>MVAJ01000006.1:0-470851 GCA_014825545.1 Cystofilobasidium capitatum | reverse complement strand
CTGCTCTGTACCTCTCCCACTCCCCTCGCCTGGCCGCCACAGGGGGCTCTCCGACCTGTTATTTTTTGGGGTCCTCAGAAGGGGCCCCCCCCTCCCCCCCCCCCCCCCCCCCCCCCCCCCCCCAAACCCCTTCCCCTGCAAACCGTGGCCCACTGCAGTGCTCAACAAAGCTGACTTTCTTTGAAACTTTTGAACTTGCGCGCGATTCTAGATTGCCGGCCGACGCAAGGACCTCAAGATCATCATCATGTCGGCCACGCTCGACTCTATGAAGTTTCAAAAGTACTTTGGAACCGTCCTCGCTCCGTCTGCACCCACCCCCTCGTCGACGCCGACCCTCGCCCCCTTGCTCAAGGTTTCAGGTCGAACGTTCCCGGTCGAGACGTTCTACACCCAAGAGCCCGAGACGAACTACGTTGAAGCCGCCATCCGAACGGTCCTCATGATCCACCAAGCCGAAGACGCAGGTGACATCCTCGTCTTCCTGACCGGAGAAGAAGAGATCGAAGACTCCTGTCGTAAAATCAAAGGCGAGGGGGATGAACTTGCTCGAAACTCAGCAGGAGCAATCGGACCGATCCTCGTCGTTCCACTCTACTCGTCCCTTCCGCCAAATCAACAACAGCGGATCTTTGACCCCGCTCCCCCGCCGGCCGTACCGGGAGGTGCACCAGGTCGAAAAGTAGTCGTCTCGACCAACATTGCCGAAACGTCCCTCACGATCGACGGAATCGTCTACGTTGTCGACCCTGGGTTCCACAAACAAAAAGTCTACAACCCTCGCATCCGAGTTGAATCCCTGCTCGTCTCACCCATCTCCAAAGCGTCCGCTCAGCAACGTGCCGGACGAGCCGGTCGAACGAGACCCGGAAAGTGCTTCAGGTTGTATACCGAGAAGGACTACGTGTCAGAGTTGGAGGAACAGACCCATCCCGAGATTCTGAGGAGCAACCTCGCCAACACGGTGCTCGAGCTCGTCAAGCTCGGCATCAAGGATCTCGTTCGATTGTGCGTCTTCTCCCCCCTTTTGTCTTCTCCCCTTTGATTGTGGGAAACTGACGCGCCATTGCCTCTCTCTTTCTTCCCTTGCCCTCGACCAAACGACAGCGACTACATGGACGCCCCCGCCCCAGAGACGATCATGCGAGCGCTCGAGCTCCTTAACTACATCGGCGCGCTCGACGACGAAGGCGAGATGACCCCCCTGGGAGCGATCATGGCCGAGTTCCCGCTCGACCCGCAGCTCGCAAAGATGCTCATCGTCAGTCCCGAATTGAGGTGCAGCAACGAGATGCTCAGCTTGGTCGCGATGCTTTCCGGTACGTTTCCCTCTTTCTCCCCTCCCACCTCTCCTCTTGTCTTTCCCCTTTCTCTCCTCGCGACATCCCCTCTGGGCGTTTTGGAACCGGAACTGACGCCTCTCGTTTCGTCCGCGTGTTTCCGCTGATTGCCTACAGTCCCCAACGTCTTCCTTCGACCGGTCAACGCGCGCAAGGAGGCCGACGCGGCCAAGGCTCAGTTCGTCCACCCCGAGGGCGACCACCTGACGCTCCTCAACGTCTATCACGCGTACAAGTCGAGTTCGTCCCCCTGCTCCCCCGTCACCTGTCTTCTGTCCAATGCTGACCACGCTCTCTCAACCCTTTTCACCGCTGTTCACCAGACGAGTACGAGAAGAACTGGGCGTACAACAACTTCCTCTCTCAACGAGCGCTCCAGCAAGCAGACAACGTCCGCTCGCAGCTCAAGCGGTCAATGGAAAAGCACGACCTGGACCTCGTCTCGACCCCCTTTGAGGACAAGTCGTACTACGTCAACATCCGAAAAGCGCTCACTGCGGGTTTCTTCATGCAGGTTGCGCACCGGGAGGGAGGCAAGGGAGAGTATGTCACGATCAAGGACAACCAGGTCGTGAGGATCCACAAGGGCAGTGGGTTGGAGACGACCCCGGACTGGGTGTGCTTTAACGAGTTTGTGTTGACGACGTCGAACGTAAGTCTCATCCCTTCTCCTTTCCCCTGCCTAATCCCCGTCCGCCACCTCACGCTAGACTTTCCATCGACTGACTACCCTTCCTCATCTTGTTCTCTTCGCCCAGTTCATCCGGACCGTCACCGAGATCCGGCCAGAGTGGCTACTCGACCTCGCGCCGCAGTACTACAACCTCGCCACGTTCAAGGACGGCGAGACCAAGACGGCCTTGCTGAGGGTCATCAACCGCCGGTCGGAGAAGGCCGACCGCAAGGCCGGAGGAGGCGGAGCTGGAGGTGGGGAGGGGGGAAAGAAGAGGAAGAAGGGAAAGTACTGAGCTGGACATGGGGTTCCTTTTTTCACCTGCTTGCGGACAGGGGTCTACTAGATGGATTCTTGCCTTTCCTTGCTCGACGTCAGTGGAGGGCGAGCGAAATCTGGCAAGGGTGGCCTGCGTTTCAGACGAGCGCGAGGATCACTGCCAAGGTCAGGAGGAGTGACAGAGTAGTGAAAGGGCAGGGTGGTTTCGAATCGAGACGGCACAAAGACGAGAGTGGATAATGTATAGTGCGTGACTGAAGGAGAAAGGTTTATCGAACGGGGGAGAGCGTTGGCAGAAGAAGGGAAAGAACGGGTGTCGTACAACGCGTGAAGCTGAAGCCCTTCGTCAAAACGTCTATCGTGAAAAGGCAGGGGTGAAAGCCCGAGAATCGCGAACTCTTGGAGGAGACAGGTGGGGAGGGGGAGCGAGGCGATGGAGTTCACTGTGGGACTTGAGGGACGGGTGGGTGAGGAGGGTGAGGAGGGGAGAGGGAAGGGGTGTGAGGGGAGTAATCGGCCATCGAAGCAGACGAATGGATCATCTTCCCAAGGGTGAGGATATCTGCGGGGATGAACATCCATGATCAGCAGCTGACACGGACAAGGGGGACGAGGACGCGCGCCCAAAGAAGGAAAGAACGAACCGAAAACGCGGACGTTGAGGTGTCGAGCCAGATGAAGGGAGAACGGCGGCCTGCGATATTGAAGCAACGCACAGTCAGTTTCCTTCTCCAGTCCGCCGATCTCGCGAGAGGGAGAGAAAGGGAGAAGGAAAAATCAAACGACCCACATGTTCGTGCACTCCAAACAAATGGCCATCAAATGTCCCCCTCTCATTCTGCACAAATCCCGCAGGTCCTCACCAGCTTTGATGACCTCGGCACACATGCCGTCCCAGTCGTACGCGAGTCCTTCGTTCAGGACGCGGTCGAACACTCCTCCGGGGGGCAGACCGGTGAAAGGCGTCTTTGGATTAGCGCCGACCTGATTGTAACGTAAGACCCAACAGCAGTCAGCCCTGTCCCTCATTCGACCTTGAACCGCACGAATTAAAAGGGGGGAACCGCACGCTCATAAAGTGCTTGATGCTCAGTGCACTTTCCCTAAACGTGATGACGCCGACCGAATTCGGGATTGGGTAGAGCGCAGAGAGGAGGGGCAACTGAAGCAGCGACGACGTCCCGATGGATGGAAGGTGGGTCGAAAGAAGGGGATGCATCGTCGCCAGCTGCAGTTTGAAAGAGGGTTGGACGGAGATCCCGAGAAGGAGTGAAAGGGAAGAAAGTTCAGCGCTCCGTTCCCTGGTGCAAACGTAGCACAGAGCGCAAACGCCGGAACTCACGAATCTTCACCATGCAAACCGCAGGCCATCCAGAGAGCGAGAGTTAGAGAGGAATGAGAAAGTCAGCTTACCCTCCTCTTTGATGCGGAAACGGAAGCAACAAGCAGTGAAAGCGCACTTACCCGCAGCTCGTAACGAGGGCGACGCAACCCTCCTCTTCGATCAACCTCCTGCCCTCTCTGACGAAGCACATAACAAGATCCTCACCCCACGTCCCACCTACTACGTTCTGCGCGTTCGGGAGATGAAAAGATGGAAGGAGGGAGCAAGGAGGAGGTCAGTTCGCACTAGTCCGACGGGCGGGCGACAGGGAGAGTGCAAAGCTCCTCGCCATCCAACCGAGCGAGAGCAAGAGAAGAGCAAAGATCGTACCTTAGCGTTGGCCTCTCCTACGACGGCGACCTTAATCGGGATCCCATCCCAACTGGAAGGGTTCGACTGGGAGGTCAAGAAGCAGAAGAAGCATCAGCGCGAAGAAAGGAAAAGCGGCACAGAGGGAGCACGTACGACGTCGCCAGGAGGTCTAGGAAAGTTGGTCTTGAGCTGGAGGACGCCGAGCGGTCTACGCAGAGTCATTCTCGTGGAGATGCGAGAAGAGAGGATGTAGGATTGAAACCTGTTGAAGGTCTGGGGGGAGGGGGATGAGATGGGGATGGCGAGCAGGGGGGGAAGAAGCACAGGCAAGAAGAAACGCAGGAGATCGTTGGCTTCGGTCGAGTCCGACACGCCCAGCAGGACATGGCAAAGTTCGGCGTCCGTCTCCTCGTCCTCGCTCAACAGTCGTGGTCCTTCTTCATCACGAGAGGGCAAACAGTCATCCTCTCCTACGTACTCCAGGACCACATCAGGGTCGATGGGGTCTCTGAGGTTGTGAGCTGCGAGGGTCGCGCGCAGCAAGTGCTGGCTGCTGCTTGGCGACAGCGAACCTTGCTCGCTGCTGCTATCTTGCAGTACCAAACCCGTGCAGCCCTTACAGCCCTCAATACTCCTGGAGGTACGCTCGTCTCCTTGCTGTGAGCAAAGATGCTCGCACCAAGACAGGCAGGGCAGCGAGGACTGATCGAGCAGCGTCAACAGGGGAAAAGCCCGTGTGTGCCCAAGCTGGGCAAATTGGGTTCTTGGGGTCGTCCTCTGCGGAAGTCCGCCCGCCTTCTTGCTGTCCTGGACGACGACGGCCGACGACCGATACGACAAAGCAGAGCATGGCCACAGATGCGCCCTCGTCGGCCCCCTCTCGTAACGTACCCTCAGTCACCCGTACTCGTATCGAAAGGAGCTCATACCACTCCTCTCCTCCTCGTCAGACTCGCGCCCGCTGGTCGACTTCCTAGCAGGCACCGCCGGAGGTACGTCCCCTCCCTTCTCGCTCGCGCCCGTCGACACAGAACAGCTGACACGCCCCTTTACCCTACTCGTCGCGTCTGTAGGTGTAGCCGGTATCGCAGTTGGTCGTACGTCCACCTCGGCTTGCTTCGCTCATCCAATGTTCCAGCTCCAGGCCAAGGTCCGTTCAGCCCTGATCTTGATCTCTGACTCCTTCGTTGCCGCCAGACCCCTTCGACACGGTCAAAGTCAGGTTCCAAAACCCAGTCTTCAACGGCCAGTACACGTCTACGTTGTCAGCCTTTCGTCAGTAGTTCTCTTTCGCCTCGCTCGGTCTCTCGAGATCTGGCGCCCTGTTCAACACGCGTCACCTTCACCTGAGCTGGACAGAGGAGCTGATGAATCTGCTTGATATCGTCCACCCCTGCAGAAACAATCGTCAAGCAGGAGAAGGTGCGCGCCTGCTCCCTGCTCAATGCAACGTTATCTCTTAGTGCGGCTGAACAGCTCCCCGTCGACGCTCTCGCAGTTCACCGGCCTTTACAAGGGCGTCGTCTCTCCAATAGTCCGTCCACCTTTCTCCAGCCTTCTCCTGCTGTCCTTGAGCTGATTGAGGCTCCCACGTGGTTACAGATCGGAATCGCCCCCGTGAACGGGCTCATCTTCGCCTCCTTTAAAGGGGCGATGGCGTACCTCGTCCCTCCAGGGTCAACACCCCCAGGCGAAGAAGCACCCTTGATATCCTACTTCTACGCCGGTTGCTTCTCCGGACTGGTAGCCTCGTTCGCCCTCATCTCCTCTGCCCGACAAGCGCACTACAGGAAGATCTGACTCACGATGGACGACCTGTGCCCCTTCCTTTTCCCGCGCGACAGGTTCATCAACTGCCCGACCGAACTCGTCAAGATTCGCCAGCAGTCCTTCCCTGGCGCACACGCTCCTTCGACGTGGTCGCTGTTCAAGGACATCTGGGCCAAGGGAGGGTTAAAGGGTTCGTTTAGGGGGTTCAACCCTTGCTGGATGAGGGACCTCGGGTACGGGCCGTACTTCTTGACGTGCGTCTGCTTCTCTCTTTTCATTCTTCCACTTCTATCGAGCCCTCCCACCCACTTTCCTTTCACCTCTCTGCGCGCTCGAGAGCCGAGCTTCAGGCTGCTGATCTTGGGTTCCTCTGGACGACGAAACACTCAAGGTACGAATACATCCTGCGCAAGCTGTCGCCTACACGTCCTCCAGGTCCGCGTCGGCCGGATTTGCTGGCGGAGATCGAGGATGAGATCGAGGACGATTCGAAGGGCTGGTGGGCGGTCGCTTTGGCCGGTGGAGTGGCTGGGGTTGTCAGTTGGACCGTAAGTTCCATTTTTCTTCCCCCCCCCCCCGCCCTCTTCCTTCTTCATCAGTCCTTTGCAACCTGAGCGTCTGGTTCAGGATAGCTGACGACGCCTTTTTACTTTTCTTTCTTTTTTCTCTAACCGGCCTTTCGCGTGATGTGAGCGAACAGACGACCTTCCCCTTCGACGTCCTCAAAACCCGCATGCAAGCTCCTTCCAGCCCTCTCACGCCCGCCTCAAAAGACCCTTACCGGACCCTTCTCTCCTCGACCCGACACTCGTACGCGACAGGCGGTCTACGTTCATTTTACGTCGGGTTGGCACCGACGCTCATGCGTGCGATCCCGACTAATATCGCTACGTTCCTCATCTTTGAGCTTGTGGTGGCTGTCGCTTGATCCACCCCCCCCACCACCTCCCCCTTCACCTCGTACCCCGTTCTCGCTAAGAACAGCGAAGCTTCTCTAGGGAAACAAAGATACTGTACTCTCGATTGAATCAAAACAACGATGTCTTGTAGTAGTCAACAATCACCCTTTCCTTGCCCTACTCCCCACGCACGCACTTCCAAGACCGACAGCAGCGCGGGTACCCCTTTTTGTAGCTCATTCCCTTCATAGAACAGAACCGAGCCTTCCTCCCTCTCTCTCACCTAGACGCGGACCCAAAGAATGAACGCTGTTTTTCGCCTTCTTTGCACGCACGAACCAGACACGCGGCCAGACAAAAAGCATAGACTACAACCTACGTTCTCCCACGCAACAGACACACTCAACTCAGGGAGAAAGTGAAAGGACGTGGAATGGGGAAAGGTCTTCAGGTCGTCCGCTGTCTCTTTGACCGCCTCGCATTACTCCCCTCGTCGACGACTCCAGTCACAGCAGCAACAGGCGCCTGCGCGTCGGCTCCAGCCCCTGCTCCTTCGGCCAAAGCCAACAACCCCTCGGCCAGTTCGTCCTCGGCCGACTTTGTTTCGTCTGCTTCCTCCTTGGCTGGTGGTGCTGGTGTTGCTGGCAGTGCTGGAGCTGGTGGGGGAGGAGGCCGAGGAGGAGGGGGAGGAGAGGTCGTCCGCTCCAGAGCGGCCTTCAGTGACGGTCTACTCCCTAACGTCTTTCTCGCCGCGTCGATCAGAAAACTGGGAAACCAATTCAAAGACACGCAGGGGAATCAGTAACAGAAGAAGAAGGAGTAGCGAAGGAGAAGGGGGTGGAGAGCGAACGGGGAGGGAAAAGGGGGGGACGAAACTCGTTCTCAGCCTGAATCCGATTCAGCGTCTCAAGGTGTTCCTGCAGCTCTGCCGTTCGACGCGTTTTCGTCTGTGCGGCCAAACCACCAAACGAGAGGGGTCAGTTTCTCTGAATGAACGCGGGATGAGGGGTCGAGTGGCTCGTAGGCTGAGTGATGGGGTGGCAAGGGGACGGACCCTGATGGTGAGGTCATACTCGTCCCTCAATCCAACAAACCTAGAAAGTACATCGGCACCAAAGAAGACCTCTCCGTCAGCTGCTTTCGAACGTCCAGCGGAGAGTCAAGCAGAGGGAAGAGATTAGAGGAAGATGAGGGGAGGGAGGGAGGGGAGGGGACTTCACTTGTCCCTGTACTTGTTGGGCGCTTCTTCTACTTCGACCTGCGCGCAAGGAGCAGAGAGAGGTCAAAAGAAGGGGCGTCAGCCTCGGATACCATGGGAAATAGAACCAGCGGCTGGCCTGATGAGGCACAGGAGGAGGGGGAAGGAGCGGAGAGGAGAGATGAAACAAAGAAAGCAAGGGGCTGACCTTCTTCTTCTTGCTTTTCCCCTTCCCAGTGCCTTTCCCAGCTCTCCACCCTTTGCCCAGCCCACTGCTCTTCGCTCCTGCGCCCCCAGCACGGGGTTTGGTGTCGGCTGCCAAAGCGGTAGAGGCGGCCGGTGGTTGGGGGCCGTCGAGGAGCTCGTCAAGCTCTGCGTCGAGGTCGAGCTTGATCGATGGCGGGAGGTGGGCAACGGCGGCGGACGAGGACGAGGAGGGTAGGGTGGGGTGCGTGCTGGAAAAGGAGGAGGTTGAGGGGTGGGGGACGGCTGAGGTTGAGGGTTCCGGTTCTGGCGAGGAGGAGAAGGAGGGGGCCATGGTAGCTGCTGGGTGAGGGTATGGGAGGAGAGGACGCGCGACGGAGAGGGCGACGACAGCAAGGATCCGTCCAAGGGAGAAACTCCCCCACGCGCTTCTTGCTCACGCTTCTTGTAGGACTGTCTGCTAGCCAGGCCATGCTGAACGTAAAGTGAAGTACCGTGTACTTTCTTGAAAGTGGGTCTGCCATCTGCTCCTTCTTCTTCGTCGGATGCTGCGCGTACGCTCTTCTGCCCCCAAACGACCATGTCCACGCCCGCCCGTCCCCAGCCAGCCAGGCCACCAGCACCCCAACAACAACAAATCCGGCCCCAACAGCAGACCTACCGCCCCCAGCTCGCAGGCCAGCAATCCATCCGTCCCCAGACTCCCACCTACCGTCCTATCCCCCCGCCAGGCCAGTACGCCGCCTCCTCCTCCTCTGTCTCCCGCCCTCAGACACCGGTCTACCGTCCACCCCTCCAGGGCACACCCACCAATGGGTATCGTCCGCAACAGCAGCAAGGGACGTACCAGCGACCTCCTTTCAACCAGCAAACTCCCAATCAGGCTCAACAGCAACAGCAGCAGCAGCAGTTCTACAGGCCGAAACCTCGCGTCGTGCCTGAAAAGGACGTCCAGCCAGGGCCGTTCGCTTCCTCCCGTCCGTCTCTCCTTGTCCCCTTCCCTCTTATAGATGTCACGCAGCTGACTGAAGTGAACGTCGAATAGTCGGGAGTATGATGTTTGGCTTTGGAGACGCCGGGAGCTCGAGCAAAGACACGGTCCATGTCATGGAGGACCTCCTCAACAGGTTCATTACCGACCTCGTCCGCATCCCCCCTCCTCCGTTCCTTCCTGCTTGGTCTTCTGTACTAACTTTCACCTCTCCTTTTTGCTCTGGTGGGTGTGGTTCAGTGCACCCTCCCCCCACTACCGCCAACAACAGCCCCTCCAAAAGCCCGCCAAATCACCTTTTCGCACCTGCACCACCGCCTCTCCTCTCATCCCTCCTCCCAACCCCTCTTGCACCGACTTGAAGAACTCGCACTTCTGCAGAAGGATATCAAAGCGGCTAGACGGACGATGGATCCTACATTTTCGACGGGCATGGGGAGGGAGGATGATGAAGGGGATTTGCCTGGAGGAGCAGCGGGGGGGAGGAAGAGGAAAGGTGCCGGAGGGGGAGGGCCGACAGTGGGCGGAGGACAGAAGAAGGCCAAGAAGGACTGAGGGGTGTGTCTTCGAGGTTTGTATTTCGCGTGATGTTAGGAGGAAGGGCCAGACTAGCCCCTCGTCGAGTTGTCGGTGGGTTCGGGTCGAGTCGTCTTGCACACAGAGGTCAGGAAGCTCGCGCAGACGTTGGAGTTGTAAGAGGATTCGACATGATGTATTTCACGACCTGAATTGGGATACCTTAAGCTACATGAGGGGCCGGGAGGGGGAGCAGGCAATGAGGCAATAGACAAAATAGAGTCGAGATCGTCGAGTAGATAGCGATAAGAAGGAGGGGGGACCGTTAGGAGGAGCAGACGCCTCGCAGAGGTTGTCGTCTACTCGTTCAATCAACAAGAGAGAGGGAGAGAGAGGGAGTCCTATCAAAAGACCGAGGACGATGGCGACGTCTTATCGCGCTTCGTGAACAAGCGGCTGAGCACAGCTCGACTGCGACGCTTCTTCAACCCTCCCTCTCCCTGCGCATCCTTTAGTTTGTCGGTCGACGTTCTCGCCGGAGGCAATCGAACCGCCGCCGGAGGAGGGGGTCGAGCAAAAGTGGGGGAAGCAGCGACCAACTCGAAGGTCCTCTCCTTCGGCCTGGTCGAAGAAGTCTGCTCAACGACCGTCGAGTGATGCTCCAACACAGGCCTAGGAGGAGCTTCCTTGCGAGGGACGGTGAACCGCACAGGGGGGGAGTCCATACCCCCTCTCCGTCTCGCGAGGGAGGACGAATGGATCGTCGTCCGTTCGCGCGCGAAGGGGCCGAGGATCGGGTCGGGACGCGATGTTCGGTCGGCCTTTGCTGGTGCGGGAAGAGGAGCAAGGGCCATCGCGAGCGGTTGGGGGAGGGTGACGTGGGGACGCGTTCGAGTAGGCGGGAGAGAGGGGGGTTGACGGTGGGCTATGGGGGAGAGAGCAGGAGGAAGGGCGACAGCGACCGGTTTCGCAACCTTCGCCTTAGGCGGCGGAGGAGGGGGGAGGGTCGGTTGGAAAGAAGTAGAGGTGGAAGGGGAGTCCGACGAAAACAAGTGGAGCTTGACACCCGAGTCTCTGCGCCTGGCGAGGGACTGCTTGCCGAACGCCTCCTGGAACGGCAGATCGGACGAGGCAGACGGTCTTCGAGAGGAAGAGACGACCTCGTTTGAAGGCGTCGCTTGCGACACGTACGACATCCTCCTCGTGTTGGCCAAAGCGGGAGGAAGGACCGCGTCCACGCCCGAGGACGAGCAGATGGATGCCCGAGAGAGCTGGGCTCCCCACGCGTGGTCCCACGCTCCCGCTTGTCGTCGGGCGCGCGACGGCTGCTTTTCGATCGAGGGACGGGGTCGCGAGGTCGTAGGGGAGATCGAGCCGCTTTCCGAGGGAGGCCCTTCAGAGGTTGAGAGGAAGGTCGCCATCCGGTCGTACTTGGAGCGAGGAGGAGGAGGGGATTCCTGGTGGATGGACGACATGCTCTGAACAGCACGCAGTCGGTTGACCGAAGGCGCAGGAGGCAGAGGCTTCTCGGTCTTGGGAGGGGCAGCGACCCTAGTGGCAGGGGGAGGCTTGATAAACGCGGCTCGGAAGTCGTCGTACTGCTTCTGCTGGCGCTGAGCCTCGAGCAAGGCAGCGGACGGCTGCGACTTCCGACGGGTCGAGTTGAGACTCGAGATCGGAGTCGGCTCGATTCGAACTATGTCGGCCAGGTAGTCGAGTTCGGGCGACGGCGACTCGATCGGTTGAGGAGAGGGCGCGGCGGATTCGAGAGCCGTACTCTGCATGACAGGAGAACTGGAACGAGGACTCAGGGTGACGGACGCCGTCCGAAGTTCGACTCGTCGCAGCGTGGCGATCTCGACGCCGAAGAGCAAGTCGCCAGTTCCTGCGTGGCCCAGGTCCGTCTCGCCCTCCGAGTCCTCGTCCGAGAACGCCGTGAGAAGCTTTGTGGGACTCTCGAGCGTCGACTTGGATTTCGACTTGGCGAGAACGTACGTGTCGATCAACGGCTTGGGGCTGAGGTCGGTCAGGTCTTCCGAGTCGAGTGCAAGAGGCTGGGCAAAAGTCTCCTCGGCGAGCTCGATCGGCGACGAAAAGGGCGACAGACGTTCCTCAAACGAGAAAGTGAGCGAGATGTTGGTGTGCATGGTGACGTACTTGGACACTGGCGAGCCCTCGTTGGGCGTGGGCGAGTGCTCGTCGTCCGATGAAGACGACGTGTGGGATTCTGGCTCCGGAATCTCTTCGTCGTCGAAGTCCGACTCGTCCGAGGCGACCGTCGACGGCGACCAGTGAGACTTCTGCAAAAGGTAGCGGACGTTGATCGTCAGCTTTCGGGTGCAGCAGATGTCTTGAGGTTGGCACGCACAACTGCATCTCTGTCTGCCTGCCACTGATCAATCGCCTGAAGCCTCTCCGCCGGTCCGATCTGCACAACCTGACTCGCCCGCCGCTGCAGCTCGACCAAGAAATTGAGCTTATTGATCCTCTCCATCTCGGACCCGGTGCTCTCACGCCTGTCAAACGTGGGCTCGTGCTCCTCGGCCTCGGGCGTCCAGAGCGGGTCGACGCTTGTCACGAGCGGATGGTGACCGCCCGACGCACGGCGTTCGTACGACGCTCGTCGGATCTGGTAGTCGGAGAACCCACCGGTCGACCCTCGTCGGTTGAGCAGCTCCGCACCGGCGTTGGCTGGTACGGGGAGGAAGGACGAAGGAAGCGGTGCGCGCTGGCGGCCGAACATAATTGGCGGGTGGGCAAAGTCGGAGTCGGTCGAAGGTCGTCGGCTGGGTCCGTCGAACTGGAACGCAGAGTCGTACGACCGGTCGCTGACTCTCGATTGGGATCGATGCGTGGCGAACGCAAACCCTCCGCTGACACCGTTGTTGTGAACCTCGTCCGAGATGGCGTTCGAGATGTCGTCCCAGCCGTCTCCTTCGAGCGACGAGGTTGAGTCCGAGATGGTGACAGGGTCGAAGGGAATGCCCGAAAACCGGAAGAGGGACGACTTGTTGGACGATGTGTCGCTAAGCCTGCCGCCGTTGTGTCGACGGAGGGGAACAGGAAGGAAGCCGCCGGTGTCGCCGTGGGTGGAACCGGTGGACGAACGTCGGACAGGGCCAGCAGGAGCGGCCAGCGAGCCTGCAGAGCCGTTTCCGTCGCCCGAGGTTCCCCAAAGCGAGTCCGAGACGGTCGAGTCCTGCCTGTTGCCCCAGCGCGAGGTCCACACGGGCGAGTCGTAGTTGACGTCGTCCCGCCACTCTGGCCCGTCCGACCAGGCCAAGGGTTCCTGCACCTGAAGGTTGTCCATGCCGGGAGAGGGAGGCGACGGAAGCGAGTCGGTCGACGGGGAGGGGTGCAGGTTGGACGAGTCGGGCGAGTTGGTCGAGTAGATCGAGGGAGAGAAGAGGTCTCGCGCAGCTGCGGAGCCAACCGGAGGCAAGCTGGCAACGGCCGAGGTTGGTTCGTCCAGATGGAAGCCCAAGCCGGTGGGCAGAGTCGTAGCACGGGTGGGAGTCGGTCGGTAGTGGTAAGCGGAAGCGTGAGGGGTTGCTCTAGAGTTGGTTGAGGGACCAGGGACCGGAAGCAAGCGCGTCAGAATCCGTTGTTGAATGAGCAGAATCTCGAGGGAGCACTCACAGTCCGTCCAAGAGCGACCTGGCTGCGTGGGCCGACAGGATGGATGACCCTGTTGACTGATGGTGCGACAGGACGGGGCGGGCCGGCGGTGGAAGGGCGGACGACGTTGAGGCAGCGGCGGGCTGGCGACGGGCGAACATGGGCGGCAGGTGGAGGAGGTCGGGGAGGGGTGTGGCACTTGGAAGAATGCGAAGGAGGCGACGCAAGGAGGTGATGAAGAGGGGGAGGGAAACGCTCGACCTGCGAGACAGCTAGCACTTGGGTAGCGAAGAAGGAAAAGAGAGGACAGAAGACGGAAAGAGGAGGGGGAGAAGCACGAAAGAAAAACGAGCAAGATGGAAGAGGACGAGAACTCCGAGCAGGCCTGCCAAACGCCACGCTAGCAAGCCCCCATCTCCCGATCCGTCGTCGAAACCTGCCCTATTCGGGCGCGTCCTGTTCATTATCACCCTCAGGTCATCAACATCCGGGAGTCTACACAAATATTTGTTCCTGTCTACGCTCGCTGGCAAGAGATCAGATGGTACGAAGCTAGGCCTCCGCTGTTCACCTCGGACGCGTCGCCACGACGAAAACACCAATGGAGCTGGAGCAGCAGCAAAGAGACGTCCCTCCCCCTTTCTTGCTGTTCGGGCATGCCTTGAGTTGGAAAGCCTCCGGAAGAAGAGAGCCTGCACTCAACGAGCGCGCAAAGGCTACGCTCTGCCGCACCCGAGCTGCCGGTCGTCATCGTCGACAGGCAGCTCGCGTCGAGCCGTGCCGATCAGCTCCATCGGACGTCCAGCAGATGGTCAAAGTCTATGCTGCTTGTTTAGCTAACTCTCTTGCTGCTTATTGTGCTGTCTGCCATCTGCCGACGAAGACTCCTTGCCGAGGACGCGTTGGGCAGGAGCAACAAGGCGGCTGGAAATGAACAGGTCTGAGCTCAGCGTCGGAGGGAAGGGGCGCAGCAGCAGTGGACTGCAGTGTGGGCGTTGGTACGACACCTCCCTCCCTTTCACAAGCCAGACAGTCTCTGATAAACTGAATCTCCGAGTTGACCGTACGCCTTTGCCTGGCTTTCAAGGGGGGAGTTGGGGCCGGCAAGGAGGTCAGCGATGCCAGCTGAAGGGCAATCGAGAAACACCGGCAGCGGAGTCCAGAGCGCGCGTACGTCCGCGCAACGACCAGCACTTCTTGCTCCTGCGCTCTGGCTGGTTCAGGAGCAGCGTCGCATCGGATCGACAGCTGTCTACACTGACCTCTTCTTCTTCTTCCACCTGGTACGGGAACTTGATATTGCAGGGTGAGTGCGCGGTGGAGCAGCAGTGGTCGGATCCCCCGGTCTTTTCTCGCTCTGCGCTGCTACCTCCACTCCCATGTCTCTGACCGTCACCCTTCTCCCCCCCCCCCCCTTCCCCCCCTCCAACCCCTTTCGCTTCGTCCTACGCTCTACTCGCAGCTTCCTCGATACCCCCTTGGTCGCTCCTCCAGCTCATCTCCCTCACAGCTCGCTCAGCAGCCTACTCGTCTCGACAAGCGCCAGCACCTCGTCGTCGGCCCCGATCTCGCTCGAGCAGTCGTGTCTCTGCCTGTGAGCCGCCCGAAAGTCCCTCGCCTCGCTCTCCGCCGCCTGGAGCGCTTTGTACGTCTCTCGAGCTTTCACAAGGTCCTGGCCATGACCCTGACCGTCGTCTCCGTTCGTCGTCAAAAGAGCTCGCAGCCAGCACACATCGTCTTCTCGGCCGAGCTCTGCATGTCCCTCTTTCCACCGGCCACCTTCCCTCCAAACAACGCGCACCAGCTTCCTCCGCCTTCAGCGAGCACCTCATACGTCTCCCAATCATCGGTCCGGTCCAACGTCGCGTTCGTCGTCGTCGTTCTCAGTGCCGTCGCTCTTTACAAGGGCGCTCGCATCTGGTCCTGGCTCGGAGACAGGGTCAAGGAGAAACGGAGCTTGGTCCTCGCTCAGGAGCTCGTCCTTCAGGAGCGCAAGAAGGACACCCCCTTCAACGGCTACCACATGAGTGCCGACGGAGCAGACAGGTCGAACGGTGACGCCCATAGTGCTGGGTCGGGAGGAGGTGCGTTGGCTGGCGGAGGGAGTCGCCGCAGGCGCAAGTCCAAGCCCTCGATTTCGGACACGTCTGGCATCTCTCGCTCCTCGCTCAACATCTCCCCCCTCTCTCGGACGACCCCTCTCCCATCAGGTCCTCCCCCTCCTTCACCCTCGTCGGTCGCTCGCTCGCCTGTACCTGCTCTCGCTGGCAGTTCCTCCTCGGGGCCCAAGACGGCACACGTGCCAAGAGAGATGGATGACGCCGATTCCAACGAGGGCCAGTTCACACTCGTCGCACCTGGTGGATCCAGGAAGCCTCAGCCCGGACCTTCGAACACGAAGGCGCGGGGGAAGGGCCGTCCGTCTATCGAGCCGATTGTCGCGTCGAGTTCCACCCCTGTCGGACATGCCACCCCTCCAAGTCCGGAGACGACAACCTCCTCCTCGAGAAAGTCTCGAAAGCAACACGCCAAAGGAAAGAACAGCAATCCATCCGCTTTGCCTGCATCTGCAGACCTTCCAACACCGGGCCAAAGTCTCAACTCCTGCAGCCAGGGTTCGTCCTCGTGTAGAAAAGAGCTCTCGCCACCCTCGTCGGTCTCCTCCCTCGCCATGTCCTCGTCCTCCTCTCAAGCAGAAGGGGCGTCTTCCGACACAACCCAAGCAACAACACTGGCCTCCTCGACCCTCTCGCTAGGACTCGACTTCTCACCTTTAACCTCGACGAGTGGGGCGGAGTCGACGGGTTCGCCCATTGCTGCCGGTTTGGGTGGTTCGTCGGACCAGGCCCTTCGACAAGAATTCAGCGCGACTCTCAAGCTACTTCGAGCGTCCGAGACCGCGTTGGAATCGAGCCAGAGTCAACTCTCGACGACCAATGCTCGACTTTCGACGTCGGAAGCGAGTCTGACGGCCTCCAAGTCGGAAGTCGTTGAGCTAAAGGAAGCGCTTGACGCTGCTAGGAAACTGGGCGAGGAGAGGTCCGTCGTGTGCGAGGAGAGTCGGGTGGAGATCGAAAAGCTGAG
Source organism: Cystofilobasidium capitatum (assembly GCA_014825545.1). Classification (NCBI taxonomy): domain Eukaryota; kingdom Fungi; phylum Basidiomycota; class Tremellomycetes; order Cystofilobasidiales; family Cystofilobasidiaceae; genus Cystofilobasidium; species Cystofilobasidium capitatum. Next base: position 454,583 of record MVAJ01000006.1, on the reverse strand, counting down.
GAGGGAGATCAAGCAGAAGGAGCAGGAGGTCAAGAGGGATGTCGAAGGGAGGAACAAGAGGGAGAGGGAGGCGAACGGATTGCGGCGCGAGCTGGAGAGGTGGAAGGAGGACGGCAGGAAGTGGGAGCAGTACGAGAGGGAGTTCAAGCGTCGTGAGACTGAGGTTCGTCCATTTTTAAAGTCTCTGCGCTTTGGAGCGCCGTTGTTGACGCTCGTGGATTAAATCTGTTCTCGCCAACAGCTTCAATTCCAGCTCCACCACCTTTCTTACGCCCATAACGCCCTTCTTCATCACTCTCGAACACTCGAGTCGGTCCTTCGGCAGTACAACCTCGCCTTTGCACCAGCCGCCGCAGCCGCATCCGTCGTTCTCTCGGCGCAGATGGGCGGACCGCCCGTGTCCCCATCCTCCACTCAACCTTCATCGCTTCACACGTCACTTTCGCCCTCTCCCTCACCGTCGCCCTCGATGGCGAGGAACCATGGAAGGAGGATGTCGAGCAGGTCCAACACGAGCGACTCATCCAGCCTTTCGTTTCCATCCCGCCCTCACGTCGTCCTGCCCTCTCCTCAGGTGGAGGTGCCCTACCCGACGTTACCCGATCCCGGATCAACGTCGGAGGAAGACGTCAGCCTCGACGTTGTCATGTCCGTGCTCAAGAACCCCGGTGGCCTAGGCGTCGGACGGGCTGGCAGCGGAAGCTCGCGAAAGGGTTCGGTAGACTCGAACATCGGCAGTGGAAGTGGCAGTATCGGCAGTCGGTTGGAAGAGACAGATGAGGAGAGAAGTAATCCGGGTGGTTCGCCGAGCCTGGAAGGCCAAGGCGGTGAGGAGAATGGAACGCCAGAGTTGGTGTTCGCGTCCATCCCTTCTTACGACGTCCACTCCCGACCTCGGTCTACAACGGGAGGCAGCTGCACTCGGCATCGACATGAAGGTATCGCACCGGACGACGTTGAGGTTCGGACGACCGACGCGGATGATCAAGAACGAGGTCGCTCGAGCGAAAAGTCGGCTCTTCACCTCACGCCTGGATCTCCCAAGACACCCACGGCCGGTGCACACCCGAGGTTCCACGACGGATCTACACCGATGGGCCAAGCTCAAGCATCTGGCATGACGGAGGCTTCATCCAGTCCTTGAACTCAATCGTGCCCTCTCCCACTCGGCGCATCCCGTCTCTCGCACTCACATTCTTTCCTCCACTGCTCCTTTCGAACCCTGTGAACTCTTCTTGCAAACCTCCCACCCATCTTCCCACCAGTCTCTGCTCGCTCGTCTTCTCACTCGCTCGCCCATGTACCCCGTCCTCTTCACGCCGTCCTTCTCCTGCCCGGGGTTTCTCCCCCCTGTACGACCGCTTCCCTCGAAACCTCTCCACTCGCGTCAAAACGAACTACCATCTCTTAACTTACACTCCACTTGTCATACTCAAAAACGAAGCGCACCCTCTTCTTTCCACTCCTCTCTCGCTTTCTGACCGTTCTTGACTCTGCTGTGTTTTCTTGCTGTTTTGAATATCAACCAGACTGCCCTCCCGCCTTCGTCTTTCCGAGAGACCTCGCTCGCATCGAACCTCTCCCTCTGCGGACGATAGCTTGATCCTTCTGCGCTCTCATTCCGCGTGCAATGTTCTCGAGGTTCGGAGTACTCATAACTCATGACCAGAGCGAGCGACGGGCTGGTCGAACGACCATCAACCAAGACCGGATCTGCCCTAGGACCACTCTCAGGGCGACAATCAGCAGGTCGACGGCACCGGAACTCGACTCAGACCCCCAGATACAGGCAGAGAAGGTAAAGTCCTCCATGCGAGTCTTGCTGGGTGCTGAAGGAGCGAAGCTGACTGGGCTTTGCTCTGACCCCGCCAGCTCCTTCCTTCCGACCCTCCGTCGACTTCAGCCCACCGCACCTTCTCATTCTCCTCTTGACAGCCAACGTGACCATGACGACCTGCATATCCTCTCCCGTCAAGCGCTGGAACCCAGGAGCGTTCCTCTCGCCGCCATCCTCATCGTCCAGCGTCTTCGACAGCTCGAGCTCGACGCAGGCCATGGTCATCCTCAACCTGCCCATCACTCGTCTTGACATTTTTCTCCGGATATGGTCACTCAGTGCGTACATCTCTTTCTCCTCTCACAGTGGTTCCGAGAAAGTCAGCGACTGACAGCAGTCTGGTCCATCGTTTGCAGCCAGCTTGAGGTACTGCGCTGATGGAGGTGCCAACAGGCTGTACGACGCACTTGTGACCGACGAGCGACGAAGAGAGTACGTTGCCTTCATTTTCCTCACTTTTTTGAAGACCGTGCTGACCCGTCATCTAATCTGGGTGGGCGCTCAGATACAAGCCGGACTTGATCAAGGGTGACCTCGACTCGCTCAGACCGGACGTCAGAGAGTTCTACGAGATGCTCGTTCGTCCCTCCCCCAAGTTTCCTCATTTATAAAGGCCTTGAAAACTGACGCAATCATAACTTGCGTATACAGGGTATCAAGGTCGTCTTGGACGGGGATCAGTATTCGACCGACCTGATGAAGTGCATCTCGGCTTTGGGCGAAGTCGAATCTGCAACGTCTGTCAAGGTGCGCTTTTCTGAGATTAGCACAAGACTTTGCAGGAATACTGACGTTGAGCTCTGGGACTGTCTCGACCTTCAGTACGATCTTATTCTCATCGGCGGGTTGACAGGTCGGCTGGATCAGACGGTCCACACGCTGTCGTACCTGCACAAGCAGCGCAAGCAGCGGGACAAGATCTGGGTGGTGAGCGACGACGAGGTCGCGTGGTGTCTTGATACTGTACGTCTACCAGCCCTTCGAAGTTCTGCTGTTGGGAGGAAGCCGTCTGACTTTATGGCCTTGCGTTGGGGTCGAAGGGCAAGCACGAGATCGAAATTGACCATGCAACGCTGGGACCGACCTGTGGAATTCTTCCGCTTGGTCTGGCCAGCGCTCAAATCACGACGACAGGTTTGGAATGGGATGTCGGTACGTCCCCTGTCCCCAGTTTTATTCTTTGTTTTACGTTCTCGTGCAGCGACTGACGAATCGTCTGCGACTTGCTCTGCAGAGGACTGGGAGACGTCGTTCGACACGCAGATTTCGACATCCAACCACCTGGTACCTGGGAAGGACGTGACGATCGAGACGACCGGACCTGTCTGGTGGTGTTGTGCGATCACCGAGACCTGATCTCCCTCGTCCGATCTCCGTCCTCGCCCATCTTGCAGTTCCTTTGTCTTCCTCGCACTCCTGCCGTTGGGTTCATCATCTGAGGAGGGGTCATGTGGACGACCGGGCCCGTGTCGCATGGCATCAGCAGGGTCGTTTGGACGTACTACAGCGCGTCGTCGCTCGGAGCGCCTTCCTTTGTTTAGTGTACAATCTCCACACCATGCCCAATAGACGACTGCCTTATAAAGTTGTACACAAGCGCGTTTCAACACTTCTCATTTCCACAATTATCTGTCTGGTCTCGCAAAGGTCTCAAAAGGTTCGAGACACGAAACAGCTGGACTTCTCCCACACGCGTCTGAGAAAAGAAGGGGAAGGGTCATCAGATCAGTGCGTATGCTACAGTGCGAGGATTATATCTACAAATCGTCGAGCAAATCTAGAGGTTCTCTACGTCGGTGCTGTACTTGTCCCCCCAGTCCTCCTCGTACGTCCAGACCTTGTCAACCTCTCCTCGACACTTTGCCAGTCCAAACACAAGGAGAGGGAGAGTACAGCAAGAGAGGTTGAACGCGAGGTAGCGAGGAAGAAGGAAGACTGCGTAAAGGGGAAAGGAGGGCTGGAGAAGGGCGAAAGCAAGTGGTCAGCGTTTGAACAGTCGATCAGCCTGAGAGGGAGATGAAGCATCTTACGAAAATGTAGTTGAAAAGCACCGGCAGACCGGCCAGCAATATCCAAGTCCAAAGGATGGCGGCCGTCGAGTAGCTCAGCGTCGGCCGAGAGCGAGTTAAGGAGTTGACCCACGCCGAAAGGGTTATCCGCAAGGGCGTCACCACGATGTCGTCTCCTACTTTCGGCTCCAGGTCGTACGTGACCGTCGGCGCTCGAGCTGGTTCGAGGCTGTCGATCTCTTCTTGGGTGAACGGGTGGTCGAGCCTGTAGAGACCGCAGATGGGCGAGATGCTGAGACCTCCGAAAGCGAAGGGCATCAAGGCGGCGAAACCCCTGTCGAAAACGGCCAAGACAGGTGTCCCGTCCTGGGCGTCCCAGTCGGCCGGCGACCCAGTGAGCAGCTTGTAGAAGATGAAAAGGAAGCCACCCAGGTGGATGATGGCGAATGCGATCATGGTCGTTCGAAGGCGTCGCCTCTCCCCGATCTTTTCTTCCTGCGCCAGAGCGATCAGGACGAAAGGGACGAGGGGGATGCCAAGAGGGGGTGAGAGGCAGAGTGACGGGAAGACGCCGAATCCGGCAAGGTAGCAGGCGAGACGGAGGAGTAGCGCGAATGGAGTAGTGTTTGCGTTCCAGGTCGAGACGATGGCTGAGCGGAGGAGGGTAGTTGGGCGTCAGCCTCTAGTCTTTTCATCGCCGAGGTGAGGTAAGTAAGAGGACCCACCGCCACTCGTTTGTCGACTCCATGTCTCTGAGTCCAGTCCTACGAGTCGCCAGAAAATACCGTGGCCGATGAGAGCGGTAGGCTGAGGGATGGAAATGACCAAGGGCGTCAAGAAGGATGCGCAATCCAACGCAGGAGGGACGAACTCACGGTTATCCCAAAGACGAATGAAAAGAAAACCCCTGTCCAGTCCTTTGAGTCAGATGTGGCGGCCTGGACGAGCAGTGTGTCGACTGCTGCGAGGGCGACGCACAGGCCAGCTGCGCCGACGAGATAAAGGCGGGAGGGCGGAGGTGTGACGGCCAGCTGGTCCGTCGAGGTCTTCTTGATCTGCTCAGCAGCTGGCAGGAGAGCTTGTGCTTCCCGAGCGGCGTTGTTCGACTCCAGCTCTTCCTCGACCGACTCGTTAATGATCCGAGCAGCCCTCCACGCTCTCCCCCTCCGTCGTCGTTCCGTGCGGGGGTCGTGCGGGACCTTGCTGACGAGCAGAAGTCGCGTTCGAGAGAGGTAGGCAGCGAGGAAGAGCGCGACGGGGGTGAACGTAATATAGACGATCTGAGTGAAGGAAAAGCAGTCGAGCAGGTTGAACGGCCGGAGGAGGTCTGGAGGCGAGGTCATGGTTTGGGGGAGCAAGAGCGACGGGGCGCAGGCGAGTTGAAGTCGACCGCCAGAAGGGCTCCTCGCACCTCCCTCTGCCAAATCTGGATACACGATCAGCAGGATAGAGGTCCGTCCGATCAGCCCACTTAGCAAACATGTAACGTCCTGTCTGTTGTTGCAGCTGGGGGGATCATCGCAGGGCGGTCGTGGCATGGTCTGAAGGACTCCTTTTGGTTGGCAAGTCACACTCCGACGTCCATCTCGACTTCCTTGCAAGAGCATGTTCGTCTCTCGCCCTCTCGTCAAGCCGGTCGGTCGCTCGACCCCTGCCCTCGTACGTCTCCCCATCAGCATCAGGAATCCTGCCGCCGTAGCTGATCGCTCTTCATCCCGTCTCCCTCCAGCTGTCGACCTTCCGATGCTACGCCTCCTCCCCAGCTGGTCCCTCGACCCCCTCACCACCCTCCTCGATCCCTAAGGAACTTAAAGAGTCAGACGAGATCACCTCTCCCCTCCCTCGCAAAAAGTATCATCCTAAACCGGGCTTCACCCGTCTCACCTCGCGCTCAAACGACGCCGGCAAGGGAGGGGGCTCGACCCCGAAACCCCCCCCGTTTCAATTCCGACCCAAGGATCACCCGGCGCGGACGTCCAGAGCAGAGCTCGAGAGGCTCTATCCGAAACCGCTGCCGGCCAACTTGACGACGCCCGACCAGGGAAAGGCCGGTCGAGCAGGATTCGGTTCGCCTTCTGCTGGACGACAGACGACGACGCCCTTTTCCGCTTCTTCTCGATTTCAACCTGCTTCCTCGTCGCCCTCGTCGTCCTTCACAGCTACGCCTCGTCCTCGCGCCTCCTCACCACCACCTCCACCTCCACCTACGACTGACGAACCCTTGGCCAAATCGACGCCCGACCCCATCCAGCCGATCCTCTGGACGTTCTTCGCCCTCGTCGTGCTTGCGTACGGCTACGAAAAGGCTTCCTCGCTCGGCCTTCTCGGTGAGAAGGGAGCGACGTACGTAGGAGATTCGGAGAGGAGGAAGGAGCAGGCTGAGCAAGCAGAGGAGAGGAGACGACTTTGGCTGGAGGAAGTGAGGAAGGAAAGGTTGGCAAAGCAGTCGAGTGAGACCTCCTCAGCAACAATGCTGTCGAAGCAGAGCGCCGGTGTAGGGGAGAAGGCTGAGATCGGGTCTCTGCCTTTGGAAGTGGAAAAGGTCGCTCCGGCTGTAGAAAAGGCAGTCTTGGAAGGGGACGTCAATCCGCCTGCCGATGGACAGGACATCGCGCTGAGCAAGAAGAGGTGGGTTCTCTTCTGAGAGTGTGTATGTTGAAGACGATGCAATTATGACCATCTACGTTGCTTCTAGTATCTAGGGAGTCCGATGCGACCGCCCTTCGCACACCACTCGGCAAGGGACTTGTCAACCTGCAGGGTGGATGTCACACCGACAGAGGGGTCAGGCTCGAGCACTGAAAGCAAGTGGTATTGTAGGGGATCAGGAAGGAAAGCAACTCACGATGATTTGGCATCCGAGACGAGAGTTCTCGGTTCGTTCCATTGCGGTGTACAGCATGTCCTCCTCTGCTTCTGATGGTTCGGGCACGGGTGGTGGCATAGGGTCCTCAGGCAAATAGCAATGACATGTTGCGCACTGTTTTCCCGGCCACGCAGGAAACGCCCAATGAGAGTCAATGCTGTCAACCTCAGGCGTAAGGGCGAAAGAGGGGAGGGGGGAGAGTGGAGCGACTGACCTCAAGGACCCCTCCGCAGACACCCTCAATCGCACCCAACTCGAGCCTCTTTCCCAGGTCCATCAACGTCTCCCCCACCTTCGCTTCAAACACCGCTTCGTCCCCCTCCCAACTCCTGAAGACGAGCGTCACCTCCTCCTCTTCCGCCTCTTGTGGTGTGGGCGAGACCTCTCGAGTCTCCCACGGGATCGCGATTCCCGTCGAGGTCTCAACAGCCTCCGCATGGAGAGATTGAAGGGCCGTTTTTGAAATACCGGTCGTTCCTCGCCACAGGGGAAGGAGGACCGAAGGGGAGGCTGAGGTCGGAGAGAGAGGATGAGAGACGACCGACTCGACCAGCATGGACGCATCTGTCGGTCGCAGGTTGCCGAGAAGGTTGTGGGAAGGGAAGAGGAGCGCGTTGGCTGCGTATCTGGCGATTCAATGACAGAATCGTTCAAGCGAGTCAGAGCGGGAGGAGGGTTGACCTAGGCACAAGGAAAGGGAAGACGCACTTGTGTCCTCCTACGTGACTGCACTCGAACAGGTCGATCTCGTCGTTCAACCCTCTCCGCTCGATCTCCTTCCGAAGGTCATCCACGAGAGCTCCTCCGACGTCCGAGCACCTGCAGTCCCGTTGACCATGTGTGCAGACGTGAATCTCCTTGCGATCGTTGGCAGAGGCCTTTGGAAGGCTCTCTATTGGCGGGAGCAGGTCTGATGGTGAGGTGTCGTCCGAGGAGGAAGGAGGGTAGGAGAAGGTGAAAGGAGCCCGACCTGGGATGCGCCAGTCGATACGGAGATTGCCTAGGTCGTCAGTGAGCGAAGGGGTGGTTCCGACCTTGTCCCAAGCGAGCATGAGGTACGGCTCGAGCTCAGGCAGTGTCCGTCCGACCGCAGCTCCTCCCTCCTCCTTCTGTTCCAGCTCGACAAACTCTGCATGACGGCGCTTGGCGGGCTCGAGTACATCTCGAAGGAGGTCTGGGACGATGGGGAAGTTGGTCGGGGAGAACTTGGCCGGCCAGAGGTGAGGAGGGACCGGAGTATGGGCGATGAGCCAGGACGCGACGGCGCCTCCTGAGCCTGCGAGCGGGTCGGACGTGAAGGGGTTTGAAGGGATGGGTGCAGTCAGAGCTGACCTGCGTGCTGCGAGGCGGGCGAGGGACAGGCGCATGGTTGAGAGGAAGAGGGTGAGGGGGAGAAGGAGAGAGACTGGCTGCTCTCCGCCTCAAGTTGGTAATCCCAGGCTCAGCTCTCTACCTCAAGTCCCAGGCTCAGACTTCGGATTTGGCCGCACCCGCGCTCAGCCCTGGCCTCGTCCCCTCCGACAGCGTCTTCCTCTTGAGTCCCTCGCCAGCATGACTGCTCTTCCCGCCTACTCGCCCAAGCCCAGCATCGACGTATCCCTCTTCGCTCGTGTCGCACATGTCATCGACGCAAAAATCGCTTCGATCCAGGACGAGTTGGCCACGATCAGCGACAACATCTCCGGTTCGTGCCCTTTCACCGTCCTTCTTCGCTTGGCTCATCGCTGATCATGTCTACGTGCGCTATACCGGCAGACAACCCCGAGCTTGGGTTTAAAGAGTTCAAAGCTCACAAGCTCCTGACGACCTACCTCTCCTCCAAGGGGTTCACCGTCACCTCCTGGCCGACGCTCGAGACGGCTTTCGTCGCTACGTTTGAGCACGGTCGAGGAGGCCGCACGATGGGCTTCAATGCAGAGTACGACGCTTTGCCTGGCATCGGGCATGCTTGCGGTCACAGTGCGTCCTCTTTTTTCCTTCTCGTATTGCTGCTTGACTAGCAGGAGGGGTTCCGCGATAAGCAGGTGTCTCTGGGCGAAGGGTGCAAAGACTGACTCTCTCGCTTGTCGATGTGGTAGATTTGATCGCCATCGCTGGCGTGGCTGCTTCCATCGCTCTCGCAGCGGCGCTGGTCGAGCTCGGCATTCCTGGACGGGTCAAGTTGCTCGGAACACCTGGTCCGCTCCTTTCCCCCTCTTCTTGCGCAGTCTTTGCATCGTTCCCACTCTTGGGATCAAAGACCGACGTTTCTAATTCATTCTTCACCTTGCTTCTGATCGGGCTTGGACAGCCGAAGAAGCGGGAGGGGGAAAAGTCATTATGAGTCGAGAAGGAGCGTACGACGACATGTCCTGTTCGTCCCCTCCGCCCCTTCGTCAAACTCTTCGCTCACTGACAGTTCTCTCACCCCTCTTGGAAAGGTTGCATGATGGTTCATCCTGAAGGAGGGAGGGATCCGAAAGACTACCCAAGTCGATATCAAGGGGGAGTCGGGAAGTGCGTGTGCCCTTTTATAAGCTCCGTGTTCGTGAGTCGTGAGGGAAACTGATGATCTGACCTCTTTGTCACACAAAGGATGCTGGCCATCACAGGCTTTGAAGCAGAGGTACGCCCCTTCCTACCAATCTTTGACGTATCACGCCTTCGAGTGCTGACTCTGCTGTTCTCGTCGCACAGTTCCATGGAAAGGTACCCCTGCCCTTCTCTCGACCGCGCTTTGAGTACTTGATGACTGACCGTATTCTGTCTTCGACAGACCGCGCATGCAGGGGCAAATCCCTGGGCTGGGGTAAATGCCCTTGACGCCGCCGTGGAAGGATGTACGTCTCCTTCTCGTTTTCCCTTCTGTCGCATCCCTCCTTTAAGATCCTGACCTCTTTGCAACAAAACGACACAAGACACGGCCGTCTCGGCTCTCCGACAGCAGATCCCGCCCGATCATCGAGTGCATGGTGTCATCAAGGGAACTGAGGGCTACGCGCAAAACATTATTCCTGTCCGTCCCTTTGACACAATTCCTGTCCCATCTTTCGTTTATTTTGACGTCTGACTCAAGTTCTTGTCTGTCCTGTTCACCAACAAGGATTACTCAAAGGTCATCTATGGTTGCCGAGCGCCGACGTCGGCTCAGGTGACGGCCCTTCGAAAGCGAGTCGAAAACTGTTTTCGAGCGGCAGCCATGTACGTCCCACCCTGGCTCTGTTTGCGCGCCCCACTCATTCGACCTTCCAAGATGTCAAGACTGAAAGCTTTTCCTCCTCCTCTGTTCTTGAACATCTTGAACATTTCCTCAACAGCTCGTCGGGCTGCTCGGTCGAAATCCGGACCGCTGGCGATTACACGTACGACGACCTGCACAACAACGAGTTGCTCGCAGAGACGTACGTTCAGTTCATGAGCGATCACTTTGGATTTGAGATGGATCGACACAACGACTCGACTGCCTCGACGGGTGCGTTCATCTATCCCTTCTTCTTCCTTTATCTCTGCTGTAAAGACGCTGATAAAGCGTGTGGTGCAGACTTCGGCAACGTCACGTACACCTTACCGGCTTGCCACCCAGGTTTCAAAATTCCCGCTCCCACAGGCTCAAGCAACCATACCGTTCCGTCCCCTTCCCCCTCCACTCTCGTCCTTCTCTAGTCTTCCCTGCTTCGCTGACATTTCCGCTCCTCGTCTTTCTTCTTTATACGCAGATCGGCTTCACCCAAGCAGCACGGACAAAAGAGGGTCGAGAGGCCGCGCTCAAGGCCGCAGCTGGGATTGCCAACGTTGGCTTCCGAGTTGTGCATGAGCAGGCGTTCGCCGATCAGGCAAGGAAGTCGTTTGACAACTGGCGAAAGGAAGATCTCTAGGACCACCCTCCTTTTCTTGCAGACGCCTTCTGTTGTTGGATGAATGGATATAAGCGATTACAAGCGAAGTGACGTTTTCTCGAAGGGGAAAAGAAAAGAACCAGTCGAATCGGAGGGAAAGACACCGAGAGCGCGGGGGGGGGGGTAGATGTTGATGGACCGAGAGGGACAAATCCGAGAGCAAGCGAGACTAGGAAGAACGAGAGAGGGAGAGATATACAGAGCGCGGAGCATATATTGATGGCGAGGTCGTTGTAAGGACATCAGGCCGTCTCTTGAGCTTGTCGAGAGAGACTCGCTCGAAGGATGTCCATCTGCTCTTGGCCCTCAGCTGTGGTGATCCTCTGTCGAGCCTTGTCCGACAACGGAGGCGATTCGGCATCCCACGACTGATCAAAGGACGGAGACGTTCATCAGGTCAGATCAATCCCAATTGCAGCTGGGGTGGCGTGGAAAAAGGGAGATGCACCCTTGGGATGAGGGCGACGGGCAAAGCCCAGGTGGCGCTGAGGATGACTCCTTGGCCCTTGTCGTAACTCTTGATCTGCTCCCAGCTCCAAGATATGCTCTGAGCGATGAATCCTGCAAAAGGCGCAAGAAGGGCAGACGACAAGGTCAGTCTGTGGCGTCGTGGCAAAGAGCGAGAGAGGAGCGCTGACCGACGATGGGAGCGAGTCCTTGGAGCAAACCGATGGCGACCAGCATGGGAGGCGTAAGAGTGACTAAGGTTGGAAGAGCCTTGAGGATGAAGCCGATTGCGGTGCTGATGGCAGCGATCCGTTTCTGAGATGAGAGGAGAGAAGGCCGGTCAGCTCACGGACACTGATGCACACAGAGCGGAGAAATCCTACCAGAACGTCCTCTTGGTCGACGTCGAGTTCCTTCATGACCGATGCTGGTAGGTAGATGGAGTAGCCCCACCAGGCCGCCTGCGAAGAGAGCGCGTACGATCAGCTTTGGGCGACAGATGCGAAGAGAAGACGTACGTGGATGCTGAGTTGAGTCTGTATTGGATCGAAAGACCTCAGCGTCAGGTTTGTGCCGATTTGGATCAAAGGAACAAGAGGAGGAACACACAAGGGACGGGTACCAGACGATAGGCTTCTCGTCGTCCTGGTCGACCTGCTGTCCAGGCTTGGGCTTGCCGAAAGGCAGCCAGTGGTTCTTCCAGCCGAGAGTTCGACTGAGTGAGCTCGATCGACTGTGCGAGCGTCGATGTTTGGGGATGGTCTTGCCCGTGTGAGGGTCGCGGTGATGATACTCGGCGAGAACGACCTTGTGCGACTTAGTACCGAGGCCCGACAAGTCACAGCTGACCATCTGTGAGCAGAGGAAGGGGAGTGTCAGGGTTTGTACGTGAAAGGCGAGGAGAAGATGAAGACGCACGATGGATTGCTGCTTCGTCTTGGGCGTTCCGTCCTCGAGCTCCTTCCAGACCGAGTGAGGGTGGCTGCAGTTAAACGCGTCCAGGACTTCCGCGCCGTTCATGACGCTGGGCCTCGACAAACAGGAGAAGACGGGAACAAGGTCCTCGTCGACCGTAGGACAGCCGCTGGTCTCGCCCGCACCGTTGAGCTCGGCCTGACGAAGGATTCGCTTGAGGTGGAGAGCGACATCGTGGTTGGAGATGACCGTGTCCTTAGTCGTTTCGTCAGCTTCGGCGAGCGTGACGAGCGTGGAGGAGAGGTCCATGGGAGCGGAAGCTGGGCCGAGGGGAGCAGGTCGAGGTCGAGGAGTAGCTTCGACCGAATCTTGAGAATCAGAAGTTGAGGTCGAGGAAGGATGCTCAGCGACCTCGGTCGTCTCGTGGGAGGTGGTCGAAGTGTTGTTTACGGGCTGGGAGGTCGTGGGAGGAGGAGCGTCGTCACCATGAGCGAGCTGCTTCACCTGCTTAGCAGCTTGAGCTTGAGCCTTCTTGCGAGAAGACTTTGAGAGCTTGCCGCCGGTTTGAGCGACCTTGAAGAGGGCCATGGCGAGCTCGTCGATGGCTGCAGCATCGTCCGAGGCTGGGTGGGGGCGGGCCGTGACTTCGTGGGAGTTGCGTCTGCTGCCGCCGAGAGGACTGAGCTTGCCAGCGAGAGGACCGAACATTGCTGAGGAGGTGCTGGCGTTGGTGGGGAGAGGAGGTTGGAGTGCGGAAGGGAAAGGAAGGGGGGAAGCACAAGGGGGGAGAGAGAAAGAGGGAGGTGGTGGGTCGTGGGCAGAGCGAGCGTGAGCTGCTAGTCAGCGTGAAGGGCTGGCTGGTCAGTCGCTGTAAGCTTTCGTTTCTTCCGGTCGCTAGGCTCGCTGCGGGTCAGGGCAGTTGTTGTTGATTGTCAGGAGGAGCGGGCGCAAGTGGCCCCAAGTGGCCAAAACGCGTCGGGTCTGCACGTAAAAAGTCTTCTCAAGGAAAAAATCGATCCCTCAGTCGTCCATGTCCTTCACACTCTACAAGCGGCGAGGGCGAGGGTGTCCTTCATAGGCAGAGAGGGTGCATCATATCAAAATCTCGGACACGATACCCGCTCCGATCGTCTCGCCGTTCCGCCTCAGCAGGATCCGACCCATGTCCTTGTTGACCGAGAAGGGCTCGAGGGACACGGTCGGTTGACGTCGGTCGTTCGTGTTTTCGTTCAGCGCGCGGATGGTGATCTCGACTCGAGCAGAGGCGTTCCGAGGAAGGACTCTGAAAGGAGGGAGAGACAAGGGAAGGCTCAGTCAGTACTGTCTTGAGCTGAGGGACTGGGGGGAGATACGCACCTTGGGTTGTTCTTGATGACCGACCCATCTGATCGATCAAGAGTGGCAACCAGTTTTGAAACGACGGCCGGGAGATTCGCGGAGTGATGGTAGAGCTCGAAAAGGGTTCCGGTCGTGATTGGATACTCGATGTCGAACAGGATGATCTGAGCGGCGAAAGAGACGACTTGTGGGACCAGAGCGGACTGAGGACAGAGAACAGAGCCGATCCTGCAAGACAGAACGAGCATGTCAGCAGTCTTGCCCGCAAAGCGAGTTGCAGATCGGATTCACGAGAGGTGGATGGGGTCGATCGACGACAAGTAGATGGTGACGTTGCTGCCGGCCACCGCCCAAGGTACGCTCTCCTCGTCGAGCTCGATACCTGCAGGAAATCGGACAGGGCGTATCTGTCAACTCTCCGTTTCCCTTCTGAGCTGGGATGGCAGAGGAGGACTCACTTCGTACGAGACCACTCTCGTCGCCGGGGAGTACTCTGACCCGCTCCCCTACCCGCACGACTCCACTGCAGATCCGACCCGAGACGCCGACACCCGAAGAGGTCTGGCCCTTGAAGACGTTGGATAGTGGGATCCGAAGAGGGCTCTCGAGTGCTCTTGTCGGCACATCGAGGTCGTCTGCAAGTGATCAAGAACGCAATTTCAGCAAGCTGCAGACCAGTCAGACAGCAGGACTTGATCAAACGCACCGAGAAGCTCGACGAGTGTCTTGTCCGTGTACCAGGGAATGACCTCCTGGCCAGGAGCCTTGTCGACAAGGTTGACACCCTGCATGGCACCGACGGGAACGAACAAGGTCTTGGACGGCAGGAAACCCGACTGCAACAAGAACGGTCTCATCTCCTCCTGGATGTCCTCAAACCGGCCTTCCGACCATTCGACCTGAGAAAAGGTCGACAGAGAAAACAAGTCAGTGCTCAAGCCTGACGAAGAGCAGACAGAGAGAAAGCAATACACACAGTGTCGAGCTTGTTGACGACGACGACGACCTGCTGAACGCCCAAACTTCGGACGAGCAACGCATGCTCCCTCGTCTGCCCCCCGGGCCCGAACCCTGACTCAAACTCGCCCATGCCGGCGTCGACGACGAGAAGCGCAGCGTCGGCCTGAGCGGCACCCGAGATCATGTTGGGGATGAAGTCTCGGTGGCCGGGCGCGTCGAGGAGCGTAAAATGCCGGTTGGGCGTGACAAAGTGGTCTTGAGCGATGTCCATGGTCACTCCGCTGTGTTGACGAGAGTGAGAGGGGAGAGAGGCCAGTGTGTCAGCGAGCGCTCATGCGTCGGACAATTTCGAACGAGAAAAGGAACGCACCGCTCCCTCTCCTCTACTGTTCCGTCCAAAGCCCACGCGTACTGGAACGAGCTCTTGCCCATCTTGGCACTCCCCCGCTCGTTCGACGTCTTCTCCTTCTCCGACATGACGCCGAGCTCGTACAGCAACCGGCCCATCAGCGTTGACTTTCCAGCGTCGACGTGGCCAATCACGACGAGGTTGATGCCTCCCTTACCCTCCTTGAGCTGCTTCTGGACCTCCTCAATGATCTCCCGACGATCGATCGTGAGCCTTGGCTCGGGCAGCGGGGGACTCGGAGGTCGGTTGTTGTCGCCGAGGTTGAGCGCGTCCATGTCGTCCCGCAGGCCATTCGCAGCCGTCGAAGGTTGAGCAGTGGCCTTGGTCGTCTTGGTCTTTGTACCGTTGGCCGTTTTCGTCGTAGCTGGCTTGGGCGCTGAAGAGGAGGGAGCGACCGAAGGCACAAGGTTGGCCGGCAACTTTGCGGCCTTGGACGTGTTACCGGCTGACGAGACAAGAGAAAATCGAGGATCCCTCAAGCACCTGTCAGTACGCTCCTCATTCTTTTTCGAAGCATAGCTGCCCCGACCTGCCCCTCCACACCCCACGCCTATATCCAAGCTCAGTTCTTCCCCTTCATCCCGACCGCAGCAACGACCGGCCCCTCGCCCGTTTTCGCGCCGACGGTCGTCCCCTTCCTCTTTTCCGCAACGACGTCATCCGGACTGAGCATCTCAAACGCCCTCTTGAGGTCGTCCAGTCCGTCCGCGCTGTCGATCCCCCCGAGCGACAACCTCTCCATCTGCGCCAGACTGCCAGGCAACGTCGACAGGTCCGGCTGAGTGCGAGGACCGATGGACGTGACGAGGAGTGAGGCGAATGCAGAAGGTTGACGGCGTGCGACTGGCGTCGACGAGGATGACGCGGCGAAGAGCGTGTTCAGCGCGGCCGAGCGAGCCACGTATGCCGCGTCGTCGACCATCTCCTGCTTGGAGACTTCTCCAGGTGACGGTTGTCCGTCGTGCGTGCGCAGGGCCGGAGATGTCGTCCCTACAGGGTATCCAGATGTGGTCTTTGCCTGCCGAGCCGCCAGCATCTTTGCCTGGAGCTTCGAGAGCGGTTTGTCGGTCTTTGAAGGGGTGGACACACCGCTTGGCCCGGCCGACGTGACGGGTGGAGGAGAGGGCGCTGCACTTCGAGACTTGGCGAGCATGGCCAGCTTGGAGAGTTTCGGAGCTGGGGCCGGATCGGTACCCTGAGGCGAGGCAGGCGAGGACGGGTCGGGCGAGTTGCGAGCGGCCAGAGCGGCCAGTCGACCGGAAGCCGGCGAAGAAGGCAGGGCCTTTCTCGAGAGCGACAGTCGCTGGAGAGCCGTCAAAGGTGGAGTGGCCGATGAGGAGGGAGTCGCAGGTCGGGGTTGAGGAGGAGGGAGGATGCGTCCTGCAGAGGGTCGCACGAGAGGGAGGGATCAGCACTTCCGCAGCTTGTCCACCTCCCCCAACTCGGAAGAACGCCTCAGAGCAAGGGGGGGAGGCCTTACACGAAGAGGAGTCGACCTCAGAACCACCACAAACTTCTCCCGCGTCTCCTGACATCTCCCTCATTCACCCCTCTCATCTCCCACAGGCCAGGGCAGGCTCCGAACGAGACGGGAAGAGAAGGAACAGGAGAACTCACCATTCTTCTTGCCCTTCTTTGCGTTTTTGTCCTTCTCGACCAGTAGCCACTCGACCGTCTTATCGGCGTCGAAAAAATAGTACCAGAGCGAGTCCTTGACCTCCTTGTCCGAAATGCCAGACTCGTCCGAGCTGCCAAGCAGGGACCGAACGTGCTGCAGACCGGACTCCATCTGGACTGTTTTGTGAGAAACGGCAGAAGGATAAAAAAGAGATCAGCTTGTTAGTCAAATCAACCGGAGAGGAAGAGGAGAATCGTACCTCGTTGTTCGTTGTCCATCTCGTCTGTTAAAGGAGGAGCAAAAGGCAAAGAGCAAAAGGCAAAGGGAGGGGTGGGGTCAACCTTCCTGATCTCTCCAGGGAAGAGCTCGTTGAAAGGAGAACGCACCCCACTCGTTTCCTCCGAAGTCAGAGTCCGAGTCATCCTTCATCTCCTCTGAAAGAAGAGTGCAAGAGGGTCAATGTCAGCGAAGGGGGGCCGAAGGGTTGAGTAGGAGCGTCGCGCGAAGGCTCACCATCGAGGTCGAGGTTGCGGATGAACCGATGTCGGGACCTGCCAACGTTCAGAAGAGAGGCCTTGAGGGTGAGCAAGATGCCTGGGCGTTCCTCTCGTTCGGGAAGACTGACATGGTTTCTGAGTTGAAGAAAGGGGGATCAGGTCGTGGTTTGGAGGTCGGTCGTGGCGGGGAGGGCGTGCATGACGATCTCGCTCGTTCTTGAACCTCTTCAACGCGAATCAAAAATGAGAAGGACGCATTTCATCCAGAGGGCACATCAACTCTACCCAGCGTGCGTAGGAGAAGTGACAGACGGGAGAGGAGGTGGGAGAGTAAGGTACATATCCGTCGTCGTCGACGACGAACGGAGCGAGGTGGTCAACGTCCTTTTGTCAAGTCGAACCGCCCTCGGCTCAGCGACCAACAATGTCGAAACGGACGCTCGCTTCTCACTTCGTACCTGAGTCAACTTGCGGTCAGACAAGAAAAGGGGACAGTGGTGTCAGCGTTCTCGAGGATCTCTTCTTCTCAACTCAAGGGCTGGATGACAGGGCAAAGAAAGACTCACCTCGACCCAACGTCGGACCTCTCCCTCCTCACTCATTTCGATTTCGACTTCGGCCTGTATAAACCAAGACGAGAAACGAGCACGAAGGGAGGAGGGGATAAGGCGTGTCAGCAACAAAAAAAGGTCGAAGCCTTCGGGATTGGATTCGAAAGAAAGAAGAAAACGCACAAAGGTCTCCAGTCCATCGCACCCAATCAAAACGTCTTTCAACCCTTCCCACCCCTCAACACCCACAAACCCCACACCCTCTCCCTCCCGCTTAAAAGCTCTCACATCTGCCATCCTCGCGCGGGAGGGACTTTGGGGCCAGAGGGTGGACAGGTGGGGAGGAGGGGTGGGCTGGACGTGAGTTTGAAAGGTTTCGCTCGACCAGTGTAGAGGGAGGTTCGACATCTGGCAAGAGGGAATATGACAGACAAGATGGTTAGAAATTGGAGTAAGGTGCAAGATGAGAGGGGAGGGAAAGGAGTGAGAAAAGTACTGACTCGAACCCATACGCATCCCCGCCCAAAGACGTCCGTCTTCCTTCGTCGTTCTCCAACTTCCTCCTTCGCCCGTCCGAGCAACATCACCGGCCCAGCCGTGGCCGTTGTCTTCTTCAGCGCGCAAGACGTTGGAGAAGGAGGAGGGTCGACCGTCCGTGCGCTCCGTGGCGACGACCGAGTTGTCTTGCGTTTTTGCTTGGTGCCTGTTTGGAGGGGGACCATCTACGGATGGAGGGGAGTAAAAAGAGGTAGAGCAAGGAGGTGAAGGGGGGTATTGTCAGTTCTATTTTACGTCTTAGAGACGGTTGGGAAGATCGAGCAGACTCACCTCGACGGTTTGTTCCTCCGCACCAACGCGCATGCTCTCCTCACCCGGCACAAGGTCCTCTCGGACCTTGACCGGTGAAGCCTTCGACCGCGGCCAAGCTCGAACGTCCTTCGTCCTCAATTTCGGAGCAGTCGAAAGAAGCGTACGAGCTTGGAGTTCGAGCTCGACGGCCATCGACGGCGGACGCGTTCGATGACGCCTACCACGTCCCCTTTTCTTCCAACCACTGCCAAGACGACCCTTACTGTTGCGCATTCCCGGCGCCTCGCTAGTCGTCGTCGTCGTCGTCTCGAGTAGAGTTGGCGCGGGACTGTCCACGACCGCGACCTCCCTCTCTTGTCCTTCCCCTTCCAAACGCACCTCTCCACTATCCCCGTCCCCAGGCAGCACCGTCCAACGACGCACGACAGGGGGGCAAAGTGGAGGAGAAGGAGGGAGTTCGACCGTCCGAAAGCTCTTTGGAAGGGTCGTGCTCGGTGGGTAGGTCGACCGAGGCGGAGGGAGAGGGAGGACGTCCAACCGTTTCGGAGGGGCAGACGTTGACAACCGAGGAGGTGCGACACCGACGACCGAGACGCCTTCGTCAACCACCACCACCGGAGACCGTATCGTCTTCTCCTTCTCCTTCTTGATCGTCTGCTTCCAGTTCGAATGGCCGGCCACCGAGCTCTCTGGCTCCGCTTGCACCGTCATCGTCGTTGACGACCTCTCGAGAAGAGTCTGCCTCGGTCTCCCTTCCAAGTCCAACTGTTCAAAACCCCCGTGCAAAGGTCGGGCGCTCTCAAATGTCAAAGTGTTCGGGCGAGAAGGGTCGGAGATGGATGTCGTCGACGGTCGATCGCTTGAGGAAACGACGTCCTGGCGTCTTCTGGGAAAACGACTAGATCGGATGATTGACGTTGATACCTTGTTTTAATTGCAGAGCAGAGAGAGGGGACATAATGAGCGAGATAGCGCTGTAACGGAGGACAAGCCGGAGAGAAAGGAAGGGAAGGAAGAAAGGAAGGGAGGGGTTGGAGGTAGGAACGGATTGAAACGTACCTGCTTTTTCTCCATCGCCTTCCGGCTGAGCTCTTCCAACCGTCTCTCATGCCGCTTTAGACCCATCAGCAATTTCGACATCCCCCCGAAACCAAAGGGACAGTCGAGAGGGGTTTGGGCCGTCTTGGAGGAGGAGGAGGGATTGCTCTGGCGTGAGCTTGAGCTCGGGCCGGCGGACGGGCGAAGGGAGAGTGAGCCGACCGTTGGCCGAGGAAGGATGGGTTCCAAGACGACGACCAGGTCAGAGAGTGGTGAGCTGGGAGCATGCTTGGTGGCTGCGGGGGGGTAGGACAAGCTCGGGAGGTCGGAGGAGGGAGGAGCGGCTGGCTGCTGGGCGGAAGATGGGGTTGGCCGAGCGGGAGGAGGGATGCGAGTGGAGGACGAGGATGCCCGTTTGGCTGTGTTCCAGAGCTGGGCCAGAGCAGGACATGGGCGGGCCGGTCCGATCATCCCGTCTGTGTTGAGAGGAGGGAGATGCTGTTGGGAGGAGTTGGCTTGGCCCATCTCGCTCGACTCCGGCCCATCCAAGCGGACTTGTCCGCGCAGCAGCCCCTCGCTCTCTCCTGCTTCAGCCCACTCTTCCTCCCTCTTCCTCCCTTTTTTCACTGACCCTCGTATGACTGCCGAACGCCAGCCTCTCCTCCCACGAAGAAGGAGACAGACCCTCAGCCCACACACACTCACCCGCCCGCTCCTGCTCCTCACTCTCGCAGACGCCCTGCTCGAGAGCGCAGCCTACGCCCGCCTGCATGTCCTTACTACATGCCAGACCGTCCGCCCCACTTGCATTCCGTCTTCTATCTCACTGAAGAGCATCGAGATATTTAACCTTCTCTCTTTCTTTCCTCTCGCACACAGGGAAATACGTAAGATCCCCCCCCAACCCTCCTTGCCCTGCGCTCCTCCGCGCAACGCTGACGAATTCCCTCCCTCTCTTTCGATCCTCCAGCATCTTCCTCCTCCTCCTCCTAACCAGCTCCACCTCCCCCCCTCTCTCACCCACCCGCCTCCTGCCCTCCCTCACCTCCCTCTCCTCCTTCCTCCTCGCTGCCCTCCTCTTTGGACAACTCGGGCTTTACTTCGGTCCTCGCTCGAGAGGATGGCTGCTCGTTTCGCTGGGGGTGCAGTGTCTCCTGGTCGGGGTGGTAGGTGCTTTAGAATTGGAGTCTGGGGGTGCGGAGGAGGGAGGGCGGGTGGATTTAGTCAAGGTTGGGTTGTTGGGTATGACAGGAGGAGGACAAATTGGGCTCGTTCGTTCCCTCTCTCCCTTCCTCATCCTTTATCCTTTCTTCACCCGGCATCTCCTACCCCGCTGACCGACGTCTCCTCTTTCTCTGGGTTCACAAAACAGGCCAAAGGAACGTCCAACCCCGAAATCCCCACAGCCCTCCTAACATCCCCTTACGTCGACTTTCTCTCCTCCCGCCTTCTCCTCTGCCCCTCCCCCCTTTCCTCCTCCTCTACACTCCCTTCCTCCAACCCACACACCCGCAAAATCCAGAGAGTCTACCTCGTAATTTTCATCTTGGGCGTGCTCGCGGGTGGGTGGGGGTTTGGACAATGGGGTTTTGGGGGAGTCGTGGGAGGGAGTTTGGTTTTGAGGGTAGGGGTGTTGGGTTGGGTGGGGTTGGCCGAGGTGGAGGTTGACAAGGAGGACGAGTAGAGACCCTGACGAGAAGTTAGACCAAATGAGTATACGATTTGGTTCCCCCTCCTCAGTTCTTTTGGTGCTCTTGGTCGGAAGGAAGGACTCACAGGTTGAGCGCGCAGCAGCCAGACTCTGACCTCTCTATTGCGGATTTCAGCCCTCTCCTCCCTTTTGCTCACTAACGACCATGGCATCCGAATCCCACCCTCTCCTCCCCCCTCGTCCTCGCCCAAGAAGCAGGCTCAAACGGACCCTGAGTCCACACTCTCTCACAGCCCCCCTGCTCGGGTTGACGCTCGTCAACTGTTTGCTCGACAGCGCTTCCTATGCCAGCTTGAGGGTGTTTTCGACTTGCCAGACTGTCCGTCCCTTTTCTTCCCTTTGGCGAAGAGCTTCGGGTGCTGGACCTGACCCTTGATAAGGGCTCGTATTCTTCGAAACGTAGGGCAACACGTAAGGAACCCCGTTCTCCTTCCATTCCCCGTCCTTCCTCCTTCCTCGATTAGCTGACCCCTTGCAACTCCCTCCTTTCATGCCAACCAGCATCTCCCTAGCCCTCCTCTTAACAACACCCCCCTCCCCCTCTCTCCCATCCTCCAAACTCTTCCCAACGCTCATCTCACTCTTGTCCTTCCTCCTCGCCGGCTTGGTCTTTGGCCAGCTCGGGCTGCGTTTCGGGCAGCGCTCGCGCGGGTGGTTGGTGGGGTCGTTGGGGGTACAGTGTTTTCTGGTAGGGTTGGTTGGGTGGTTGGGTAGTGTCGCGTCTGGCGGAGGAGGAGGAGGAGGGGAGGAGGGAAAGCGGGAGTGGGCAATGGTTGGGTTGCTAGGTTTTGCGGGGGGAGGTCAGATAGCACTCGTTCGTGGATTTCCCTCTCCCTCCCCCCCCCCCGCACCCCCTGCCAACTTTCACACAGCGCTGACAATGGGGATCTTCGTCGTTCCGTTCCCTCCCCGAACAGGCTAAAGGTACTTCCAACCCAGAAATATCCACCGCGATCCTTACTTCGCCATATATCGACTTCCTCTCCTCCTCCACGCTGTTCACCCCCCCCTCTGAGCTCTCCCCTGCTCAAAGGAGGAAGAGGACCGTTCAGATGCTCTATCTGGTGGTTTTCGGGGTGGGGTTGAGTTTGGGGGGTTGGGGATGGGGGAAGTGGGGGTTCGGGGGGGTGGTTTGGGTTAGTTTGGCGTTGAGGGGAGGGGTGATGGGGTGGGTCGGGTTGCTGGCTGAGGAGGAGGTGGACAAGTGAATGCTCTCCTAGAAGGGCAAAAGGACTATGTAGAGAAGGTGTGTCGATTTTTATCTATTTGGATTTGCTCTCCCTGCGTCAACTTGCTCGTGGGCGGCGTGCATGAAAACAAAAATATGCTGGTCGTTTCACGAAAACATCCTGTCCGAACGCTCCATCCAAGCAAACCGATCCAAGCGAACGGGCAAAAGGGAGCCAACAAAGCTAAGGCGTTCCCTTCGCCCTGACCTTTTTTCTCTTGGCGCTCGCTGATGTAAAAGGGGCCTGAATTTCTAGTGAGATAGACCAACTCCTTGATAAATGTACATGTAAAAGCCCGTTCCTCTGACCCTCTCGATGAGAGGCAACCTCGTCCTTACTCACCCCCGTTTCCTCTTCTTCCTCCCTCATCCTCGAGATAAACGTCCCACAAGCGGAAAAAAATGATGAACCTCCGCGCTCAGATCGTCACCGCCTCAACGCCCTTCAGGAACTCCTCCTCGCTCACTCCACTACCAGGAATCCACCCTTTAGCGACCGCCTCGTTCTTCCTTCCCTCTCCCCGCCCTCCTTCGTCGCGATGAGCAGGAGGGAGCGACCTCGACCTCACCCTCTCATCCGTCAACGGCTCATGCGTACCGGGCACGAACCCCGTTTCCGGCGCTTGGGGCGGGTCGCTCGCCGGCGAGGTTCCGTTAGGCAGGTGAGGAGCGCCTTCGGGTTGGCCGGCAGAGGGGGAGGGGACGTGTTGGAGCGACGTGGGCGTAGAGTTGCTCGGGATGAACGAGGCCATGAGCGGGTCGGCGTTGTTGCTCGAGGGCTTGACAACGCCTTCCTGCGCTTCCAACAACTGCTTAGCGTCCGATGGAGGAGCAACGCCCCCTCCTCCTCCTTCGGTCCTCTTCTTTCCTCCCACCGTACCCATCCTCAACACCTTCCCCTCCTGCTGGTCAAAAGCAATTGGCCCAACAAGCTTCTCCTCCCCCTCACCCAACTTGGCCAACTCCACAGCCCCCAACCTAGGCGCATCCCCGTACGTCCAGTCGAGGTCGCCGCCGTACTCGACGGGTATGCTCTCGCGGGGCATGTGGTCGAGCAGGTGAGCGAGGGGGTCCGAAGAGAGGATGTGGATCTTTTCGACCGTTCCCGGGTCGAACCTTTCAACGAAAACCGAGCGAACAAAAAAAAAAAGTAAGGAGAAGTCAGATGATGACACTTCTACGGTTGACCCCAGTATGCGAGGAGGAAGAGACGCACCACTTCTTGGCCCAGTTGAAGACGGTCGGGAAGAAGGACGGCGCTCCGACGACAAACACCCGGTCGATCGTCTCTGGAAAGTTGGCACTCGCCACCTGACTAGCGACCTGATCACACCCAAGCGAAACGAGCCAACAAATCAGCCTTCTCTGCTTGAACGGCCAGATTGAAAAGAAAAAGAAAGAATGAAAGCAACGCGAGGGAGACCAAAAAGAACGTGAAAACGAACCTGAAGGTGCGACCTCAACCCCCAAAACCTACTCAGTCCAACACCTCCAACATCGATGATACTGCACGTTCCGCTCACCGGCACCTCCTCCCTTTCCCTCTCGAGAGAAGAACAGAAGGGGAGGAGGAAGCGAATCAGGACGAAGGTGATGACGGCGATCGCTTTGGAGGAAGCGGCGTCGTCTGGGATTAGGGTCGAGAGCTTTGAGGGCGTGAGGGCGGAGATCTTGTAGACGTCTGTTGGCCGGAAAGAGGGAGGGACGAAGGGGTCAGTTTGGCCGGCTGGTGTTTTGGCGCGCGAAGGTGAACGTACAGATGGGCATGCCTCGCTAAAGATCAAGAAGATGGAAGGAGGCACAAAGTCAGCCAATGTGCCTCTAGGAAGTCCACAAGTCAAGCAGGGACACCGGAGAGGTTTGGGGGACTCGCGGTATCTCTCCTTCCCGTCCACATAGGGTAGACACCCCGGAGCGTCTCTGTCAAACCCAGACCACGAAGGAACGCAAATGCTCAGTCAGTCAAACCCTCTCCAGCGCAAAGCAACGAGCAAGGCTTGAGGAGGGAAGATAAAAAACGCACCAAACTCATCCACATCGTAGTTCTCGTAACTCTCGTCGATGCCCTTATCCGTTCGCCAATGGACGAAGTCTTCGTACTGCTTTGCAGCGCCTGCAACGTCGAACTTTCGCGCGCGGAGGAACCGACTGCCGAACGAAGCGAGGGAGGGAAGGAAGGGAAAAGGGAAGGAGGGAGAGGGTGGGTAAGCTTTGTGCGAGGGCGAGAGATGGGTTCGGTTCGGGCGGCGGAGTCATGAGGAATAGCGAGGCCGAGACACCAGGCGTCGACGCCCATTGCCTGAGCCTCTCCCTCTGCCCACCAGAGCAACCCCAACGAGCAAAAGGGAAGAGCAAGACGTACAGGAGAGTAGCCTCTGGGATAGCACCCCTTCCGTGACCCTCTCCATTGGCATTTGGACCGTCTACGTCGTAGATCCCCATAGTCCGAAGGAGGTTCTTTAGCTCGGTCAGCTTTCCCTCTTGCTCGTCTGACAGATGCCCTGGGTGACCGCGCCAGATGTCCCTCCCCCCTCCTAGCGCATGCTGGTCAAGCGAGGTCTGGGTGACAGAGCGAGAGGGAGTAGTAGCGTGGTGCCCGCCTGCGATGGACGTCTGGCGAGACCAGCGAGAGAGGTTGGATTTGTTGCTATCGATCGATGACCGGCGGGAGGCGGATGTCGAGGACGAGCGGAGACGGTCGTGTTGGACCGAGTCTGAGTCCTTGGCCGTGGACGACCGGCGGGAGAACATGGTGCTTGTGTGTAGTAGAGTGTAGATGAGGGGTTGGGCAGGAGAGGAGGGGAGGGTGTGGACAGGCGAACAGTGACGAAGCGCGGGCAGGACGGCCGCAGAGCAGAGCGGAGTTGGAGCTTTGGGGACATTTCCCAGAGTGGGTTTCCCTGGGGTTTCTGTGTACGCCAAGCCACCCTACCGTCCTCGCCCCGCAAGCCAAGCAGACGAGCCTTCGTATTGCTCTCCTTCTTTCTCTCTATTTCTCCTGTCGGGAACAGTACAAGAAGGATCGCCTGTCCCTTCCCCTTCTTCCCTCTTTTTCGCCCGCCATGCCGTCAGCGTCGAGGAAACAACCGCCTTCGTCCACTTCAGCACCGTACCTGTTCGCCCAGCCTGGCGTCGCGTTCGCCTCCTCTTCCTCCAACTCGCCTTCGACGCGCTCATCGCCTTACAACCAGCCCTCTTCAGCGCACACCCGCTCAGACTCCTCCGGCCACTCGTCCGCTTTGCCTGTCAACTCTGCGTCCTCCTCAGCCGCAGCCCTACTCGCCCAGCGGTCAAACACCTACTTGCCTTCATTGGCGTCCGACATGCCCGCCGCTGCAAGCCACTCGCACAACGTCTACAGTCCACGCTCAAGCAGGGATGCGACCGGTGCTCCCCTTCTTTCCTCTTCTTACGCCACTTCGTCGTATGGTTCGCACCAAGATGGAGTTGAGCGACTCTCCTCAGGACCGGCGTTCGGCTCGTCGACCGGTTGGGCTCCAGGTGCGAGCACAGGCATGCACGCTTCCTCTATCGGAGGAGGAAGAGGATCCATCTCGAGCCAAGGCTCAGCAGGGACCTCGAACTACACCCCTCGAGCAGCTGCACCCGCCTGGGCAGGAGGAGGGAGCGTGACGAGTCATTCGAGCGTGACGCAGAAGTATGCTCTGGGGGAGGATCCATCCCAGTGGGCTCGGACAGGAAGTCCAGAACCTGACGGCACGTCTTCTTCTCCCCCCCCCCCCCTCTTCCTCTCCCCCCTCACCTTTCTTTTCAGTCGCGTCACTTGCTGATCCTGTACTACTCGACAGACTACCTGCACATGCCCGACGAGAAGCGAGGCGGCGGCCGGTCGAAAGACTCCGGCTCGATCTTCACCGTGCGGGGGCTGATGAACCTCGGTTGCCTGTTCATCCTCATCCTCGCTTTGTTGATGCTCTTGTACGTCCTTCCCTTCCCCCCTTCCTAACCTACTCGTGACTGACCTTGTGGCCGTTTGCGCAGCGCTGGCTATCCTATCATAACCTGGGCAAAGGAGCACACGCCCCGCACGGCAGGCGCGTTCAAGTACGTCCTCCCCCCTCTCTTCCCTCTTGCTTCCCTCCATCGCAGAGAAAGTCTGAAGAATCCCTTTTCTCCCGCAGCCTGGGAGGCGTGAACGCTAGTGGTCAGGTGCCGGACATGATTGGCAACTTTGGCTTGAGTACGTCCCCTCCTCCCTTTGCCAAGACCCCTTCTGTCGCTCAGACCCCCCCTTTCTTTTCCCTCAACCCGCTGACCTCTTGGACTCTTGACTGCGGGTTTCCTTTTGGTTGAAAAGTCGACGAAGAGACCCCCGAGAGTGCGCGGTCGATCGTCACCGCCACAGGCGAGACGTGGGAGCTCGTGTTTTCCGACGAGTTCAACCAGGACGGAAGGATGTTTTACCCCGGGGACGACCCTTACTGGTGCGTCTTCCTTCTCTTTTGCGCTTTTGCTCGGAAGGGTGTCTTTTTGCAGAGAGGGGACTGATCGTGGTCGGTTCTGCGTTGGATTTGGCACAGGGAGTGCACGGACTTGCACGCTTGGTACGCAACCCCCCTTCCCTCTTTTCTTCTTTTCTCTCACGGTCATGCGTAGAAGATCAAAACCTGATCTCTTCCCTTGGATACGTCTCTGCGATCTTTCAGGGGTACCAGTACGTTTCTTCACGTCCTGCTTCCGACCACTGCAGGAGCACAATACTGACGTCCTTCGCTTTCCGCGTATGCAGATGATCTCGAGTGGTACTCTCCGGAACAGGTACGCTCACTTCCACTCCCACACTAATCGACGGACAGGAGCAGGAAGGCTGAAGGACTTGACCTGTCGTTTTCTCGCCTGTTCCAGGCGACGACGCTGAATGGCAACCTGCGCCTGACGCTCGATCAACGACCGAAGAACAACCTTGACTACGTAGGAGCTTCTATGCAGAGTTGGAACAAGTTGTGCGTTCTCTTCCCTCTGCTTGACCCTCTAGAAGCGCTGACGGCGGGAGGTTGTTTAATTGGACGGTTGCGCAGCTGTTTCCAAGGAGGTCGGATCGAAGCGAAGATTCGACTGCCGGGATCGCCGGCGGTCAACGGTCTCTGGCCTGCCTTCTGGGTCCGTTTCAACCTCTTCCTCCTCCATTTCATGTAAATGGCAGAACGACTGACGTCCTTTTGGGCCTGTGCGATTCCTAGACGATGGGGAACCTTGGACGGGTCGGGTATGGAGGAACGTTGGATGGAACTTGGCCGTACTCTTACGACTCGTGCGACGTCGGAAGTGAGTTCCATTCCCTTGCTGCCTCTCTGCGAGCGCCAATCTCAGAAGTCTGACGACTACCTCTTCTCTCCCCCTCCCCCCCTTTCCCTCTCAGCGCTGGCCAACCAGACCAGGGATGGACAGCCCGAGGCCAACTTGCATAATGGACTGGACGCGAGTGCCGACTACGCCCTCTCGTACTTGCCCGGTCAGAGGCTGTCGAGGTGCACGTGCCCCGACGACGAGACCCATCCAGGACCCAGTGCGTGCCTCTCCTTGCGCTTCAACTTCTGCCTTCCCCTTAGTGAAACGCAGCTCTGACGGGCTCTCTCTCCCTCTGACCCTTGCAGAGCATCCGGACGGAACGTGGGTCGGTCGGTCGGCACCCGAGATCGACGTCATTGAGGCGCAGGTCGCCAACGGAGTCGGAGAGGTTTCGCTTTCGGCCCAATGGGCACCGTTCGACGCCTACTACGAGTAAGGCTCCCTAGCTGCTCTCTCGCTTCCCTCAGATGCACTCCCGACTGACCCTTGGCTCGTGTTGCTCTCGCTTTCTGACAGGTGGAACAACGCGACCCACATGGAGATCGAGGACCCGACCATGAGCAAGCTCAACTCGTACAAGGGAGGACCGTTCCAGCAGACCACGTCGATCGTAGGAACGACCAACCAAGAGTGCTACCAGTACCCTCTGAGCGGGGCGGAAGAGGGGTGCTTTGCCGTTTATGCGTTCGAGTATGAGACGAGCAGCAACGGGTACATTAGTTGGTTTAACGACGACAAGCTCGACTGGACCTACCGCGGTTCGTCCCTTCTTCTTCTCTACCGCCACGTCTCCCTTAGCTGACCTTTTGCGTGGTCGTTGGGTGTGTCTCTGCAGAGGGAGGGTTGGGCCCGAATGCCGATTCCGGAGTGGACAACCGACCGATCCCTTACGAGCCGATGTACATCCTGTTCAACCTGGCCATCTCAGAGAACTTTGGAGCGATCGACTATGCGGGACTTGCACCTCTGTTCCCACTGTACATGGATGTTGATTATGTGCGTCCATTCCATTTTCTTCACCTTCTTGATCGCTCCTTACTGATAGACTCCCCCCCCTCCCTCTGCCACCTGTCAGATCCGAGTCTACCAGAACCCGGAAAACGTCAAGATTGGATGTGATCCAGACTCGCATCCCACGGCCAAGTACATCGAACGGTGCGTGTCTTATATTTGCCTTGGGCAGAAACAGCCATTGTGTTTCCCCCTTCCCCCCTCCCCGTCCCTCAAGTTGCTGACATCCCTTTCCCCACAGTTATTTACCGGCTTATCACAACCCGAACATCACGACCTGGGACCAGGTAAGAGCTCTCAAGAGCTTGGGCGAGTGAATGCGATGTGCTGACACTTCGTTACTCGGCGCGACGTTTGCAGATGACCGATTCCGCACCCAAGCCCAAGAACCGGTTGATCGTGCGTCGATTCTTACACTTTTTGCAAGACTATCGCATTATGTTGACTTGCTGCTCTTTTCCATCTTAGGACACTTGCTAAATCAAGCGCTTGGACGACTTCGCTCGAGACCTTCAACCACTATAGACGTCAGTCCGGCTGTCCACTCGTGTCTTCGCGCTTGACTGACACAATACTCGCTTCTTCATCGACAGGCCTGCTGAGCGGGCTCTCCTTCCAGTCACTTTATTTTTGCTCTCTCTCCCTTTCTTACACTTTTCTTTCCATCTCAAGGACTCTATCAATCCGGATCTCGCACCCCACATAAATCGCAACCCCACTCTTTTTCCTCTTCGCATGCAGTCCTCCTCTGCTCTCTCTCTTTCTCACTCTGCATTCGTTTATACAGACCTCTTCCTTCTTCGCTTTCTCTTGACGCCACTTTGTACCGTTCTGAGCTCTGTTCGATGTTCTTGAATGCATCGAGAAAGCGGAGTTTGGGCGAGGTGGAAGCGAAGCTCGACTGCCTGTCTGTCAGAAGACATGAGATGCTCTCTTTTCCGGCCGAGCGTTCTCCAGACGAGCGCGAGGAACTGCTCAAAGAAAGCTGCTCGACTTGAGGTGGACAAAAGCGTACGATGGTCGGTCGGTTTGGGTCTCGACCTACGCTCATTCGCGAACCTCACACTTTGCCCCTCAACCCTGCCCTCTCCCTCTCTAACCCAACCCCCAGGATGGCGCCCTCTCTGGCCAAACGCGAGTGGACTCGACTCGAGCTCGCCCAGCAGATCCTCGCCGGCCAGCTCTTGACGGTCTACCACCACCAGGTCCTCCGGCTCAACTCGTGGATCGACAGGCACCCAGGAGGAGATCTCGCTCTGCTTCACTACGTAGGCAGGGACGCGACGGACGAGATCGAGGCGTACCACTCGGACAAGACTCTCAAGGAGAGAATGGGACGGTTCTGCGTTGGATACTTGAAGGAGGACGAGCGAGAGGTCAATTGCCTTTCCCTCGACCTTCTTCCACCTTGCCTCGCGTTCCATCCCTTCCTGACCTCTGCTCTCCACTCCTTTCCTTCAGACCTTCCAGTCTCTCGTACCGCCTATCATGTTGGGGTTCACCCTCACCAAGAGCCCAGCAGGAGACTACTCCTGGACACCCTTGGCCGGTCCGATCCGAGCTCTCGAGCAGGCTCGAGCTCAACGCGACTCTTCCTCTCCTGCTCCTACCGACTCGAAACCCTCTTCCTCGCCGCCAACCCTCTCAAAACCGTGTCCTCCAACGTTGAAGCTCGAGGATCTGTTCCCGCCTACTCCCCCTCCCTCGCTCACCAAACCAGAAGTCCAACGAGCGCATGTAACGGCCTACCGACGGCTGCACGCTCAGATCAAACAGGCAGGTCTGTACGACCCCCCCGACTTCTTCGTCGGCTACGGCCAAGACATCGCACGGTACACGCTGCTGGCGGTCTTGTTTGCGTACTGTCTTTGGAGAGGAGTTCAGGAGGTCGTTGGGGGTTGGAAGAGGATGGGTTGGATTTGGGGGTCGGCCACGAGTTTAGGTTTCCTCTGGCAGTACGTTCTTTCCCTTTCTCTGCTCTCAGGCTTCCCAGAGGGCACTGAGAGGCTGACGATGACTGTCGCCGTGCTGTCGTACTTCCTTTGCAGCCAATTGACGTTTTTGGCGCATGACTGCGGACACACGTCTGTTCTCGGGAGCGGTGACTACTTCCAAAACCGAGCGCTCGGAGTGGGAGTCGCGAACTTTGTCGGTGGACTGAGCTTGGGCTGGTGGGCTGATGTGCGTTGAAATCCTTGTCTCTTTCGTCTTTGCTGCGTGTCGCTGACCGCAGGGCGGTCTCGTGCCTTCGTTTCATCCTGGCAGAACCACAA
Source organism: Cystofilobasidium capitatum (assembly GCA_014825545.1). Classification (NCBI taxonomy): domain Eukaryota; kingdom Fungi; phylum Basidiomycota; class Tremellomycetes; order Cystofilobasidiales; family Cystofilobasidiaceae; genus Cystofilobasidium; species Cystofilobasidium capitatum. Next base: position 423,880 of record MVAJ01000006.1, on the reverse strand, counting down.
CATCCACCATCTCGTAACCAAGTGCGTACCGAAGCGTGTTATCAACTTTTCGTGCGTTCCTGACCTTGCCCTTCTCCTTCTCAGCCACGTCGAACACGACCCCGACATCCAACACGTGCCCTTCTTTGCCATCTCGCCCATCTTCTTCACCTCGATCTTCTCGACCTACTACAACGAGTTCAAGTACTTTGACGCCTTCGCCAGGTTCCTCGTTCCCTACCAGCACAAACTCTACTACTTTGTCCTCTCCTTGGCCAGGTTCAACCTCTACGCCCTCTCGTACGGATCGTTGGTCAAGAAGGGCGTCGTGCAAGGGAAGAGGACTCCGTTTTGGTGGTTTGAGATCGTCGGGATTGTTACTTTCTGGGCGTGGTTCGGGTGGGGCGTTCTGGGGAGTTTGAAAGGGTGGAAAGAGGTTGTACCTTACTTGCTCATCAGCCACATCTTGGCCGCTCCTGTTCACGTGCAGGTAGGTGCCCCCCCCTTCCTCTGTGCCCACGCACCTTGCTTTTCGAACTGACCATATCCTTCGTCCCTATTTGCAGATCGTCCTGTCGCACTTCTCAAGATCGACCGAGGATCTGGGTGTGCTGGAGTCGTTTGCCCATCGACAGCTGCGCACGACGATGAACGTAAGCTCCCCTCTCCCTTCCACCCTCTTTTGTCTCTCGCCCCATTAACTGACGCTCTCACCTCTCGTTGGCTCAACCCTCAGGTCATCTGTTCCCCGACGATCGAGTTCATCCACGGCGGACTGGACAAGCAAGTGACGCACCACCTGTTCCCCCGTCTGCCGCGCCACAACCTCCGCGCGGCCGGCGAGCTCGTCCGGACCTTCTGCAAGGAGCAGGAACTCGAGTTTGCAGAATATCGGTTCGTGGAGGGAAACATGCAGGTCTTGGGAGTCGTACGTCATTCCTTCTCTCGCGCCCCTGTCGTCCGACCCTCTTCCTTTGTCCTTCCGGCTGACGACCGTCGTCCACATTCTCGTGCCTTCCCACCTGGACCGTTCTTTCTCGCAGCTCAAGGATGTGGCCAACCAAGTCCAGTTCATCGCCAAAGTTGCCGAGGCAGAGACCAAAGGCGAGCTGTCGCAGGGGAACTAAAGCAGACAACCCCCCCCCCCCCCCCCCCGCCCACTTCTTTCTTCCCTCCCGACATCTTCTCTTCAATCTCCCATCTCCAAGGCAGAGAAATCCTTTCTGAACTGGTTACGTAGATGAAACCTCCCACACGCACGTCGACCAAAAGTGAAAGAGTCGAATCATACATCGCCGTCTTCTGCCTGTCTCTCAGCGAGGAACCGCCTGATCTGCGAGCTGCTCATCTTGCTCTCCACGTCGACCTCGCTCGTCGAGGAAGGCAGGGCCGAGATGACGTCGATCACGAACGTCTGTAACGGAGGGAGGTCGTTGGCGTGCCGTTTCTTGTCGACTGTCGGTCACGAAGTCAAGGCGAGAAGGTCTCTGTCAGCGTTCTGCCATAATCGACGTCGTAGGAGGGCGAGACGAAGAAGGGGAAAAGGGGGAGGAGAGGAGAGAAAAGGAAGGATGAACGAACCTGCCTCCCCTCCAGCGACTGTCTCCCTACTCAGAACCAACGCTTGCACGTCCCGCTCCGTGGCCGTCGGCCCGTACACGTCCTGGATTGGAACGACGTCGTACGTCTCTAGACCGGGTTTGAAGAACTGGCTGAAAGCGAGGACTCGGTCGAGGCGGGTTGAGATGGGTTCGAGCTGGGCCGCATGGGATTTCTTGGTGAGAAGGGCCACGTCTGGAGGATTGAGTTCAATTGGCGATCTTGGATCAGCCTCTTTTTGGGCGCGGCAGATGGAGATGGGAGAAGAGGAAGGGGGCGTACCGGAAACGCCGACGATAATCTTCCGACTGGCGAGAAACAAAGCGGTTGAGAGCAGGATCTTGTGGCCGGGGTGAAGATGGTCGAACGAGCCTGTGTTTTGAGCAAAAGCAGAGGAGCAGCCGTGGGTCAGCAGAAGATTCCTCGATTAACGAGTGTTGGCCAGACGACTGACCGCCGAGAGCTACGACTGGAAAGAAGGACTTGGTGTCGTCCGACGAGGATGTGGCTGGAGGAGGAGGGAGCGGAGTTTGCGGGAGGGCTTCGAGAGCTGGCAAGAGAGTGATGCTCTGCTCCGAAAAGGGAGGCAAGTCCTTTGGTAGAGGAGTGTCATCTGCCAAGCAAGATCATCTCGCGCATGTCAGCTGAGCTTCTGGATCGCGAGATCTCTAAACGAGTTGATGAGGAGGGAGGCAACGAACCACCTGCAACTCTCCAGACTGAACTCCACTCCCTGCCTTCCCACCTTCGCGGACCACTCCCGATGCCGTCGATCAAGACGTCCACCTCCCAGCCGGCGAGAACAACCTTCTGCGTCTTGTTCTGTACGGCCGCGGTGTAGATTGCGCCAAGCAGCCGTTGGAGGGCCTGCCATTGGCTCGGACGGGGTGCGGTTGGAGGGAGCAGGAGGACGACGAGAGGGGTGGCTGAGGAGGGCGAGAAGGAGGCTGCGAGGTGGGCGTTGAGGAGCGGGAGGATGCAGGCTGGGTCGAGTACCGGCAGGGGCAGGATGAGCAGGGAGGACATCGTGGGGGTGAAGAGAGGAGAGGACAGGAGGTGGAGATGGCCGTCAGCAGGAGTTGGGCTGATTTTCGGAACCGGATGAGTGGAATAGAGACAAATGAGTACTTTGGGTCCGATCCAAACTTGGGCACGCCCAGATTCTCGACCGCCCGACCTGCTTGACCTTGCTCCTCACGCTCGCCCTCTCCAACGCTATGGCCCGCTCAAAACCCCCCCAGAAGGCATCCGCCAACAAGCCCAAGCAGCAGCCAGAGAAGCCGGTCGCTCAGCAGTCCGACGCACCAGTGTCCGACTTTGCTGCCCTCGTCCGCCAGCTCGGAGGCGACGACGACGACCTCAAGCTCCTCGCCGGCGTCGACTCGGACGACGAGGATGAGGAGGTTGTCGGACCGAGCGGAGGAGTCCAGTCTGAGGTGCGTACCTGCTTTCGTTCAGCGGAGGGTGGTCAAAGAGGGTCTTCCCCTGCTTTGCTCGGGAAGCTTGTCTCCTCTCCTCCGGACCCCTCGCTGGTCACTCTGTCCTCAAACCGTATCCTGACTCGCCACGCCGTCTCCCTCTCTTCCAGGCTCAGATCTCCAAGGAGCTCTCCTCCTTCATGAACGGTCTCGACTTCTCCACCTTCGCTAGCCAAGGCGCGACTGAGGACGTCTCGGACCTCGACGACCAGCCGTCGTCCGAGTCCGAGTCGGAAGGCGAGATGATCATCGAGGGCAAGAAGAAGGACAAGAAGGAGGTCGAGGAGATCGTCAAGAAGGAGAAGAAGGAGAACGAGGTCAAGAAGGCTCGAGAGGGGGAGACGTTGGCTGGTTTGGTTGAGGGTGCGACGGAGGGTGCAAAAGCTGGTAAGGTCAAGAAGGGCGACTACGTGAGTTCTCTTGCTCGCACTCTTCGCTTTGCCTTAGGCTGTTCTCAAGGGGCTGAACTCGTTTACGCTCTCTACTCTTTTCGTCGCGGTCTTCAGGTCTTCCCTCCCATACCTCAGTGGTACATGCAGGACATTCCCGCCCTCCCCCCGACGGACAAGCTCCCCACCCTCACCCCAGCCCTTCTCACCTCCCTCTCGGCCAAATCCGCCAACCTCCTCGCCGCCCTGCCCCAAACCCAACCCGCCCCTTCCTCGTCCGCAGCGGACAAGTCCTTCCTGTCCAAGATCCTTCGGTCGGGAACGCACTCGGACAAGCTGTCCGCGCTCATTTTGCTCGTTCAGGCCGATCCGATCAGGAACGTCGGGGGGTTGGAAGGGTTGAGGGGTATGATGGGTTGGAAGAAGGATGAGAATGGAGGTGGAACGGTTGGACGCATGGGTGGTCGAGAGGAGCGGGTTGGTGTCGTCAGGGGTGTGGTCGATTGGTTCGTTGGTGGAGGTGCACCGGATCGGAAACTCAAGTGCGTTTGCCCCCCGAGTCACGCTGTCCGTTGAAAAGATGCACGCTTTCGTACTGACGATCTTCCGAAACGGGAACAGGTACCTGCGTGATCAGCCTCAGCTTACGCACCCCAAGGCGACCGACGCCCACTACGTCCTCTGGGCCTTCGAAGACTTCCTCAAGCGGTATTTCTTCACTCTCCTTCAGGTCCTCGAGGTACTTCCTTTTCTCTCCTTCCTCCCTGTAGCCAGTCCCTTGTACTGACTCGCTGTACCTTCGTCCACGCGGAAACCAGACCCTGTCGCACGACACTCTCCCTTTCATCCGAACGCAGTCGATCGGTCTGACGTACGTCCTCCTCAAGCAAAAGCCCGAGCAGGAGCAGAACCTGCTCCGCATGCTCGTCAACAAGCTCGGCGACACGGACAAGACGGTCGCTTCCCGGGCGTCGTACCACCTGCTCCAGGTGCTGCAGACGCACCCTGCCATGAAGACCGTCGTCGTGAGGGAGGTGTCGAGTCTCGTACTGAGCCCACCGGCACCCAAGACGGTCACCCCTGCCGAAAAGGCCAAGGGCAACGGAGGAGGCAAGAAGGGCAAGAAGGGCGGCTCAAAGTCGACTGCTATGCCCGTTGTCAGGGACGACGGAAACTACCACGCCAGGTACTACGGTCTCGTCACGCTCAACCAGACGACGCTCACCCAGAAAGACGGCGACGTTGCCGGCAAACTCTGCGAGGTGTACTTTGAGGTCTTCCGCGGCATCCTCGGTGACGGCAAGGCCCAGGAGTCTGAGGAGAAGCTCGCCGAGAAGGCAAAGGCCGACGAGGCGGCCCAGAACGAGCGCGAAGGTAAAGGGTACCGCAACAAGTTCAAGGGCAAGGGAAAGGGGGGTCCGGCGGACGAGGTCGTCGAGGATGAGGACGCGAGGATGATCGCGGCCGTTCTGACGGGTGTCAATCGAGCGGTTCCGTTCGCAAAGATTGAGGACTCTGCGTGAGTTCTACCTTCTCCCGCCGTGCTGCCTTTCCCGACATCAGAACCCTTCCGCTGACGTCTTGATTTTCAAACAGGCTTGAGCGACACATGGACACGCTATTCCGCATCACTCATTCGGGAACCTTCAACATCTCGATACAGGCCCTTGGTCTCATCTACCAAGTGACGTCTGCTCGAGAGGTCAGATTGCGCCCTCCGCCATCACGATTGTCTTTTCAACCTTCTGACCTCCGCTCCTTGCCTCCTTCCGCAGTCCGTCTCGGACCGATTTTACCGAACGCTCTACGACTCGCTACTCGACCCTCGGCTAGCTTCGTCCTCCAAACAGGCCATGTACCTTAACCTCCTCTTTAAGGCGATCAAGTCCGACTCGAGCCTGCCTAGGCAGTCGGCCTTCGTCAAGCGTGTCATCCAGATTTTGGGCCTGCACCAGCCTCAGTTCATCTGTGGTGCGCTGTACCTGATGGGAGAGGTGCGCTTGTTCCTCTACCTGCGACATTTTTGCCTGCGGACTCACTATACTGACTTCGTTTCCATCGGGTTTTCCCCTTGTTGCCAGGTCTTCACTGCCGCCCCTGGTCTTCGACGACTAGTCGCCGAGCCCGAGGACGACGACGAGGAGGAGGAGCACTTTGTCGACGCACCCGACTCCGAGGATGAAGGAGCCAAGAAGGAGTCGGTCGCGCCTGTCAAGAAGTGGGACACGGCCTACGATGGAAAGAAGAGGGAGCCTCAGTACGCCCATGCTGAGAACAGCTGTCTTTGGGAGCTGGTACGTCCCTTCCTTTTTCCTGTATCTTCACATGGGTTAACCGTTGACGTTTCCATTCTTTTCCCATCTGTCCCCTTACAGGTCCCCTTCCTGTCACACTTCCATCCTTCGGTCTCGCTCCTCGCTTCGCAGCTGATCGACAACGTCCCCTTGACGGGCTCGTCCGACCTCAACCTCAACACCCTCATCCACTTCCTCGACCGGTTCGTCTACCGAAACGCAAAAAAGCTCAAGGCAAAGGGAGCGAGCATCATGCAGCCTGCTGCCATCAGCGATCGGTCGAGCGGAGTGTTGAACCTTAAGGGACCCGGTGCGGGCGTCGAGGTCAACTCGAAGGAGTTCTGGAGCCAGAAGGTCGAGGATGTCCCGGTCGACCAGGTTCGTCGTCCAAAGAGGTTTTTCTTCCAGAACGAATAACGCTGAAGTCGTCAACGCTTTGTTCCTTACAGCTCTTCTTCCACAAGTTCTTCACGCAAAAGAACTCCAAGGTCAAGGCGATGGCCGAGAAGGCTGCCCGGCGCAAAAAGGGCGGCGACGACGACGACGACAACATGGACGACGCATCGGACGAGGAGGACCTGCCCCGCTCTGTACCCAAGCAGGACGGTACCGACGACGAGGATGAGGAGGACAACTCTGACGACGAGGAGGACGAGGTCTGGAAGGTGCGTTTTCCCATTCTCACCCCTCCGTTCGACCCGTCGAGCGTCCACAGGACTGACTACTGACGGTTCGTGACATTCTTCTAATCTGAGCAGGCTATGCAAAAGTCGATGCCCGAGATCGCTGACGACGACCACCTCATGGAGGACGACAGCGAGGACGACCTCGAGTCGCTCGACGATGAGGAGGCGGCCGCCGCTGCCGAATTTGACGACTTATCCGATATGGAGTCGGTCGATACGGAGGCGGAGGACTTTGTCGGAATTGAGGGTACCGAGGACAGTGACGACAACAGTGAAGGAGGGTCTGATGGAGTCATGGACGACGCTGGTTTGTCTCCTCCCCTTCTTTTGTTGCGACTCGTTGAACATAGCGTTGACCTCTTGTTATTTGGCTCCCCCTTTGCAGAGTTCGGCTCGGAGGACGAGGAGGCTTTCGAGCTGGACGAGGACTCGGATGATCTGCTCGACGAGGACGACTTGCCCTCTGGCTTCCCTCTAACTCTGGCAGGATCCGACTCGGACTCAGACGACGCCGACGCGACCGTCGAGGCCAGCGCCGGCGGCAAGCGAAAGCGAGCCGAGCCGGAGGCGGAGAAGAAGGACAAGAAGAAGAAGAAGCAGAAGCTGCCTATGTGGGGTTCGTACGAGGACTACCAGAAGCTCATCGAGGATGGCGGTCCGGACGACAACATCTAGAAGAGAGCCGTCTCTTTCGATTTCCCCTTCACATTTCTCTGGCATTGCACACTCTCTCATGCACTCTTTGCACTCATAGAACCTATTTGCGAGACGGAAGATGGATACACGCATATGGAAAGGAGGGGGAATCTGGTTCATAAGCGAAAACCCCAGGCCAGCCTGAGTGGCAGATTATGACTGGTCCGAGAGGGAGAAACGTGCGAGTGCAAGAAGTGTGAAGGATTTAAACCTGTAGACTGTGCTGGTTAGCGGAAGAGAGCTGCGGAGAAGAAAGTTGCAAAACTAGGATGCAAGAAAAGAAAGAACGAATGCGTAGCGAGAGAAGAAGGCGATTGTCCGGTGCCGAGAAAGAGTAGGTCGCAAAGCAGCGAACGCGCGGAAGAGAAGTCGAGAGGAGATTCGTATGTACTGTGAGGGGTTCGGATTGGGAGTGGGAGGAGAAGGGGAGTAAAGGGCGTTCGTTCCTACATCCCGCCGTAGGCATCGTCGGTGTCATACACCGATCGCCTTCCTTGCTGCTGAGAATCAACGACCAATGTCGACCCACCCTGCTTTCCGTCTCCTCCGAAATGCGGCGGGTTAGCAGCGCCCATGGGCTGATACTGCGATTCGACGGGTTGAGGGGTGTAAACCGGAGCGGGCACGGCCAGCGCCTCCTGGCTGGTCGAGATGGCGTGGAACTCCTGCTGCTTCTGCTGCTGGGCCATCTCGGCGTGGTGCTGGGGAGAGTACTGGAGGTGCTGTTGGAGTTGAGGAGGGGGCGAATGGGTCATCTGCCTCAACTCTGGATGGGCAGACGACCCCCCGGCAACCATCATCTGAGTGGTCTGGTCGGGGTAGAACATCTGGCCTTGATGAGCCGCTTCCATCTGGACAGGCTGGGCTTGGTAGACCTGCGTAGCCGGAGCAGAGTAGGCGTTGGCAAAAGGGTGTTGCTGACCAGGACCAGGCATGGCACTGGCAAAGTTGGCTTGGTGCTGGAGAGGGCTCGAGGGGAAGTTGGCGACTGAGGGAGAGGACACGGCGGCGTAGCTCGAGTTGGCAGCGGACGCTCGACCGAGCGAGTTAACATCGGGGAAGTAGTCGTTGGCCGAGTGCATTGAGATGGGCGAGGAAGGCTGGGGAGTCATGCTGTAGGAAGGCATGGGGGGCGAAGGACTGGAGAAAGCGAGGAAATGTCGTCAGGTCACGACCACCTATCAACCAGAGCAGACCAGAGAAACTCACGTCGAGGTCTGCATAACTCCAGCACCTCCAGCACCCATGCCAGCCTGTCCAGGTTCGTGGAACGTCATGGGTCTTGCCCCTCCTCGCTGAGCCATGTCGGACGACCCTCCGCCCATGATGTCCTCGTTCCCAAAGCCATAGCCGCTCGACCGGTCGTGGTCGGGGATATACGACGCGTAGGCCTCTGTAGCTCGACGTCGCTCGCGGTTCTTGCGCTTTCGGACGACGATGAGGAGAATGATCGCCCCGAAGAAGGCCACGAGGGCGACGATAATACCTGCAATCGACCCTCCGCCCAGACTGTGGACGCGCAGGACCAAGGACAATCATCTTTTCAGTAGCCTGGTCTCCGGAGAAGATTCCAGAGAAGAGAGCAACTCACGAGGAAGACTTGGAGGAAGCGGCGTTCGACAGACCAGCCGACGCACTGGACGAAGCCGAAGCGGAAGTCGACGAGGACTTCCTGAGCGTGGGAGTGACGACGACGGTCGACGTCTTGTTGGCAGCCGTCGTAGGGGTCGCAGTCGTCTGAACAGTCGAGCCTGCGAGTGAAAGGGACGAGAAAGGGGCAGTCTTGTTAGCCCTGTCGTTCGACGAGGTGGACCAAAGGGTTGAGAAGGGCTGCTGCGCGCGACTTACTGGACGTGGATGAAGAGGTGCTTCGGCTGGTCGAGGACGAGAACGAGGAAGACGAAGACCTCAACGACGAGGAGGAGGACGAGGAGGAAGTGATGGACGAGCTGGAGGGGAGGGCCGAGCTAGAAGAGGACGAAGTGACGGACGTGATGAAGGAAGAAGACGACGCAGTCGAACTGGACAAAGCGCTCGACGAGGACGGCTCGACGACGACCGAAGCTGTGAGCGTTGTCAACGTCGTGGGAGTGGCCGTTTCCGTTGCCTTTTCAGTCGCTGGAAGAACATTGTGTTGAAGGACGAAAAGTTTGCCAAGGGAGGTGAAGGGAGGAAGGAGGGTCGAAGGCACGACGGAGAAAAGCACCGATTGTCAGCGTTTGAGCAGCAGTCCTCCCTCTTTTTTCCTCCCAATGCATGCCGGGCCTCTTCCTCTCCTGTAGCTAGAACTTTGAGCAAAGTAGACTCTCGAGCTGCGAGAGGTAGGTCACCCAGCACGACCCGCCCCTTAGCCTCGAAACGGGAGTAGACGAGAGAACGCACCCGGAGTGCTAGATGGGCCAAAGTCCTCGGTGAGCTGGTATCCTCTGGCAGCTTGCCTGTGAGGTCCTCGTCGTGCGATACCGTGCTTGTGGGTCATCTGGGTTGAGGTATGAAGGCGGGTGAGGCGGGAGGGAAGGGTGGACAGGGGGGAGCCTAGGAGGGGAGGTCGGAGCTCAAGGGGGCAGGAGCGAGCGAGAGGGAGAGAAGAGAAAAGAGTGTGGGAGTAGGGTGTCGTATGTGCGAGGTGAGTGTTTGCTGGGAACCGAACGGGAAGGGAAGCCTGGCAGGGCGGGGGGGAGGGGGATGAGGAAATGGTGAAGGGTGAAGGGGTCGAGGGCAGAAGAAAAGACAGGCACGAGAGTGAAAACAGGGGGCTCGACAAAAACTCCGACGGCGGGGGCCTGCTGCGCGCGGACCAGGCGAACGGACCCCTTCTCTCGCGAGACTGTCGACCATCATTGACAGATCTACTCAGACTGACAGACAGACAGACAAGACAGAGCTGCAGCACTGGATGAGTCTGTCCAACTGGACGGGACTGACAGACACGGCAGACACGGCGAAAGGGTCATAGGTTCTCGTTCTCGTCCTCGTCGTCGTTGTCACTCAGCAACCACCCCTCCGCCTTCATCCAACCACTCACATCTTTCCTCTCCACCTTCCCATCCTCTCTACCCTTCACAGTCTCCCTCACCAAGTTGTCAAGCGTCCAAGCAGGCAGACGAACGTGCGCCGCGTCGTCCTCCTCCGGAGGCCTTGACGCGCTGAACGCAGAGGGCGAGACGAGCGTCGTCAGACAGGCATAGCACAGGCTGCGCTCGATCGGGATCGACGAGGATGGGATCGAGTCGGTCGGAAGAGGCGATGCGGAAGAGGGTGGAAGGGGAGAGGGGAGGGAGGTGATGGACGTCTTTGATAGCCAGTCTAGTGGCGCCTCGTCCGACGGCCTGCACGATCGATCCGTTGTAATCGTCAGCACTGAAAGCAAACGCGAGCAGAGAAAGGCAGAGAGAGCAGACTGACAGTTCGCAAAGAGGACAGACCCGGCCGGTCGACCAGAGCTCCTTCTTGTGCTTGTCCGCGAGGAGTTTGCCGTCGGGTCGGATGAAGCCCGGGAAGAGCAACTTGTGCGAGGTTCGAGAGATCGTGCTGACCGTCGACGGGTGGGTCGTGTTGAGGGTTTGAACAAAGTCTGTGTGACAAGGAAAAAAAGTTGGCTTGGTGTAAGCAGTGGGCAAGTGGAGAACGGAAGGTTGAGAGCGACTACGTACCCTGAGTGAGAGCCTCGATACTCGTTGGCTTGCCCGTCTCGACGCTTCTCGCCCCACTCTCCCAGTCCCAGTCCACCACCTCGAGTCCCCGCATCCGAGCGTACCAGACCATCTCCTTCTTTCCGGTCGACGTCAGAGGTCGAATCATCCTGACGCCGCGATACTCGAGGGAGGGGGCGACAAGGAGTGGCAGGGCGTAGCCCCGTCCAGCCGCGAGGGACGCGATCGTTAGAGATGCGACCCTGGTTGATGTGGGTCCAAGGAGGAGGTAAGGAGGATGAGAGGGGGTGGATGTGGTGGAGGGGTTGTTCGTGTCGAGCGAGAGGGCCATGCGAGTGAGGAGTGAGTGAAGGATGTGGGCGCGAAGGGCAGGATGTGACGTCGAAGGGAGGTGTGCAAGAAGTGCCCTGTACGGCGACACTTCAGCTGAGGTGGACTTCTTGAGGCTGGAGTTGTGGAGTACTGGAAAGGAAGGGTAGGTCAGGAGCGCAAGAGTTGTTCAGGCTGTTCGGCAGGCTCACCTCGACCAGGGTGCACCTTGATCCCTATCGAACCAATATCGCCACGAGTCCCCTTGTCCTCCAGCGGGTCAAGCAAAGCCCCTTCCTCGTCGAACGCTTCGTCGACGCTGACCCTCCAGAACTCGAAGCCGTGCAGGACTGCCGACCGCTTCATGGCTTCCACCCTCGCCGCCTTCCTGTCCTCCTCCTCTTCCCCAAAGTCGACCCAACCAACAACCAGTCGACTCCAACGATGCCGACCTTTCGGTCCATCATCCTCCGTGCACATGGATTGGTGGAACATGTCGATCATAGCTGCTGAGGCTGAACCTCCAGACGAAGCGAGGAGCCAGGACGGTTTGGGCTTGGGTGAGCCGTTCTTGGTAGCGGCGAGTGCCGGGAGGAAGGGTGCGACAGAACGAGCAAAGCGACCGCGTAGGATGTACGTCAGGCAACCCCTGAGGTCGTAGAGAAAGGAAGTAAGGTCAGCCTTTAGGCAAGGAGGGGGCGCGGGGGGGGGGGGACTGCGAGCTCACCTGCAGTAAGACGTGTGCACGACCACCAGGACACCCTTCTGCTCCTTGCACCTCGCACAGACGTACGAGTCGATCGTCTTGGCTGTGGAGGACGACAATGCGGTGATGGTCCGAAATTCAGTAAAGAACGCCCGACGTAAGAGGCAAGGAGGGAGCAGCAGGGTGGAGGGCAGGCCGACTCACAGGGCATTCGAGTCTCCTCCTTCTCCTCCCCTTCCACTGGTGCTTGAGTTGAGCAGGACATTTCAGAGGTGGGAGCTTCTTCGGCTTCTGGGACGTTGGTTGATCGTCTCTAAAGCTGGCAAGGCGGGCTGGCGAGAGTGGGAGTGGACGTTCGGACGGCTGCCGTTGACTTTTGGGACGGCGGACTTTTGCTCCTCTCCAGCCTGCGTCCGGACGGTCCACTTGTCCGAACGCAATCGTCAGTTGAGGGCCAGTTTGCTTTGGCGTAGGTGGAAGGCGACGAGATCTCTGGGCGACGCTTACTAATGAGCTCGGAAGCCTTGCTGTTTGTTTTGTGCTCTAGCTACTTGCGGCCGACCGCGGTTCTCCCGTTCTCCTCCACATACGGTTTCGATTGAGAAGCATAGATAGGCAGAGCCGGAATTCGACTTTGAGCATCTCTACGTTCCATACTTGCCAGCCTTGAAGTAGCTTGCAGGCAGGTCCTTGACGAGGTCCAACCAGGGCCTCTCAACAACGACCATCTCGTTCTCACCCACGAACCCAAGTCCGATCAGAGGCCTGAAGGTCTGCGTGAGCTTGAACCGTCCGGTGTCGTCCTTGGCCGGTGCGTCCATGTCGGTGTCCGCTCCGTCGGTCGCGATATCTGCGGACTCGCTCGCGGCAGCGGCGGCGATCGCGTCGACCAGAGCACGCTTCTTCTTGTTCTTCTTGCTGTTGGCGCCAGCGGTCGAGGGGGACGCCAGTCGCACACGAAGGATCCAGGTCGAACTCCAGAGCAGGATGTTTCGAGCGCCAACGCCCTCGATTCCACCGAGCGTCGAGTCGGTTGCGAGACCGATGACGGGGTCGTGCAGACTCTTGACCGAGTCGGGCATGCTGAAGTTGAGCGAAGGAGGGAAGCGGCGGTGCTCGACGTCGTAGGTGTGCAGCTGGTTGCCGTTGGGGAGAGCCAGAAGAAGGAGGGACTGGGTCGGGGAAGAAGGCGAGGGGACGAAGAGGAGGGCGGCGGGAGGTTGCGAGGTGAAAGTGGGCAGGTGGGCGTGCAACTACGAAGAGCAGAAAGGCGGCACGATCAGAGGCGTTTCAGAAGTCGAAGTAACAGCGAGAGGTACGTACTTGAAGGGTGTCGAGGTTGTAGATGCGTGTTCGACCCAACAGGTCCGAGACTGCCAGCCACTGGCCGTCAGGTCCGACAGCCAGGCACTTGACCGTCGCTCGTCCACCCCTACTGAGCACAGCGGGCACATCGTCCTCATCGTCCGTGCCGTCAACGTCCATGTCGGCCGCGCCCTTGACCCTCTTTCCACCAGCGACAACTCGACCACCGACCGTGGCCGACGTGTCTTGCTCAAAGACACGGACGACAGACACGTCGCCCAACCGGGAGCTCTCGTCCGAGACGACGGCCGAAAGGTCCAGGATGGTGATGTCGCCCGTCAAGGCCGAGGCGAGAATGAGTCGTCGAGAATCGGGGGTGAAGGTCATGACCGACGAGCCAGTCCCGTTCCTCCCGAGGTTCATTGGGGCGGGGCATTTCGAGTGAAGGGTCGACGTCAAGGTCTTGACTCGTCGAGGAATGATGGACGAGTCGTCCTCGTCCTCCTCCAAGAAGAACACCCGAGTCTCCCCCAGGTCAGAGACGGCGAGCCAGTTGCCGTCGTCGCTGACTGCGCTAGAGATAAGGCTTGTCGACGCGTTCAGCTCCATGTCGAGAACCTTTTCCCAACCTCCACCTACGCTCTCTCCCTCTTCCTTCTTCAGTCGACCGTTCTCTCCCTTTGAAACCTCAGCCAGATGATAGAGCGCCAGCGACGTCTCTAGTCGAGCGAGCAGAAAGCGACCTGACGAGGAGAGGGTGACCGTCGACGCGTCGACTCCGTTGAGCGAGCCGTGCTTTCGGAAGTGGGCGTCTCCGAGGAGAGTGCTGCCGGCCACGCCAGCGTTCTTGGGAATGGGATTGATGATTTGAGAGTCGGCCGAAGACGAGGTTCCGCATGGAGTCATGACGAGGGTAGTGTCGACACCTCCGGATACGAGGACGGGAGCGACGGCGGACGAGGTCGACGGGACAGGAAGGGGGGATGAGGGAGGGTAGACGGCAAGTGCGAGGACATCGTGTGTGTGGAACCGACGAGCGCTGGACTGGATCCACTTGTTAGGCGTTCGGCGGGAAGAGGAAGGCGCGCCAGCAGTGGTAGGGGCGGGAATGGAGGTGAACTGAAGCGTCTTCTGGTCGATACCGGACGTGAAGACCGACTTGTTGTCCGGCGAGACGGCGAGGCAGAGGACATCGGCAGCATGAGCCTGGAAGGAGATGATCTGGGTGCTGGTGCGGACGTCCCAGAACCTGACCTGACCAAGGGAGTCTCCCGAGGCGATAGTTCCGTCCCTGAGATTTTTAAGATGTCAATATACAAGACGGCACGACGATGAGAGCGCAGAGCACCAAGGGGGGACGTACTTCAAAACTCCGACACACCAGACGAGACTCTGGTTTCCCCTGTTCTTCGACCCTTGACGCGACTTTGCTCGCTCAACAACCATCCGCTCCACCACCCGACCAGTCTTGAAGTCCCACCGTCTCAAGCACGAGTCCGAGCATCCCGTCACGAGCCAGCTGTCCTCCCACTCCGGTTCGTCCTCCTCCACCTCGGCCTCCGAGTCGCTGCCCGCCGCAGTGGATACAGGAGCAACCTTCTTGGCCGGAGCAGTGGGAGGTCCCCATGCGATGGAGAGTAGACGAGCTTTCGTGCGCTCGAACCGTCGGAAGTGGACGAGGTCAGAGTCGTCCGACAGCGAGAGAAGTCGGATCGATCCGTCCGCGCAACCGAGGGCGAGGAGAGTATGCGCAGGGTTGGGAGCGACGGACCATAGGGTGCCAGATTGGGTAGGGTACAGTTTCTGCAGAAGCACGTCAGATGAGAGTCAGAACTTCTACGCGCGACGTAAGTTGGGCGAGGAAAACTTACGAGGATGCAACCGCGCTGCAGATCCCATTCTACGAGGTCCGACGAGGAACCAGAAGAGAAGAGTCGGACGTCCTCCAGGGTCGGGATTGCCCGACGGTGAGGAGCCTGGTGGAGGTATGACTGTCGAAGGGTAAAGACGAGGGTGTCGACCTTGGTCCCAGCTGGCGAGACAAGTCGCTACGAAGGAGTGAGGTCGCAGTCGTTAGCTCGACGTTTCGAGAGCAAGTAGAGCAGATCTTCAAGAGGACTCACTCGATAGAAGACCCAGCCCTGCCCTCCCTCCTCAAGCTCAACCCACTTGAAGAGCTCGACCTGTCCGTTTCCCTTTCCGACGGCAAGCAGACCGCAGGCGCCGTTTGCCGACTTGCTGCTGGACGGGGTCGAGCTCGAGGGCTGATGGGGCGGCGGCGGCGGCAGGGGCGCGAACGCGACGGCCGTAACCGAGGCGGGTGTGTAGTTGACGAACCGGACGTGGTGGAGGGGGACCGCCATGGCTGGTAATGAGGCGGGAGGGGTGCGGTCTTGTAGAAGGGCAGGACTACTCGTCTCCGGGTGATTGTCTCGCAGCGACTTTCTCAAAACTGGAAATAAAGGCAAGCGCAAGTGCACTTTTCTGCGCACCAGGACGACGCACCACCGGCACCTCAAACCTCAGCGCAGCGATGCTCAGAAAGGTAGTCTCTTGCGGCGAGAGGGTGCGTTGGTTGGGAAAGACCCAGAAACCTTGCGGACTGCGCAGGGTTTGGGGCGCCTGTTGCGGAGAAGAGTCGGGTCGAGACAAACGCCTTCAACGCAACGCTCCTCATCCCAACCTCTGCAAGAGACTGTTGGACAACCGAACGACTTCCGTGAGGGAGGGTTGGGTTCTCTCTCTGCGCTTGCTTCCATGCCTCTTCCGCGTATCTCGATTGCCAACTCTCACTCCGACGCTTGCCCGCCCCAACCACCTCCCCTCTGTCGCCCTACCCACCCCAAGCCAGGATTCCGTTCTGAAGGACCTCTGGGAAGACGAGCCGAGTTGAGAGTAGTGTCATGATGATTTGATGTTGAGCAGCCTCCAATTATCTCGGCGCGGCCTTCTCCTGCATATCAGAAAGGGACGACGGTCAGCAAAGCCTTCCGCAAGAACGCCTAATCCGCAGCGCGTCTACGCACCAGCATGTCTTTTGCCTCGTTGATTTTCGATGCAAGGTATGGCGACTGAGAGCAAAGTGGCAAGGCAAGAATGGAGTCAGACTCGAGACTCGGGGATGAAGTGGGGGACAGGCTGAGAGCGACTCACTCCTCCTCGATCCGGGTGGTTGACGATCATGATACGTCGGTGTGCCTCCTTGATCTTCTTGACGGTCATCGGGTCCCTGCAGGGCCAAGCCAGATAGGTGAGAGAGAGAGAGTCATGGTCAGCACTCTGGTCCGTCGACAAACTGACCTCCCAGCTCCGAGCCCACACTTCTTCCAGCCCCCCTTTCCCCCCCCCCCCCCCAACCCTACCTGACAAGAGCAGAAAGTACGTACTTGATACCCAAGATCTGCTTGGCCTCCTTGGGGTCCATCTTGGACTGGAATCCTCCCTTCACCCAGGCGTCCATCCCACTCTTTGCGCCCTTGGCCGCTATCCGCTGCATAGCGTACCGTCCGCCGAAACCTGCGCTGAGCGCACCGAGAGCGATGAGAAAGGGCGTAGCCATGGCCGTGCTGGTGTTCCGTGAGGGGCTGTGAAGGGTGCGTGGGAATAGTCGGGGAGAAAGTGGGTGGGTGTGGAGGAGCAAACGGAGGCGAGGTTTCGCAGCGACCCAAGTCCGTGAACGAGCGAAGGTACTCCCGATGGCCACACGCAGCACTCGCCCCTCGCTCCTCATCTCCCAACTCATTCAAGGACGTCTCGGACACTCCTGAGGACGACCCGGCTGTCTTGATTCGACTCGCATTTGTACGACTTCGTGGACGGTTCGCCAGCTTCCCCTCCCTCCTCACGCTCTCGCCCGCCCGTTTGCGCGCTCTCCGGCCAACCCGACTGGGTCCATCGCATCCTCCCCTCCTCACCTTCGCCTTCCATGTCGGGACCAGACTCCGAAGAGGATTTCATGTCCGATGCCTTCCTCGCCAAGCTGACGGAGGCTGCTCCCAAGGCCAGCACGTCCTCCAGCACGTACGCGGAGAAGCGTCGTCGAGCGACAGCAGCGTCGGAGGCTCGGGCCAAGGCCAACCAGCTCAAGCCTTCTCGACAGAGAGAAGAAGAGGCCCGTCAAGAAGGACTGCGTACCAACCTGATTGAGAAGGAGTTGGAGGCAGGAAAAGAAGGGGGCGAGATGGGTGTGGGGATGCGGATGATGCTCAAGCTCGGGTACGCACCGAACGAGAACTCGACGAGCGTCAAGTGGCAGGAGACGGTTGGGGGTGATACGGGTGAGGCCGCTCCGTCAGCAGATGACCTCGAAGATGCCGACGACGTGGAGGGCGCTCGAGGGGGTCTGGGAAGCAGCAAGAGGCGGAAGCTGGACGTGCCACCACTGTCGACACCCGAAGCGTCCACGTCCAAGCCAGCCTCAGGCCTACTAGAGCCACTCTCCATCTCCATCTGGGCAGGTAAGTCGCACTCCTCCTGCCTCAGTTTGTCTTTGCGCTGACGGTCTCCGATCTTAACTTTGCTGTCGCGCAGGTCGTAAGGGTGTCGGCGCGAACACCAAAACCTCTACCAAGACCGCCCCTCCCCCACCCACCATCATCCAGCCGCTCGACACCTCAATGTACCGGTCCAGAGGAAGTGCAGACTACGCCGAGCGCAAAGCCGAAGGTCAACTCGGAAGCGCTCTCAAAACGGTTCTCGACCTCGACGGGAGGGACGACAAAGGCGTGCGTCGCGCACCCCTTTACCTCCTCCGCAGGCGCTCACATGGTGTGCTGATCATCTGTCGAAACTCTCATTCATCTTCTCGTGATTGACAGTTCTCGATTCTCCACCTCTCTCCGACGGACATCACGACTTTTCCACCACCTCTCCTCCAAGCCCTTTCGCTTCTCCCTCCCGCCATTCAGTCGTTCAGTGCGGCCGACAACCACTCACAAGCCGAGCTTCTCAAAGCACAGATGGCAGCCGATTCTTTGGCTCCACTAGAGGGTGGCGGGCTGGAAAGGGACGACGAGGTAGGGGGGCAGATGGGGCTTGGAGGGCTGCAGAAAGAGCGAGAGGAAGCGAGAGTCCGACAAGAGGGCAAGGCACCAGTAACGGAGAATAAAAACGATGGCGAGGCAAGCGGAGAGGATTGGGATTTGCTGGCGGTCGAGGCTCAGAAGCTTTTGGTTCTCCCAGTGCGTTCTCTCCTCCCCGAACTCTGTCGTTGGTCCCCCTCTCCTGACAACCCTCGCTCGGTCCCCATCAGGCCTCGCAAAGACTGCCTCTGACGCTGCAGTACCTTCGGTCCGAGTACAAGTACTGCTTCTTTTGCGGGTGCTCGTACGATGGTCAGGAGGACCTCGAGAGAAACTGTCCTGGAGAGTCGGAGGACGACCATGATTGATGTTCTTTCTCTACTCTGGCTCGACTCGTTCTAACATTGAGCGTGTGAACTCGACATACAAGAGCGCAAGCACGGCTGCCAATGAGCGTCTCACTTGATCGATGATCGTCCAGAGAGTAGCTGGGCTTGAGACTGAAGGAGGAGTTCAGGCGACGGTCCAAGGTGGGAGACGGCGCAGAGATGACCACAACCTGCCGGGCAATGCCAGCCCCACGCGACCGACTCGGCATCGCCGTAGGTCTCTCTCCCACTCGTCTCGCTTCGGGTCTGGTAGGCAGTCGTCGGGTAGTGAGCGGGAGTGGTGGGTGAGTTCGAGTCGCTGGGAGTTGTCGCCGTGCCGGCGGTGGAGGAGAGGAGCGGAGGAGTCTCGGATCGTCGGATGACCTCCTGTTCGAGAGACGCCGTTGATGGCTCTGCTCGAGTCCTCCACCACTCTTCCATGCAAGTCTGCAAGTGTAAACAAGAGACAGATCAGTCAGTCGACTGCCATGCGAAACCAAACGCTTGAAGAGCAAACTGACCCAGTGGCCACCGTGTCCACACTGGTTGCATCCCGCCAGGGCTCCAAAGACGGCCTTGGAGCTGAAAAAAGAAGAGCATTGAGTCAGCCGCACGGTCGAGCAGCAATTTTCGAAGGGATGCTCACCAGAAGCAGCAGATAATGGCCGGCTTCTTGTCTTCCAGGCACCACGCGATGGATGAGGTCGGGGGCACATCGTCCTCGTGAGGAAGGGACTGCTCAGAGTGACGAGGGCACGACAGGTAGGTCGTGGTGTTTTTCTGCGGGCGGGGATTGGTGGGCGGGTGGTCAACCCAGTCTCCGAGCCTGTCTGGGGCAATATCCACAAAAGACGCACCCTAACAGAGTCTTGAACCGTGGGGAGGTCGCAGTACTTGCGGAGCTTTGCAGCCGGTACGTAGAATTTGAGACGCACGAGGAGGTCTGCAGGATAGCAAGACAGTGCAGAAGGTCGTCAGGACGCCATCCAGCCTCCAACGCCAACGCGAAGGAGCACCAGAACTCACTGTGATAAGCGGTCACGTAGCGGTCGGCGCGCTGACGAGACAGCGGAAACACGTCCCTGCAAATGATGAAGATGAGACTCGGCATCTGCGGGTTGCCCTGCAAAGGTGAGAAGAAGGGCTTAGTGTCAGAGACTTGTCGGCTGAAGAGCTCCCGACGCGCAAAGGGAGAGACGCACCTCGTCGAGGTACTCCGTGATGATCGACTTCAAAGCACGGCACCCGCTGCTCCGCAGGCCTTGCAGACTCATCTGCTCGTACTGTCGAGCGCGAGGAGGGCGAACGGAAGTTGTGAGAAGGGGCGGCGGAGGTTGGTCGGACCCTAGGCGAGTCCGGATGCGTGACGGGAGTGTCTCGATCAAGGGCACCGAACCTCTTCGTCCAGAGAGGGCGGAAACCACCTTCGGAGAAGACTTGGTGGTCGGTGGAGCGGGTTTGGCGGTCGTGCGGTGTCCGGAAGCGGGCTGGGTCTCGCCTGACGTCGCCTTAGTGACCGTCTGGTTGCTTAAGGTCGACAGGAACGACGAGTAGCCGTAGTTGGTACCGTACGGATCGACGCCGTACGCATCGTCCGAGAGCTGAGGACTGCTCGAGATGGGTGTGTCGTCCTCTGAGTCTGAGCTTGCCCCGTTCGGGCGGGCCTTCTGGGGCGGCGAGGGTCGAGACTGGAACTGGCGGAGGTACGAGCGAGGATTCGGATGGGGTGACGTCTGCCGAGAGGGGAGAGAGGCGGAGATGGCGGTGTGGGGTCCGAGGGGGGACGCAAATGCTGGACGGGTCTGGGAGGAGGAGGACGGGCGCCTGGATGAGAATGATGAACGCTTGGAGCGTGTCTGACGAGGGATGGGGATCTTTTGTAGCTGGTCCTCCGACGAAGACGAAGACGACTCGATGTCCTCGGAGTCGCTCGAAGAGGGGATCGCCTCCTCCAGGTCGGAGTCCTCGATCGACAGATTGAGAGGGACGGCAAGGGCTCGAGCGAATTTGTCTTCAAGACTCTCCAGCACGCGAGATTCTTTGGTGTCCGTTCTCCGAAGGGCCTTGGAGTCCTCTACGCTCGCTTCGAGACCGTGGGTGGAGCGGGAAGGACCTCTCGAACCAGACGTTGCGCGCCGGTCGTCGCCAGCGAAGGTCGGGCCTCGTCCCCTCGTGGGCGAGATCCCTTGGGGCGGCGGTAATTGCAGGTCAGGGATGTCGTGCAGGGCGGAAGCAGCTGGAGGGGTGATAGTGGCACCGTTGGCCTGAGCTTGGAAGGCGTTCTGCAGATTGCCGATCATGCCGGCGAGCGTCTTCCAGACGTGGTGGTCTTGCCAGGCTAACGCGTCCGCGGCAACCTGGAAGGAACATAGAAGAGTGTCAGATCTAGGACTTTGATGCGAGAGCCAATGGGACTTCTGAAGTGCCGTACCTGGGCGTTTTTCAGACACAGCGCCAGTGGATCTCGACCCCAGAGCCGGTACTTTGCAGCAAGATGAGCGACCTTTGCCAAGTCTTTGCCATCGACCAGGATCTCGGCAGCGACCTGATCGGGGTCGTAGATGTCGCCCGAGATGGACTTGAGACCAGCGTCGGAGTCGGTCTTGGCGGGCGAGATACTGTAGAAGCAATGCAAGGCTGGATCAGTTCTACGGGATCTCAGCCCTTCCTCGAGTCAAGGGACTCACAGATCGTCAAATGGGACCTCTCCCTCCGCTTGCCGATGAGCGCTGAACGAGAGATGTCCGTCTGCCGTCCAGGTCGAGGTCGTGCCAGGGACGCTTTGCAGAGGGACGGTGTTGTGGCGAACATCGTGTTGGACAACAGCGCCGGTCTTGTAGCCGGCCCAGAGGGAACCATGGTCGTTCCAAGCGACACCTGTGAGGGGGAGAAGACAGTCAGAAATTCACGTCACGTCAGAGATCAAACGAACTTGAGACGTACCTGCTGCTGCACCATCTCCTCCCTCGAGAACAAACTTCGGAAAGTACCCTCTCCTCACATCCCAGATTTGGATCGCAGACGCCTCGTCCGGTTCATCTCCAGCGTTAGCACCCGACAGGGCGAGGTACGGGACGACCGCGACCTCCGTCTCGTGCCCAGGCCGCCAAAGGACCTCTCCGACCGGCTGCGCACACCGGAGGGTCCGAAAGAGAGGTCGAGTCGGGTCGTCCATCTGCCAAACGTGGACCTTCTTGTCCAGACCTCCACTTGCGATCCAGCCTTCGCCTCCCGACCGACCTCCCGACTTCCAGTCGAGCGTCATGACGCCCCCTTCGCCGTGAGCCAAAAACTTTCGGTTTACCAATCGGTTCGCCTTCCTCCAGTCGACCCAGCCAATAGTGCCGTTCTCGAGACCCACCACGGCGTGCAGCGCGGTCGAAGGCGAGATGGCGAGAGCGGTGATGGGGCTTGTGAGAGCTGGTGAGAGCGAGTGAGAGAGCGAGGCGTTGGACGAGGGTGCTCGAAAATCGTACAGTCGAAGAATCGAGTCGTGTCCGCCTGTGACTAGGGAGGCGGCAGTCGGAGAGCTGTCCTTCGGTTGACCGAAGCGCATGACCGATATGGGCCGACGCGTCGGGTCCACGTTAATATTCGAGTCTGTGGACGCGGAGCGGGAGGGATGTCAGTTTTTTGGTTTCCGCAGTGGAGGGACAGGCAACAACTCACGCATCTTGCTTGGCGAGTTGACATCCCAAACCATCACGTTTCCCTTGCGTCCACTGACAAAGACGCGACTGCTTTGACCTGTGCAGACAAACGAGTCAGTCGCGAGAAGCGCTTCCCTACTGGGGATGCGCACGTGAAAGAGACGTACCTCCCCAACCCCACCTCGTCTCTACGACACCGCTTCCTCCAGTCGCCTCTCTCAAGCCCCGCAGCGTGCAGATCTCCCTCAACACGATCTTGCCCGGTCCGCTCCCGATGACCTCGCCATCCTCCACATCCAGTTCTGGCGGCGGTGTCCGCGGTTTCCCCTTTGGGGTGCCAGGGACGGACCGTCGACGAGAGTTGTTGCCGGAGTTGTTGCCACTGCGGTATGGACCTGCCAAGACCGGTGTTGCTGGGCGACTTGTCAGAGTTGGGGGAGGAGAGGGAGCGAAGTTGGACGTCGAGAAGGTCAGGGGGATCCAGTGCGGCGGCGGCGGGAGTGGAGGCAAGTCTGCTGGGTCGGTGAACTGGACGATTCGCAGCACTTCCAAGGGAGATTAAAGAAAGCTTCAGCTTCCCTGTCCTTGGTGCGAGGTGAAAGTTGAAGAGCGATGGACTCACCGTCGTTGCCGACGACAACAGCCTTCCTGCTGTCCTGCGGACCGCGACCCATGCTCAACAAGACGGACCCAACTCCCGCACTTCCGTTGTCCAGCCCAGCATCCGGCGGAGATATTTTACCCCTCCCGGCTCCCTTGTGGGCCTTGATCGACTTCCGTACGACTTGACCTCGGACATGTCGGTCCGCCAAACGATGAGGACTCGAGCTCGACTCGCCCTCGCTGACCGGATCCAACGAGTATCGCACGTAGGTCTTACTTCGAGGATCGCTGTAGACGTTGTGAAGGGAGGTCGATCTTGAGCTGGGAGAGGAGGGCGCCGAGAACGAGGTGCCTTGGTAGGGGAAGGGGTTGTGCGAGACGACGGTTGCTGCTGGGCTCGATGGGCCGGACGGGGGAGGGGGGAAGCTTGATGAAGCACCAGAGTGACCGTCCTCGAACCTTGAGTCTTCAAAGTACTCCTGCAGCCTGTGCATGGACGGCCGGTCGGAGGGTGTTGGTTGGAGCTGGTGTCGTTCGGTCGTGAGGGCAGGGCGGGGGCTGTACGGGTCGAGATCTTCGACCGAGGGGAAGGAACGGGGTGAGCTGACCGAGCTTCGAGGTCGACTGCCTACGATGTCTTTCAGGAGGTCTGCGTCCTAGCTTGCGTTGTTGTCTGAATCGGGGGGGTGTTGTCGACAGGGCAAGCTGAGCCCGCCCGGTGAAACGAGAGCGGATTCGGATCGTTGTGCCCCAGCAACGGCCACCCTCGCCCTACCTCGTCCTATCCCTTCCAAGCACTCAAAGACATGTCTTTCGCACCATGTGAGCCTTACAAGCTTGTTAGACTGCTGTCACAGTTCAAAGGAGGGCTGCTGGGAGGGGTTGCAGAGGCGAAGACCAACCATCTCGTCTGCCTCCCGTCGTTTCGGCGTTCGCCTGCTGAGCGAAGAGGGAGGATGGGTGGACATCCTTGCTTCTTTCAAAGCCCACTTTCGAAGGAACACAGCACGAACCTCCCTTGGCTCTGTGAGCTGGCCCGGCCCAAGTAGGGTGATGCTGATTGCTTCCTCTCCCGCTTCGGCAGACCAACCTCCTCCGGATCTGCCCCCAGCGGACGACGGTCCGTCCAACAAGAAGAAGTCTGGCCCCAAGCGACCGTGGTTCAGCAGAGACGCCTCGTCCTACTCGACCGGCGGAGGGTACCAGAGCGGGGCTTCAAGCAGTCAAGGTCCGCTCTCCCGTCTGCTCGTCCCCTCATGCCGCGCACGGACTGCGCTGACGCCTCTCTCTCGCTTGACCTACTGGGACCCGGATAGCTCACACCAACTATTCTTCCTCGTCGGCTCCTGTGCTTCCTACTCACGCGGGTCCGTCGACCGGTCCGGGAGAGGGAGGAGCGGCCAACTCTTGGGAGACCCGATTCGGGTGGAGGGTCGACTTTGAGGCTGCGGGAGCGTACGTGTTGGGCCCGATCTCTGGTGCGTCCCCTTTCTTGCTCTCTCCCCGTCTCAACTGGACATACTCTGATACGCGTCGTTCTCTTGGTCTTGCTCGCCAAACAGCGCTCGTCCTTCTGATTCTCGAGAGTACGTTGTCGACGGCTCCCTGACTGGCTCTCGTAAACTCCATCAAGCTGACAACGAAACACCCTCTCTTCGCCCATCCACTCGTCTCGCAGCCCACAACGACTACGCCCGCTTCCACGGCTACCAGTCGGCCCTGCTCACGACGCCGCTCTTGCTCTTGCACTTCCTCCTGAACCTCATCTTCCCTCGATGGCTGTCGATCATCAGTACCCTCCTCGAGATCGCCTTGGTCGCCTTCATGGCGTGTGTTCCGCTTTCCTTCTCTGCTTTGTACGAGAGAAATCGACAGCTGACGCGGTCGGTTGGCTTTGGCAAACAGGTTCCGAGCGTACACGGACGCCAATCGCGGATTGGAACGGTTCTACCTGCCCGTCATAGGAGAGCTGGCAGAGCGCTGGGTAGGGGACGAGTGATTGCGACCATCCGCAACGCCGGGGGTCGAGACACGAGGGGGTATGAGTGGAATATGATGGATGGCTACGTTTGCGCCTGGCCTTCAATCGCTCGACCCTGGACAGAGAAAGTAAAAAGGTCATCAGGTCGTCAAAAGCATCACCTGTCCGCATCCTACCAGCACACCCGTCCGCAAGCGAAAGCCTCGTGCCTTCCACGCTCGGATCCACTGCAAGCTCGGAAAGGCATCTCCGTCTCCCGCCCCTGCTCCCTTCACTCATCACGACGCGTCCCTCGAGCTCTCCTCAGGCGCCGAAGAACCGTTGCCCGAGGTGTCCATCACAGCCTCTTCTGCCAGCCGCTCCTTCTCCAGATCCTGCTCGACGATCTTTGCGACGGCCATAAACCTGTCCAACAATCGGAGGAGGGAGCACAACCGGAGACGAACGTCAGTTGTCGCGCGTTGGGGCAGCCAGCGTTCCAGCGAGCAGGGCACCAGCCCATGCGAGGACGACGCAAGCGACAAAGAAAAGGAAAGGAAAACGTACTTGGCCGCCTGTCCACCTCCGAGCAACTGTAGCGCTCTCAGGAGCTCGTCCATGTCCCTCATCCGACCCTCCGTGACGGCCATGGTCGAGCTCAGTCGACCGAGATGACCTGCCAGCGCTCCGAGGTGGCGCAGTTTCGGGGCGGAGGCTGAGGACGATGCGATCATGGATTGACGAGGGTAGGCGGACATGGCGAGGGCGGTTTGACTGGGGGGAAGGGATGGGTCGAGGGAAGGGAGGTTGGGCGAGACGCGTCGGGTACAGGGGCGGAAGCGAGCTGGAGGAGTTCAGGGACAGTCGTCGAAAGCTGCTTGTCCGGTGCAAGGGGCGATTGCTGGGCTGATCCGGATGACCTCGTAGACTGCTGGAGCGACGTGACCGAGAGGGTCTGTGTACTGGAGTGGGTGTTGGTTGAGAGGGCGACTCGGTCTCGTCGTAGATAGCGGTGCGTACGGCAAAGGACGAAGTCACAAGGAAGCAGCCCTTTGCTCCCTCGCCCCTTCACCCTGACCTCGACAGCAGCTCGTACCAGTACAGATCACACGTCTTCAGTACGATGAAGCGCTGCCTCTCCTCGACCGGCCGACCTGCCCTGGCCCGGCTCTCCATCAGCTCGAACCCCATTCGCCCATCTGCAACTCTCCAGTCTAGCCGGCTCCAGCCCTCGTCCTCCCTGTTAGCTCGACCATTCGCGACTGCTCTTCTTAGAAGGTCGCTGAATGCAGCTGCTCACCGAGAGGTCCCAGAGCTCGTTCCTCAGGGCTCGGAGACGGACCTGGTGGGCGCAGCACGACCCGAGGAGGACTCCGAAGAGTCAGGCAGGGTTGGACACGCCGTCATCTCTGCCTTTGACCTGTTCTCCATTGGTGTTGGGCCCAGTAGCTCTCACACGGTCGGACCCATGAGAGCTGGAAAGTGAGTACCCTGAGCTTGTGCCCCGTTGAGAAGGAATAAACGCTGACTCGAGTTCTCTTCGCCGCTCACAGGATCTTTGTGACGGTCAGACCTTTTGGCCATCTGCGTCCGGTCTCCCCAGCTGACCCTTTACGATTGTCCTCCCCAGGATTTGGCGGAGATGGGAGTCCTCGAACGGGTCCACACACTCAAGGTCAACCTCTACGGATCTCTGGCTGCGACGGGCAAAGGACGTGAGTCTCTTTCACCAACTCCGTCCTTTCGGTCTAGCGCGCTGATGATGCTCTTTGGGGTTGGACAGACATGACACCTGAAGCTATCATGCTCGGTTTGGAAGGCTCTGATCCAGAGACTGTCGAGTGAGTCTTCGGTTTGACCTTCGGCCAGAGCAAGGGGTGCCAGACGTACCGACATCCCCCTTGCTTCCCTCCACTCAACTTGTCACGTCAACACCCCTTGTCCTCACCAGGACCTCCACCATCAACTCTCGATATGCCGCCATCGTCGACAACTCCACGCTTCTCCTCGGAGGAACGCACCGAATCACCTACGCGATGGACTCTGACATGCTCTGGTCCAACGTCGCTCTCCCCACGCACCCCAACGGCATGCGCTTCAGCGTCTTTGACTCCGCCGGAGACCTGCTCGCTACCAACGAGTACTTTTCAGTCGGAGGAGGGTTTGTCGTCAACCAGAGGACGCAAGTCGACGAGAACTTATTTTACCGGGCGATCAACAAGAAGGAGGCTGCTCCTGCTCGGAGAGATCAGACGCACGGAGTCCAAATCGACGTGCCTCAGCTCGCACCGCCCCAGGAGGACTCGAGTGGGTCTGGAGAGGGAGAGGGTGCGGCGAAGAAGGAGGACAAGCAACCGCCTTTCCTTTTTCACAACGCCCAGAGTCTGGAAAGTTTGACGAGGAAGCACAACGTACCACTCATTCTCTCCTCCTCGTCCTTGACAACATCAGTCTCTGTGCTGACTAGCCGACATGGGTTTTTGTTGCAGCTCACGATCGCTCAAGTGTGGGTATTTCGTGCACCGTAGCCTTTTTTGCCCTTTCGCCCTGACAATTCGGCGTTTTTTTATTATCCTCAACAGCGTCTGGAACAACGAGCTGAGCTACATGAGCGATGCAGAAATTTCGGAAGGACTTCTTAAGGTGCGTTGTCTTCCTCAGACCGCTCTTGAAGAAAGTCGCTCACTCTTTTACCGTTCGTTCGCAGCTTTGGAGTGTCATGGACACCTGCATCCGGGATGGGGTCTCATCGAGTGAGTCTTCCGATCGTACCCCGCTGCTTCCCTCTCTGTGTCAAGTTGAGAGCCTGACCTTTCAACTCTATCCCTTTGCAGCGGAGGAGACTCTGCCTGGTCGACTCAAAGTCCGTCGAAGAGCCCCTGCTCTGTACCGACGATTGTTCAAAGGCCCGTCTCCACCCTCTCTTGCAGCAAGTGCACCCAGCTGACTGTACTTTCCATTCTGCCAGGCTTCTACCCCTCCGTCATGGCTCCCAAGCACTCGTCTCCGTCCATCTCCGCTCCCTCCTCTGCTCCAGGCCTCACGCTCGCCTCCGGTATCGGCCACGACCCTTCTTCTTCCTCGAACTCCTCCTCCAGTCTGACGAACGCCTCGAGGGGCCGAGCTGTCGTGACGGGCGCTTTCGATCATCCTCTCCCCGTCACACCCTGGAAGACGGCCACTTTCCCCGGTATCGACTTCCTGAGTTGCTACGTGAGTCTTTCTCGATTCTCTGCTCGCTATTCTCTGAGATGACTGACTCCGTCGGATAAGCTCCCGCAGGCCATCGCCGTCAACGAGGTCAACGCTGCAGGCGGGCGAGTCGTTACGGCTCCGACCAACGGTCCGTCTTGATCTTCTCCCCTATCACCCCGGTTCTGGGACCTGACCGCGCCTGTCTATACAGGAGCATCCGGTGTCATCCCCGCCGTCCTGAAATACGTGATCGTACGCGACGCTCTCCCTCTTTGGGATTTTTGCCTGAGCATTGACTTGCTCCTTTGCCCTTTGCAGGAGTTCATCTCAGACGACCCGGATCGGGACATCAAGACATTCCTCTTGACCGCTTCGGCCATCGGCATGCTGTACAAGAGGGGAGCGACCATCTCTGCTGCGGAGGGAGGGTGCATGGCCGAAGTCGGCGTCGCTAGCAGCATGGTCCGTCCCTTTCACTTCCCTGCATCTCTTCGCATTGGTCCTGATGTAGCGACGCCATGCAGGCTGCGGCTGGGTTCACGGCCTGTCTGGGAGGGTCGCCTCAGATGATCTTACAGGCTGCAGAAATCGGAGTACGTAGCACCTTTCCTCCATCGACCCTTGAGACTCGTCGCTGACCATATTCTCTGTCGCAGATTGAGCACTCTTTGGGCTTGACGTGCGATCCGATCGAGGGCCTCGTTCAGATCCCTTGCATCGAGCGAAACTCGCTCGGCGCAGTGAAGGCTGTCTGCGGTGCGTCTGCATCTCGAGATCTCTTTGCTCTCCAACGAGGGTTGAGGTTGCTGACTCGTCAACTGTGGTCTTCCAAAAACAACAGCTGCCCAGCTCGCCATGGCCGGAGACGGAATCCACAGCGTCTCTCTTGACGAGGCCATCGAGGCCATGCGGCGTGAGTCCGAGCCCGAGCGACCCTACAAGAGAAAACCTTGATCTGACTCCCGCAACTTTGGCCGCTTTCTCCCTTTTCAGTGACGGCGAGAGACATGCACCTGCACTACAAGGTCCGTCTCTCAATGCTTGGGCTTCTTGAGAAGAAACCGCTGACGGACCACAATTTTGCGTTTATAGGAGACGTCCCTCTCCGGACTGGCCACGACGGTCCGAATTCCTCTTTCGTCGCCGGCCTGTTGAGGACCAGTTTGCCCACTCAACCCATGCAATCTCGCTTCTCTCCGTTCACTGTTCGACTGTGCTTGTTGGTGATTTCTAAACGATAGAAAGACTTCATAGTTCTCAAGGCTCTTCGTCGTCGAAGGAAGTAGCCACGCAAGAGACAGGTGAGGCCGGGTAGCGGCGTGATGGATCTACCGAGAAGTTCAGAGGATACCAGGTGTAGCCTGACACTCAGCATCCGGTTGGAAGGGCAGCGAAAGAGATCGTCGCGGGAGAGGTGGAGAGGTGCGTCGAAGCGCGAGACTTCAGATCACTCCTTGCCCAACAAGTGCTCGACCCACTCTGCAAAGTTTTCACGCACTCCGTCCACACCCTCACCCTTCTCCTCGTCGCCCGACCTATACTTCCCAGTTTTGACTGAAATCTCAACGAAGAGGGAGGGGGGGGGGGGCAACCCGTCAGGACATGCCTTGGAGTTTTCGCATGACTGGTGAAACAAAAGACGCACCCAGAAACCTTCTCAGACCCAACTCCTTCGCACCCCCACTCAAGTCATTCTTCACATCGTCCCCTAGAACAGCGACATTCTCCCAGTCCTCCTCGTACACCCCATCCTTCTCCAAGGTCCGGAGGGCAACGCTGAAGAACTCCTTTGTAGGCTTCCCAATAACCTCCGGTTCGACGCCTGTCGCGAGCGACAAAGCGTGGACGAACGGACCTGGACCTAGAGAGAGGGCGCAGTCGGTATCCTGGAAGACGGTGCCGGCGTGGGTGGCGAGGAGGTAGCGCGGTGACAGGGGTGGTGTTGGGGAGGAAGGGGAGAGGGGTTCGCGCTTCAAGATGCGGAAGGCGGTGTTCAGACTTCGGTATTCGAGGGCGTCAGGGGAGAGTCCCACGACGACGGTGTCGCACTCGGCGAGGTCCTGCGGTTGGAGACCATCAAAGTCGTTCTTGGCCGAGTCTGACAGGATGAGGTACGGTCTGCAACATAGGCAGAGCAAGCGTCAGTTTCGCACCGTGCAGCCTAGACTTGTTTGGACAGTGTTGGGCGCGACTGATCCTGCTTCTTGCTGTCCATCCACCCCCTGACGCTACAGAGAGGGGACGAACTTGAGTTTGCGAGAGACGACAGCTTGACGAGCGGCAGAGAGCGACGTCAAGAGCTCGCTATCCGACACCTCGAACCCGATCTTCCTCAGTCGCTCCAAGAGGTCCGCGCTCGAATCCTTGGTCGTATTTGAGCTTGATCGCCAGCAGAGGGGAACTCTGTGTCAATGTTTAAAGGTTAGTGGGCTAGGAAACGCCAGTTGGACGCACCAGAGGCGGATAGGGATGCCTGCGCGTCGCAGTCGAGCGAGAGCAGCGACGGCACCAGGAGTTGCGCTCGATCCGACGTGCAGAGTGCCTGAGAGGTCGAGAAGGACTGCCTTGATGCCTGCGAGAGGAGCAGAAGAGGCCGACATCTTGCGAGGGGAGAGCGTTGGGAGCTGATCTCTGTCGTGTCGTGCCTCGTCGCGTCGAGAGCAGGGTTTCGACCCGACCACCATCTTCGTCCTTCTCCTGCCCTCGAAGATTCGTCTTTCTCGGCCGTCAGGATGCTGCCGTCCTCTCTACTCCTCCTACTGGCTTCGACCTTGCTCCCAAGCAGTTTGGTCCAGGCCGCTGCTCCTCGGACAGGATGCGTCCCGACCGGAGACGAGACCGAGATCAACCGCCTGCTCGACTGGGGTACGTCCCCCGCCTTCCTGCCTCCCTTTTCATGCTTCGCAAGAGCTGACCATTTGCTGGCGATCTGATTTCAGGAGGACGTGGTACCAAGGTCGCCCTGTGTCCGAACGCTCTCTTCCGACTGCAGAACCCCATCCTCTTCACAGCGGAGGACCAGGTCCTCTATACCGAGGGCCATCCTGCAGGTCCTCAGAGAGCCATGCTGCTCGTGGAGGGACAGAATCAGTCCATGGCCATCAAGTGCGTTTCTCCCCCCTTTCGGATCGTCCTTGTGCTGTTTGGGCCACTTGCTGACTCTCGTCCCTTGGGCTGGGTTTGACGTGTCTGCAGAGGCGACTGCACCAGCTGCTCAGGAGTGACCGTCCAGGATCTCATCATCGACGGGAACCGACCGCTATTGCTTCGCATGCCGATGGGAGAGGCGCTGGTAGAGCTCGGAAACGCAAACGATCAGAAGGTGGAGAACTGCAAGCTGTACGAGCCGAGGTGCGTTCTTGCCTTCCTTCCTTCCTCCCTCGCCAGTCTGATGCACTGACGCGATCTACGACGACCCACCTATAGAGGATGGAGTGCGTTGCACTTCCGAGAAGGAGACTGGAAGTCGTGCTCGCGTGCGACGGTCCGCAACAACGAGATCGTGAGTGCTCTTCGGTGCCTGCCTCGTGCGAGAGGAACCGTCGCTGAAGCCCGCGCTCGCTCTAATCTGCTTTGCCAGGGTCCTTGCGGGGAGGAGTGGGACGTCAATTACGACGGAACTGTAGAGATGTCGCCGCTCTGGGGAAATCCGAGGAGTGATGGGATCAGTCTGGCCTGCATGGACTCTGTCGTCGAGGACAATGTGCGTACCCGCCCTTCCCCATACGCCATGTCGGATGCTGACCAGCCACCCCCTGCTTCTTGCTCGCCAGACTGTCTACGACACGACAGACGGTGCCATCGTCATTTTCGGCAGTCCTGGTAGCAAAGTTCGCAACAACATCGTCTACTCCAAGACGAGGACCGTCCTCGGTGGGATCAACCTCGTAGACGTCCCGCCCTGGGAGGGAGACTACACGGACGTTGTCGTCTCCGGAAACCACATATCGGCCTACTCCGCCTACCTCAAGGTCGCACTCAACATCGGACCCGCCGTCTGGTCGGACGACACCGAGTCGATCGTCTCGCACGGGACCGTCATCGGCAACACCGTCGCCGGAACTCACTTCGGCTACGGCATCGTCGTCGCGAGTTGCAAGAACTTTACGGTCGTCGGCAACGAGATTGACGAGGGCTCGAAGTTTTCGGGCGTGATGAGCGAGGACCGCTGCCCCAGCTTCCCCAAGAACAAAGCGCCGACGGGCTGGGTCATCAACAAGGGCAGTTCAGAGGGAGTCTTCCAGGAGGAGTTTGTCAACGGAGAGGTTCAACACAGTCAGTCCTTCCGCATCTGAGACTGGCCTCGCATTTCCCCGCTAACTCGGGAGCTTTCCTCTTCTTGCAGTCATCTGCATCGAGCCGGTAGCTGGGCCCGGCGAGGACGGTCTCCCTCGACGACTTCGAGACTCGCCCGCTGCTGTCGCCGCCCAACAAGCGGCCGCTCTAGCTGCTACTGGTCACGACCCTCTTCGAGCGGTCGCGGAGTTGGTGCGTCCACTTTTCCCCAACTTGAGTTGGACCGTGCTCTCCTTGTACTAACGACCGACCCTTCTTTTTCTCAGGACGCCGACCTGACGGAAGCCATCGTCGACTACCAGATGTCGTTGCTCAACGAGGTCAAGGGCGTCGGTCGACGTGTGCTCGAGATCGCGACCGAGAAGCCTCGCAGGGGCGAGAAGAAGAAGAAGGGAGCGGCCGAGAAGAACCCGTTCACGTGAGTCCCCCCTCCCCCGCTCTTCATCAAGCTGCTTTCGGCTGACTCTTCCTTCGTGACCTGCTTTCCCTCAGTGCGACTCTGATGGACCTCAGCACCCGGCTGGCAAACCTCGAGAGCGACCGGAAGAGCCTGAGGGGGACGTTCGACAACATCAAAGGCGATCTCAAGGGCCTGAACCACAAGTTCGAGGGTATCGAGGTGCGTCTCTTGCTCTTGAGATACGAGCATTGGAAAAGAAGAGCTGACCATGCGGTCGTTTTCCTTCCTCAGACCGGCCACAGCAGCACATTGAACCGCCTACTCGCTGGTGCGCGCAAGATCTCGTCCAAGAACGGCGACGACCCCCACCAAGCCCACCGTCTCGGAACGCCTTCAACGACCAAGTCCGATCGAGCGCAGTCGTCCGACGAGGAGTCTGAAGGAGGTCACAGCTTCTTCGCGTACTTTGTCGCCCTTCAAGCCACGCTCGTCCTCGGTAACTGGGTCTACCTCAAGGTCGTTCGGTACCGACGCGCTCATCGAAAAGCGAACGGTGCGGGCAGAAAGAGGAGTCTGAGCGGGGGAGGGCTCAGGATGTACTGAAGAGACGTACAATTGAGCGCGATTGTATGCTAGAGTTTTGCGAACCCCAACCTACCGCTGACTCCCATCCGAGGCTGACCTTCCTTGAAGCCTTCGACAGGGTACTCGAGTTCCTTGCCGCTCTTCATCGCCGGTGTGCCAGCTTGTTCATCCGGGTTGGCCATCGGTGGGAGGTCCGAGCTGGAGTCGGTCTCGACTTCGCGCACGCGCCCCTCAACGCCTCGACTGGTCGACGGCACCAGCGAGACGCCTGTCCGCTCAACCAGAACGCCTGGAGGAGGTCAGAGCTTGCCCTTATCCGTGCCCAAAGCACGCAAAGTAAGCGCTGGCCCGCTCAACCCAAATTGACTTTGGTCTCGGTCTCGATCTCCCCTTCATCAACTGGTGAAGTACCTCCCTTCACTGACCACTTCCTCTGTCATTCCGTTTCTCTTTTATCTCCGTGTGAGCTACCAGCTTATCCAGTCCTTCGACCACACTCCCCTTCACGCTCGTTTCTTCTCTTTTTTTGCCCTTCCAACCGCCATGCCTCCTCCTGCCGCAGGATCAACTCCTCGCCCCCGCCTCATCCGAAGCCGCTCGCAACTATCGACCGCCTCAGGCTCGACCTCAAGCAGATCGCTCCCACTCGGAGGACTCCGCAAGCATGTTCGTCTAGAGGACGTTCTGAACGGCAAAACCTGCAGTCCGATCTCGTAAGTCTCTGCCCTGACATCCCCTCACTCACACTTTCGAGACTGACCCTATTTCTTCATCTGCATCCTTTTAGCCTGGAGGAGTTTGAGAACTACCTCATTTATCGCGAGCGTTCGGTGCGTGTGGACCTGAGGACTGCGTGTCTGCATCGACCTGCCACTGACACCCCGGTTCGTCTCTTCCAGGAGGAGACGCTCCTCTTCATCGCTTGGTTCCGATCATATCGCTCGAGATGTGGGCCCTTTCTTCTCGACGTTCGCTGGGCGATGCTGACTGACATTCGGTTGGTCCGGCTGTCTGTAGTTGCTGCTCTCTCGCAGAGCGTGCGGGACGGAGTCCCTCGACCAGCCCCGGCCTCAGGGGACCCGTGGACCGACTCGGCCGACGTTCGTACTGCATGGGAACGGTCTCGAGGACTCTTGACCGAGGCTGTCCTGTCGGCTTCAACCAAGGCCAGGACCGATGACCTCGTCTCGCGCATGGACCTTCAGCAACTCGAGCGGGAGGCGCACCAGGTTGTGGCGACGTTCATCCAACCTCAAACTCCCAAGGAACTCAACTTGCTGAGCTCGACTCGTGAACGGACTCTTCGAGACGTCCAGGAGTCAATCCACCCCAACGTTTTCCTTCCGGCATACGAGGCGGCCTATCTGCTCCTCGAGCAGTTCTCGCTGGCCGGATTCTTGCACTTCGCCTCGCACAACATCGGAACTCCCAAGCGCTGGTTCTGGTGAGTAGATCTTTCGTTCTGCAGTCGAGAGTTCCGCGTACTGAAGATGGCTTTGGCTTGACTTGCAGGTTGGGCGTTGGTGTCCTCAACCTCACTCTAGCTATCCTTGCCGTCGTCTTCCTGGTCGTCCTCGCACCCGACCATCCTTTTAAGTGGAAGGCAGCTCGGTTCGCCTGCTTCCCCTTTGCCGCGTACGGAGCTGGGTGAGTACTTCTTGTCGCCGTCTCGGGATCGACCACCAGAGATTGACCATTCCATTTCTCGTCTCTCGCAGGTGTCTATACTCTGCCGCTCGAGGGCATGTTCTTGTTCCTTCCCCTGAATGTCCTTGCACACGCACTGACCTGCACTCGCGATCCACAGATACTGCTCCATGCTCGAGAGGCGAGGGGTCCGACAACTCCACGCCTGGGAGATGGAGGAAGCCGAAGAAGGCAACCATCATCCGTATTACCTTCGACTCCACTTCACGGCCTTCTCGGCGCACCTGTTTGACAATCTCGTCCTCGACGTCAAGAAGGACGAGAAGGAGAAGGAGGCCATCGCTAGCACGACACCAACTCCCCTCTGCCAAAAGACTGATCGTCCAGAGTTCAAGATCTCACCTCCCGCCTTCGACAACCCTCACGCGAGGTCAACGACGGCCCTCATCTCCCCCTCTCCCTCGTTGATGCCTCCCAGCCCGTACCAAGTGTCCTTCCAACCTCCAAAGTGGGACGAACTCTTAAGCGCCGCTCGCCCTCCGTCCTACCACTCGACCGCCCCGCCCAAGCGCTTGCCCATCTTCGGGCCGGAGACGCTCGTCGTGGACCCTCAGGTGCTCGCCTACCACAAGCGCATCCGACTCGAGGTCTTCTCCTTTGGTGGACTCTGCGGCCTTGTCTCGTGCGGCGTCGCTCTCGCTCTCTAGCGGGTGCTTATGGGAATGGACGGTCCGGCTCCTCTCCGCACTCGTCCTCCTCCTTCCCTCCTAACCCTGATACCTAATTTTCTGAGCGCGCTTGGCGGATAATCAAAACTGCTTCTCTGCATTCGTTAACTTTCTGGAGAGAGAAATCTGGGTGCGGAACCGTCGTGTCTGAGCTCCATCGTCGAAGGTTTCGACTTCGCGTCGAGACGCCTCTTCGAGCGCAGCCACCAGAGACACAACGTCAGCCTCGCCCCAACCCGCCTGATACAGCAGCAGCAGCAGCAAGATGGTGTACTCTCGACAGCCACCCAGCAGCAACAACAGACACGCATGAGCAGCCTGCCCTAATATTTTACTCGCTCGTCCGGACCACCCTCCTCCGTCCTCGCCTACTCTTCCCCTTCAGCCTCGTTTCGGTCCTGGCTCCCGCCCGACACTCGCTCGCTATCGAAGGACAGTGTGTTCGGTCTCTGTCGCCACACGAACCCCTCTCAGAACGCCCGGTAGCTAGGGACGAGGGTGGACTGCCCCCTGAGGCCAACGTCGGTCCATCCGCTGCTCTTCGGACCTCCAGCCGACCTCGCAACCTCAGGAGGGTTCCTGCGACTACCTCTTGACCCAACCATGGCCGACCCTCTCGACACCTCCTCGCTCGCATCAGTTCCCGAGATATCCTCCTTCCTCTCGCTCCCTTCTACCGACCCTTCAGCAGCTCGGGCCAGCTCGTCCAGTCCCCTCGCCCACAAGCCCTCCCCTGTCAGGCGCCCAAGCGTAAGAGCCCGCCATCAGATCACTCTGAGAGGCATCCTGTCGGGACGCACCTCGGCTCCTCATGGGTGAGTCTGCCGATATGTTGCAGCTTTTCTGCACACATACTGACTCGCTCCCCTTTATCTCCAGGCTCAAGGATCTGGAGCGCTACCTTCTCGAGACGGAGTCCATCGAGAACCTCCACTTCGTCGTTTGGTTGAAGTCGTACTACGATCGTTGTGCGTCTTCCCTCTGGTCGGATAGGTGGGCCTCTCGAGCTGACTTGCTTCTCTGGTCTACGGCTTGCTTTGGACAGTCCACGCTCTGCCGGCCGATGTCCGACATGACGTTCAAGTCCCACCCATCCTCATCGGCGACAGATGGTCGGGAGCGCCTAACCTACGTAGGGCCTGGGAGAAGAGCAGAGGCCTGTCGTCCCTGGAGGTCAGCTCCGATACGTCAGATCCTGACCGTGGCAGGGGCAGGCCAGCGACATTCAGTCTGCTTCAGTCGTCGTGAGTCCTCGCGCTTGTCCTTGCGATCGTCGAACCGACGCGCATCAAACTGACGTCTATTGTCGCTTTCAGGACGCCCTACAATTCTCAACCAAACTCTCGAAAGAACTCATTCGCACCAGCGGGTCTCTCTCGGCCTCCAACGCTGGTCGATCCCCTCGAGCCCTTAAGAAAAGAGATCAACCGGATCACCTCTACGTTCCTCCGTCCAGGGTCGAGCAAGGAGCTCAACATGGACGAACGGTCCCGAGATCGTGTTCTGCGTAACCTGACAGAATCGGTCCATCCAGACGGATGCTTGCCGGCGTACGAAGAGGCGTGGATGTCCCTGCAGAACTCGATGGACCACTTCCTCACTGCAGCGACTGAGAACACTCCTCGGAGACGGCAGTTCTGGTGCGTCGGCTCGTTCTGTTGAGTTTCAACTGCTCATGACTGACACCTTGTTGTCTGATGGGCGCGTTAGGCTCGCTCTCGGCATCATCGAACTCCTGCTTTCCCTCGCCATCTTCCTTCTCACTCTCTTTCTCCTCCCACCGCAACCCTTCGGATGGCGAGCTATTCGCCTCGCCTCGACCATTTTCGCTTGGTCTGGATCAACGACAGTCTACATCGTCCTTCGAGGGTGAGTGTCCCATCCAGACCACCGTCGCCCTCGCCTAAGCTCCAGAGCCTGACCGTCTCCTCCCACACAGGCATCTTGTGTCCTTCTCTCGTAACAAGCAGAGGAACTTGAACCCTTGGAAGCTGGAGGAAGGCGATGAAGTCTTCGCCTTCGACGACTTCCTGCCCTCGACTAACGACTCGGTCGACAACTCACGCACGATCGCTCCGCAGTTTGGTGGGCGTTCTACTCGTCCGAAGGTGCACAAGACGGCCGACGGGCAAGTACTGGAGGACGAAGTCTTACCTTGGCCTTTCTACCTCTGGGGCAAATCTCCCCGACCGCTTCGCACCTGGAAGCGTGGTCATCTCCCTCCCCCTTTCCTCGCCCTCCTCGAAAAAGCCAGTGACAATGTCTCCTCCATCCTCACTTCACGCGACTACTCCTACAAGCCTGCAACATCAGAACCTCCAGCGGTCGATGCCGAATCTCAGCAAGAGCCGGTCCGCACCTGGAAACGAGGGCACGTGCCGCCCAGCAAGTCTGCCTCGGCACCTACAGTATCACCTACGGTGCGCTTCGCTTCTCTCCCTTCGCCTGGTCGGTCGGATCCCGCCCCGCTACCTGCCGTTCAACAGCAAGTCTTCTCCACGGCGTTCATCCTAGACGACACACCTCCTCCCATCCGCGTGTGGAAGAGGGGTCAGATCCCATCTTCACTTCCACCCCTTCGTCGGTCCAGCAAGGCCAACATCGCTCCGGACTGGGACAGGGTGTTCGACGCTCCCGCTTCGCCCGTCATTCACACCTCCGATCGTCGAGTGTCCCAACGCAGTCGACCATCGCTCGCCGGACCTGTCGCTTTCTACACGGCCCGCCGCTTCGTCCATCTTCGCAAACGAGTCGCCATCGAGGTCGCTCTCGTCGGGCTCTGCTACGCGCTCGTTTGGATCGCTCTCTGCCTCGCAGTCCCCGGCGTCAAGAAGTCGTGATGCCTCATCGAGACCTTGTCTTTCGCGTCTCATCGTCCTGTCTAATTTTTCTCCATCTCTCTAGATCTCTCTCCTCATCTCTGACTAGTAATGTACGAAGGAACGCACTCGCAAGAAATACATGTCTCTGTTCTTGTACCACCAATCGGAGCCCGTCGTCTCGCCTGGTCCCAACACCTCCCGTCCTCCTCGCCTCGCAGCCCAAGACCTGAGCAGGCTCAGCGAGACTGTCGTATCGCGTATGTAACTCGCGCGCAGATGTTCATCGCCGGCCTTAATCTGGACGGGTTCTGTAAGTTCTGCCTCCGCTCATGACATGGTCGCGTCCTCGAGTCGAGAGCGAGTTTTGTCTCGCAGCATCGCGTCGACTTTCTTCATCCGGACCTGAACGCCCAGGCCCCGTCCTCCGCCGTCGCTGTCGAGCATCGAAAGCCCATTCTTCTTGTTGGCTCAGTCACGTTTCCTTCGACGTTTGCCGGTCGGTCGGTCGGTTTGCCGGACGTAGCTTGACTGAGAGCTCGCTCGATCTGGCTTCTCGTCGGCTCCCTACCTACGCTCCTGGTCGTCGAGGACATGGACTGCTCGTCTCTACAACGCCCACCTCCTTCAGCGCACGCCCTTCTCTTGTCAACTAGACAGTCGCCCGTCAACGAGCAAAATGACTGGAGTCCTCCCCTCGTTCTCGCCCTCCAGCAGTCGACGACAGTCAAAGGTCCAACCAGCTGGTCCCTCAGTGCCGCCGCGGGTCAGGAAGGCCAGCTACCTCGGCAAGCGAAAGGCAGAAGACATCTCTCTCGAGGACGTTTTGACGGGGAGCGGTCCTTACGGGTGCGTTGTTCGCAGGATTATAGGTGGCAGAGAGCTCGGGGCTGACGACGGCGGACCTGTCGTTTCGACAGTATCGAGGCCTTCGAGCACTTCCTCGCAATGAAGGAGCACAGCGTACGTCTCGTTCTCAGCAGCTCGTCTCCGAGAGGCCAAGAGCTGAAATTCGTCACCCTGTGATCGTTCCCAGTTGGAGAACCTGCTCTTCCTTGTTGCGTTTCAGAGCTATCAACGCCAATGCACGTACCTTTCTCGCGATGGCCCTTCCTTCGCGACTCTGACATTCTTCTCCGCCTAATTCTCAGTCCTGCAGCAACCCCTAGTTGTTCGCGATCAATGTCGTCCTCCGCCGACTTTGCGCGGGGACCGATGGGCAGAGAGCAACCAACACCGTCAATCTTGGGAGTTCAGCAGAGGCCTGCTGTCGGCGGAGGACGTCACTCTGCTAGCGCCTCCGTCTCCCTACAAGCGGCGAGCTCGAGCCAGGTAAGTGTCTACTTGAGTCGGACTGCGGTGTACCGCTGCTGATCTCTCCACCTACGTCTACAGATCTGCTCGACCTCGTCGTAATCTCGCTCGCATCCCTTCCGAAGACTCCCTTGCTCCGGCCTCGACCTCGACTTCAAGCGCTTCGCATCAGCTACGAACGGAAGTCGAGCGCATCATCTCCACATTTCTTCTCGTCGGGTCCACCAAAGAACTCAACCTGGACGACCGAGTACGCGAGCGTGTCCTCGTCGATTTGTCCCGAACGGTTCATCCGGATGCCTTCCTACCGGCGTACGAGGCTACCTACGCCATGCTGGAGAACCATTCTCTCAGTCACTTCTTAAGCTCGACTCCAGCAGCTGTCAGACGGACTGAGGCTCGCGTCCAGTAGGTTCTCTTCACAACTTTGCAGGTCATGCCAGTCAACTGACGAGCCCCT
Source organism: Cystofilobasidium capitatum (assembly GCA_014825545.1). NCBI lineage: Eukaryota > Fungi > Basidiomycota > Tremellomycetes > Cystofilobasidiales > Cystofilobasidiaceae > Cystofilobasidium > Cystofilobasidium capitatum. The sequence continues at coordinate 383,740 of MVAJ01000006.1, read as the reverse complement.
CCTACCCTCAGCTTGCTTAGTGGATGCCTCGCTCTCGGAGGGTCCCTGCTGGCCTATCTACTTTGCACGTACCTGCATCCACCCAAACCTGTCGGTTGGAGAGCCCTGCGTCTCGTGTCCTGCCCTCTGGCGTGGTTCGGTGCGAGGTGAGTGCTTGGCTCGACCTTCATTCGTGCCCCGGACTGGAACTGACGAGCTCCCTTGCCCACAGGTCCTTGTACCTCTCTGCCCGCAACCAACAGCCCATCATTCGGCACGAGCTCCGACTTTGGACCTTCGAGGAGCCCGCTTTCGCACTGCGACCTCCACCCACCATCGTCTCATCCTTCTCGACGTCCACCGTCGACATGAACAATCTAGACGAGTCCAAACACCCTCAACCACCCGATCTCTCCTCCCTTCAAGCCCACCGCAAGTCGTCAGCAGCCGCGATTCCAGACTGGGACGGCGCTCTCGTCCCTGCCCCTCCACCCGCTGCCTCTTCTCGGACCTCCCTCGATTCGACCTCTTCCTCTGGACCCGTCTTAGGTCCGACCTGCTTCCTGCCGCACCCGAAGATCGTCCGTCGGCATCAACAAATCTCGATCCAAGGTCTGGTCGTCGCCTCCGTCTGGACGGCAGCGTGGATCGTGTTGTGCCTGATCGTCCCCTCTCCTTCTCGCTCTTGATCACACTCCCACTCTCGCTACCGTGCTTTTCTTGCTTTCTTGCAGTCGTCGCACACTTGCATAGTCTTATTTGTATTATTCTGCTTTCTATTTTCTGTCCGGTTCAATGCACTCGTTCAACGATCTCGAGCAAAACGCAATTCAAAAGAGAGGAGGACCATTCAGAAAGGAAACAGAGCAACAAACGAAGGAGAGAACTTGATGCCTCTCTCCATGATTTTTAGGATCTTGAGCCCAGAGTGTAGAGAGTTGTGAGGAACGTATCAATTGTGAGGTCGTTAGAGAGAAGAAGAGAACGTGAGAGGAAAGTAGAGGCGAGTTATGGAGACAAAGTGCGGAACGAAGCCGAGAGGCGAGGCGAGACAAGGAGGGGAGACCCAAGAACAAACTAGGACGAACATCTAAAGTCCAAGACCGACGGCTCCCTTGGCAAGGCCGCCAATCCCGTACTGCATACCCTCCAGCGTTCCGCGGAGATCACTCAGCCGTCGGGTCAAATGACTTCGTCTGACGGCCGTCTCCCGAACGCCCTCGCTTCCAGCTGCGCTCGCACTCCTCGCGTCGAGCATCCTCAACGCCTCCTGGACGTGCTCGGCGTCGAGCTCAAGTCGGCGTCGTTTGGCAGGAGGAGGCATGCTTGACTGAAGCGATGCGTTGGACAGGACGGGGGACGACATTGGGCTGCCGGCAGCCGTCGGCGAGGAAGGGACGGGGTGTCGACCGGAGACGACTTCGGCCAGCAACGACAGGTCCGCGAAAGATGCGTTGGGGTGAGACTAAGGTTGACGAAGGCCAGATTGGTCAGAACACAAGGCAAGGCTCTCTCGATTGGTGAAGGAAGGACAGCGAAGACGAACCTTGAACTGTCGCCAGGCATCAGCGACCGGGATCTTCTTGCCATCACTGGGACCGTGGTGGTGCTCGACACCGAGAACAAGGTGCTTTGCCCCGTCCGAGTCTGACCCGCTCGGCGAGCAAGCGTGGACATGGCTGCCACAGGCGTCGGGTGCACCGCAGCAGCTGACGGTCATCGTCACGTCCTCCTGCTGCTCCCTCTTGATCTGCTGTTGCTGGTGCTCGGCCACCTCGGACGACTCGGGAGGCTCCGTGCCGAGCTCCTCGCAGAAGGCCTTTCCGAACGGGTCGTCGGCGCACGCCGGGCAGTTGGACGGGTCTCCCGTGCACTCTGGCAGCGCTGGAGGAGCAACGACAGCCCACAGCGACTGCGATGTCGTCTTCCTGGGTCGACGTCGAAGGAGCGCGACACTTGAGGACTCTGCGCTTGCCGACGAGACGAGGCCGGACGAAGGCCGGTCGATGCCGGTCACGTTGAGGACGTTGGACTGCGAGGGTGCAACAGGCTCCCTGACGGTGCTCGCCCCGCCGAGGTTGGCGTCTTCCTTGATCATCCGGCAAACACAGGTGTCGCTCTCGGTGCAGAAGCCGCAGTCGACGTCGACGTCTTCGGCCGTCGTCCGCGTCGACGACGGCTTGAGAGTCGCTGCCGAAGGAAGGGTCGAGACGTCGAAACCGGGACCGGAGAAGATCGAGGGAGACGTCCGGTGGTAGGCGAAGGGAGGAGGTTGGATTTGATAGGGCGTCTGGTATGGCGTCCAGACTGGGGGAGACAGCGGTCCGCTTGCGTTGTTGAGGGCGACCGAGGACGAGATGGAGCCGGACGCCGTGGACGACGACGGCATGTTGAGCAGGTCCTGGATCGACCGGTAGCTCGGGGACGATGGCGACGACCCAAACGATCCGGCAAACGTCGTTGAGGGCGACCCAGCCGACGGAATCGCGACCGGGTGGGAGGCAGGTGGCAGCTGGCCAGGGCGTGAGAACGGTTCGGCCGAGCCGCTTCGTGAGCCATTCCTCGACGACGTCGTCCCCGGAGGCGTCCCGTTGACCGACGCGGCGTCTCTCGTTCGTTTCTTCTTGGTTCGCCTGCTCGTCGTTGTCGAGCCCGACGCGTCCGAGTAGTTGTCCTCGGGCGAGAGCGTCGGGTCGCCACCCAGCTGGAGTACGAGGTTCCGCAGTCGCTCGTTCTCGTTTCGAAGCGACGTGTTGTCCGATTTCCTGAGAGAGAAGCAGGGCCTTAGATAGTCAGCTTGGCCACCTCCAGGAATGAGAAGTGATAGAAGACGGACAGGGCAATGGAGATGTTCTGGAGCGTGATGGCCTTCTGGATCTCCTGGTTCTCATCTACCTCGCGCAACAAAGACTTGGGTCAGGACGAATCTTTCAAACGACCAACGAGACACACGATCTGGACTCACACTCCTTGATCTTGGCCTCGAGCTCGGCGACGTAGTCCTGCTTCCTCTCTCGGAACGCTAAAGAAGGCGGATTCACAGCGCAGCGGAGCAGTCAGCTCTGACCTCTTCGTCACCCTTCCCTACCGACGCGTCGCTCCGGGAGAGACGTACCTCGTTGAGCATCCCTGTTCTGAGCTCCTTTTGCTGCCTTGGGAGCTGCAGCTGCTGGCTCTGCCGCCTGGAAGGGTAAGAATGGGAAGGTAAGGAGCTTGAGTCAGCCAAGAACTGGCCTCCCCTGTCTTCGGAGGGAAGGATGCGGCCCAACTAATAGGACGTACCTTTCGGCCTGGTCGAGGTCGAGGTGGGATGGTCCATTCCTTGGAGGCCTTTGCAAACACTGTACGAGGAAGGTGGTTGGATCAAAGGGTGGGGAGAAATTACAGTCAGGTCGGGAGGTCCCGCTAGCGAGCTACTCTCGCGCCCGCGCCATCGGCCCCTAAAGGCGAGGAAAAAAGTTGGCAAGAGAGGAGAGACGAACCCTTTCCGTTGGATGAGGACGTGTCCCTGCCTGAGGGAGCTGCAGCGACGGCGGGCGGCATCCTCGAGACGGGCTTGGAGAGGACCGAGCGGGTGGATGGAAGGAAGGCGGAAGGCTGGTGGGTGGCGGTACGAGGAACTGGTGGGACAAGGGCGAAAGGTTGGCTGCGAGCACAGGAGCCAAGGGCGAGGAAGAAGATGTCTCTGTTAGGCTCTTGTCGGAGAATCAACAGGAGGCGTGCGGGAGACGAGGAGTATGCGTACGTTGCAAGATCTCCTGCTTGCTTCTGGGCTTGGGCAGGGGAAAAAACGAAGGAACGGTCAGGCCAGGGCGCCCACCCATTCCCTGTCAGATATGCACTTTCACAGGGCCATGTACCACGCGCAGGTTTGCGATTAGCAGGCTCATTCATCCTCTTGACGAGGTCACCTCCTCTTTTCTGTTCGGCCCTTGCTCTTGACCCGAGGCAACCTTGCGAGATCAGAAGCTTCAAGCAGAACGAACAAGTCGCGTTTCAGTAATATGTGTCGATTGCAGATTTCCCCTCTGGCTGAACTCAACCTTTCTGACAGGCCAGATACCCTTGCCCGTCTCGCTCACTCGCAGTTCTCCAAGGCTCGCACGGACGACAGGACACACAGAGGACTGAAGAAGCTCATCCAAAAGGCGGCCAGATTATGTATAGACTTCCTCAAACCGCCAAGAGGCAGAAGGCGAGATGGAGCAAAAAATGAAAACCTGGATTCAAAAGAACGCGAGCCAGAGAGCGAGACCCAGCAAATGACCGAGAACGTCGAGAAGACGAGGAGGCGATTGGCGAGGGAAGCGAGGAGGCACGCGTGGAGGGGGAGGGGAGTGTCCGTGTCAACAGGTGGCGGCGGGGGGGTTGTGAAAGGGAAGCGTGGAAGGGTTCGTCTGTCGGCAGCAGAAGACGAAAACGGGTGGTCAGTTGCTTGGACGAAAAGAAGGCAGCAAGAAATGGGGGATGTACGAGAAGCGAGGCAGAGTGCCCTGGTTTGACGGCTTGTGGCCGGTCAAGGGGCAGGGTTGGTGGTACAGAGCAAGATACGGAAAGGACGAAAGAACGAGAACCGGGAGCCTCCGACTAGGGACGCAGTCGAGTAGGAGATGAGCCGCTCTACTGCTTGGCCGGAGCGACGTTCTCGTCGTCCTCGTCGGCGTTCTTTGCGATGTCGGTGAACGTCCTCTGGAGGAGGAGGGGCTTGCCCTTGTTGAAGTGCTTCTTCTTGGCGCCGGCGAGCTTGGCCGTGCAGGGCGACATCATGTTGTCTGTCGGCGAGACCATGGAAGGCTTGCTGGAAAGTTGGAAGGGAGTGTGGTGGGGTGGGTCAGGTTTCGGTTCCAAAGGGTCGAGCTGGGCGAGTCAGGAGAGCAGGCGGGATCGTCAAAGCCGACGACCAGAGTACAAGACGACTCGACCCAACGACATCGACGTCTACGTCGCTACTTCTGGTGTCCGCTCGAGAGCGTATCATCCAGTTGCAGACACGTGTGCACATCCATCCACCTCTGACACCCATCGAGCCCCCACACCGAGATGCCAGAGCAGAAACACACTCACTTGGACGCCATCCTCTTCTGTAGCAACGCCTTCTGTCCGGCCCCGAGCGAGGGACCCATCGAGATGGTCGAGGGAGAGTTGACGGGGAGGTTGTGGGCTGAGGTGGATCGCACAGAGGGGAGGTGGTTGGGTCAGCCGTCATGTTCAGTGAAGAGGTCGGTGCGGGTAGGGGGTGTTGGGTGATGCGGGTGGACGCCAGAGTGGCTGGAGGATGCCAACCGCTCCCAAGCACATCACAGCCCTGATCGGGAATGTAGTAGGAGCAGAGGAACGCAGGACTAGGGGGCAGGGAGGACGTAGGAGAGGGGAGAGGGAGGAGGAGGGGTGAGTTGGCTGACTGACCTCCGTTGCTGCCGAGGGGTGCCTGGGGCGGGACGACGGTGGCCTGCTGGTTGGGGTGGTGGAGGGGCGAGATGTGGGGCGAGGTGGACATGGTTGGGATGTGTGTGCGTGTTGGGTTAGGAGGGAGCGAGGGGGGTAAGGGTGTAAGGGAGCGCAGAGAGGGAGCGGGCAGGATCATTCAACGAAATCAGTCGCGCTCCCCCCAACTAGCCTTAGACAGATTCTAAAATTCGTCTAGTAAATTCAAGTGGTGTGACTCGACCCAAACTCCGCCCTCGCTCATCTCCTTGCCTTCCAACAGCCCAGCATGGCACGCGCAATTATCGCCATCGACCTCGACAACTTTGTAGGAACCTCTTTCTGTTGCTGCTGCTGCTCGCCCCCACACTTGCTGACACGTTGCAGTTCACTGCCACAGTACGTCGGCGTCGAACGCATCCTCGACCCAGGCCTCTACGACAAGCCCGTCGGCATCAGGCAGAAGGGCATCCTCGCAACCTGCTCGTATGAGGCTCGGGCGCTCGGAGTCAGCAAGCTCATGGGACTGCGAGAAGCAAAGGACAAGTGTACGTCCACCATCCTGCTCTGAATTCAGCCGTCGGCCGGGCAACTGACGCAACTTACACTCTATTCCGCACGGACTCTTGCCTCCACAGGTCCCCAGATGATCATCGTGGACGGCTCGGACCTGACCAACTACCGCATCTACTCCAACAAGGTGTTCAGGCTCGCTCGTGCCGTCCTAGGGGACCAGGTCCCGGTCGAGAAGCTCGGGATGGACGAGCTCTTCATGGACGTCTCCCACCTCGTCGACGCCCACCTTTCTAGCCTGGAGCACGGAGAAGACAAAGCAGAGGACGGTCGTCGATGGTTCGCCCTGAAAGACGAGGAAGGGTTCTGGTATGACTCTCAATCTGTCGCTGGACATGCGTACCCAGGCCCAACGTCCGACCAAACGCCCTCCTCCTCTTCCTTAACCGTGCCCCTGGACAACATCAAGATGCAACTCGCCTCGCACATTGCACTGCACGTCCGGTCTCTCATCCTCACCAGAGTTGGGCTCACCTCCTCGGCCGGCATCTCGCCTTCAAAGCTCCTGTCGAAACTCCTCGCGTCGGTTCACAAGCCTGCCGACCAGACCGTGTTGATCTCGCCCTCTCCAGCCGACGACGTGCAGGCCTTCCTGGACGGACTCGAGCTTCGGAAGCTGCCAGGTTTCGGATCGAAGATTGTCGGCTCGCTCCTTCCTCTGCTTCCGCCCGACGAACAAGGTCGACAACCCACAAAGCTGAACGTCGCGCTCGTCCTATCATCCCTCACCCTCGCCGACTTCAAGAAAGTCTACACGCCTCGACTCGCACCGATCCTCTGGGATCTGCTACACGGTCGGGATTCCTCTCCCGTCGTGGCCAGTCCAGAGTATCCGGCGCAGATCTCGACGGAGGACTCCTTTGCGCAGACCATCAACGGCCAAGGAGGGATGCGATGGTCCGACTTTGCAGGCCATCTGAAGAGACTACTCGAGAACCTCTTGCGTCGACTCGAAGACGAGCTCGTCGTGCTTCCGTCCGACACGTCCCCGTCTGTGGACGTCAAAGGCAAAGGACGCGAGACCGGCGGTAGGTCGACACCGACCACCCAGTGGGCTCGGTATCCGCACTCGCTCAGGCTGTCGCTGCGTCGCTCGTGGGACGCGCCCGCTTCGGCTCGACAGTCTAAATCGACCGACCTCCCCTCGGTCGTGTTCAGGGTGTCGGTCCCCGTCGCTGAGAGGGTGTCGGACCTCTTTGGAGGGCCGGACGCGAAGGACGGTGTGGGTGGGGTCGTTGGGGGATTGGTGAAGGCGTTGTTGAGAAAGGAGTGGGGCAAGGACGGGCTCCAGGTCTACGTGTTCGTCTCCCTTCCCTTCTCTCCCTCTATTCCCTCGACAGAACGAGAAGCTGACGGAGGGCATCGCGCAAAAAACGCAGCATCAACTGGGCTGCCTCGTCCATGTCCACATCGCCGCCCTCAGCACCCGACCAGACCCTCTCGTCCTTCCTCAACACGCAATCGTCCTCTAAGGGCCGAAAACGCACTGTGCCTGACGACCTCGACCTCGACATGCTCGACGCGCTCCCACCAGACGTCAGGGCTGAGGTGGTGCGGTCGTACGGCCTGAAGGAGAAGGATCTGGCCGACGCGCGGGGGGAGAGGGCGTCGAAACGGCCCAAGACAGCTGGTCAGGCGTCGACAGAAGTGATCGACCTGACGAGCGACGGAGAGGTTGACGGAGAGGGCGAGCTATGGGAAGAGTGGCCCACTGAAGCGCTTGACACAGCGGTTGAGGACCGGGGGGATGGGGACGGGTCCAAGACGAGGTGTGAGGAGTGTGGGCAGATGGTCTTCGCCTTCTCGCTCGCTAGTCATCAGCAGTTTCACGAGACGACGATACCATGACGGGTTATGTTTCGTAACGGCCAAGAAATCATTCTGCATCTGGGTAGGCTCTCAACCTCGTCCGACGTAGCGCCTGCTCTCCCACTCGTTCCAGACCATCTTGAGCACTCCCTTTCCTCCCGCGTCCAGTCCTCCTCCCACCATAATCGCATCCCGGTCCCTCTCTCCGACCATCTCGCACACGGCACCGACTCCAGGCGCAAGCTCACGGCGCATGAGCGGCGAGACGACGGACGAGAGGTCTGTGAGGAGGTGGATGTACGCTAGCAGGACGTAGGGTGCGTGCTTGGCCAAAGGACCGCTGAGCGAGTCGGCTTTCAGGTTTGACGGGACCGACTGGAGGTGGGCCGGAACACGAGGGACCGTCTTGGCCGTCAAGGAGGTGAGAAGTCGCGCGAGAGCCTTAGCCTCGTCCGGACCCAGGGGTTGGGAAGAGACGTTGAGCCATCCAGGAAGAGAGTTAGACAGCAGGCGATGCTGTCGACCTCCGAGGTTCGGTCGGACTGTTCGCAGGCAGCCAACCAGCTGGCTCAGGAGAGACGACAGGTGCGGCGCCAAATGGACGACGAGATCGCGACGGTGCCGGACGAGGAAGGTCGTTGCAGTGACGACGTCGTGGTAGATCGCGACGAGCGTTTCGGGCGAACGGTCAAGCGCGATCGAGGTCCGAGGTGCAAGGGCCAGGCAGAGGATGGACAGGATGATCCCGACGTCCTGCGACTGGAGATGCGAGGCTTTGTCCGAGCAAACGGTGCCCATGGACTGCACGACGTGCGCGACGACTTGCCAGCTGGCAGGCTTGTTGATCAACAGTCGTCCGGCGTCGAGGAGGCTGGTGACGATGGGTCGGTTGGACACTGCACAGGTTTGCAAATTAGTCGAACGCTCTTTGGTAGAAGAATAATAGGTCGACTCACGTTCAGAACCGTCCTGAAATATCTGCTGTGCTCCTGCCAGAGCCGCCTCAACGAGTCGAGCGGGTGCCGAGGGTGAGACGGCGGCCTCGATGAAGCTTTGGACCGCCGCCGTGCGCTCGAGGACAGACAAGGTCTTGCTAAAGGTGTACAACGCCGCAACCAGGGGCGCGACGTTGTTGCCTGAAAGTCGAATCGAGCACGCGCGTCAGCAGGGCAGCACCCTAGGGCGTCGCAGCAGATGAAGAAAGGTCTCGTACTATGGGAGAGACTGGCGCCATAGAAGACGAGCCACGATGCGGCGAGGTTCTCGACGGAGGCTGCCCGTTCTGGCTCGTCAGGGGACGGCAACTCGGACACTCGCAGCTCGATGACGGCAGAAGAGAAGGTAGATGTCGAGTCTCGAAGCGTGACCGCGAGATGGGTGAGTTGAGGGGTGAGAGGAGAAGCTGGTAGAGGGAAGATGGGTGATGCGTCAGCAGCGCCTCAAATGTCGAAATGAGGCGGAGAGCACTCACGTGAAGGCTTGGAGCCGAGCCAGCGAAGGAAAGTCTTCGTCGTGGTCAATGCCGAGACCAGATCCACCAGAGTGGGGACGCCCTCCATGACCCGCTGGGAATTCTCGCCGAAGGTCTGAGCAAGATGCTGCAGGCCTTCCTCGAGTGTTTGAGAGAGTTCCTCGGCCTTGGTCGACAGGTCCAGGCCGGCAAATAGTCTAAAACGAAGCGACAGAAAGCGCCCGAGATCAGCAAGAACGGCGCAAATTGATGTGAAAGGGCAAAAATGACTTACTGTGAGGGGTCGCGAACCTCCTCCTTGAGAACCGACAAAAGAAGCAAGGCGCTCTGAACGGGGAAGTCGAGGACGGACGACGAGTCTTCCGCATCCTCAGCGAGCACCTCAGGGTCGAGCGATGCCATCGAGTCCTGGAAGGGGCCAAGTACATCCTCATGGAACGCTCTGGCAATGAGGCGAGAGATCTCATCCGCGGAAGCGCGTCGCAGGATAGACCTGAGGAAGTGCATTAGGTAGAGGTCAGACGACGATCGAGCAGGCCTAGATCGAAAAAAATAATGGGTCACGCACTTGTAAGAGCTCTCCAACAGCGACTTCGTCGACCGCGCAAGGGACTGGCCGATGATGGAGGTCTCCCCAAGGTAGTCTGAGGGACTCTGGACCATGAGATAGTCCAGGATTGACTGGTCGACAGACTGCGGGTAATATCTGATCGTCAGCGATGATATCAAACGACGGCAGAGAGAGGGGAAGAACGTACAGCACTGACGTGCACCTCTCGAAAAACGGTGGCGGAGAACCGTCGCAGGACCTCCCTCGCCTGCCTCCTCTCTGCAAGCTCAGTCGCAGACACGCCCTTCGCACTCATCAGCTTGACGGCCCTCTCTAGTTTGAGCGCCCGCTGAGCCAGCTCGACCCTCTGTTGCTTGGGGAGGTACTCGACGGGCATGGACAGGAGGAAGTCAAAAGCGCTACTCTGAGACGCCGATGGGGTGCCGGACGAGACGTCGGTGTAAGAGTCGAGAGCGCTGAGGATGTGCTGTCGGAGGGAGATGAGTTCCGCGAAGGGTGGTTGGCGCAGGAGGAGGGTCGTGAGGGTGTGGAGGGAGTGCGAATGCTTGCCCGAGCCGGAGACGGTGTGGTACGACGAGATGATGAGATGGGCCAGGGTCTTGAGTTGTTCCGCTGTGGCGCGATGACTGGCAGGTGGACGCGTGTGTCAGTCAGGCATCCTCGGGACAAGAAGCCATCACAAGAAGGAACTTACTCGATGACTCCGAGCCACTGCCCACCCTTCTCAACCAGAACGCTCCAGGTCGCGATGGACAGAGGGCCCTTTCGTCGACCAGACTCGTCGTCGAGATCGCTCGCCCAACCGCTCCACTCATCCGAGTCAGACTTGGACTTCGAGAGCAGGTAGAGCGTGCTGTCGATGATCTTCTCGTGCGAGAATGAGGCGATGGACGGCAAGAGGAGGTTCTGAAGGACAACTCGGGTCTGTTTACAAACAAAGTCTCGTCAGCTCTACGCTACGCTTTGACAGACAGAAAGAAAGGATGAACTCACCACTTCATAAGCAGCCTCGCCCCCCGTAGCCTTTTCTGCAGAGATCCTGCCGAGCTGGGCGACAACCGATTCGTCGAACCTGTTGTACTCTGAGCCAAGGACAGGCTGAGAAGCAGTCCACAGTCGCAGTCCAGACACGAGGACCATCTCTCCCGCCCAGGTGGACGAGGACTCGATCCCGAGTGCGACGAGTGGCTTTGCGACGTCGTCCAAGACTTGCTGGTAGAGGGCGGTCAGGCTGGACAGGAGTGTCGAGGGAAGGTTAGTGGTGAGGAGATTGGAGGCCGACGACAGGTAGACCCGAGCGATGCGAGAGAGCAGGGACAGGGTGGCTGCCGCCGAGGTTGCGGGGCCAGACGAGGTCGACTTCGTCTTGCGTTTCTTCTTCTTGCGCTCGCCGTCGTCGTCCCCGGTGGTGGGAACGGAAGGTCCAGCAAGAGACTTCTGGACGTCCGAGATGGCGAGGTTGAAGACCTCCTTGAGTTCCTCCAGACTCTCTGCAATCTGGCCCTGCACACCGAGGAAGCCCGAGAGGCCCTTGCTGAGGTGGGCCAGGAACGAGCTGTCGAAGAGAGGACCGTGACTGATGCGCCGGTAAGCAGTCTCGTCGGCTCCTGCTGCCGCTGTCGGTACGACCGAGTAGAGAAGAGCGACCAGAGTCGGCAGGGTGCGTGTCTGGCGGTGGTAATCTTGCAGAGAGACGAGGAAGTCGACTGAGGGTCGGTGCGGCGAGGGAATCTGAAAGAGGAAGAACTCATCAGTGGCGATCCTCTTCCAGTCGACAGAAGAACTGAAACTCACAGCGGAGAAAGCCACCAGGAACCTCTTCAAGTACGGATCCATGAGCTCCCGGTCCATCCTGCCCAAAATTGCGATGGTCTCGATGACTTCATCCCTCTCCTCCTCGGCATCGGCTTGGCTCTTGACACCCTCGAGCCGCATGACTCCACCCTCCATAACACCTCGAGCTTCAGCCCTCCAGCCGCCGCTGCCAACGTCTCCGAACCCGGTCGAGGCCTCTTCGTAACCTCGTCCGACCTTGCCTCGCTCTTCGACCACGGCCCAGAGTCCCTTCCGGCAGGCCCACCGCTCGGCACCGGTTCCCGAACGAGGAGCCTCGTTCATGATTAGATTGAGAGAGTTGACGAGCCGCAGGGTCGCCTTGGAGATGAGGTCCGAAGCGTGTACTTCGGCAGGCGTGCGCGACATTGGAGGGAGGGGAAAGAGAGTGTGTCGGTGGGTCGCCAGCAGCTGGGTGTACCATTCGAGCAAGCTGGGGAGGAAGGCGAGCGTTGTGGATGGGAAGCTGCCGAGAAGACCCGTCAGAAGCTTGAGCAGGGCCTTCTCCTCGGGGGAGGCCTCAATCGAGGCCAGCTTGACGACCGGAGCCTTAGGCTTTTGCTTGCCCGAAGAACGAGGTGCCGGAGGAGGAGGCTGGACCGGACCGACGTGGGCCTTGAGGACATCGATGGGGAAGAGAAGCGACGACAGCAGGTGAAGCACGGACGTCTTGAGCGGAGACGTGTCAGGCAACGTGTGGAGGAGGGAGATGATGTGCGACATGCTGGGCGACTTGACGAGAGCTTGGGAGATCTAGTCAAGGCAGTTAGAAAGATCGGGTCAGTAAACTCGTCGAGACGGAGGATAAAGGAGGATGGGGTAAAGGAGGGGGGTGATCAGACGAGAATAAAACTTGGCGTCGTTGTCCCCGAAGGGACTCAGCTTCATTAAATCAGTTTGTAGTAGTTTTTGGTTGTTCATCATTTCGACAAGGTGGCAAAGCGCGCTGCACTCGGCAGGCTGAGGGTGGTGGATAGAAGAAGCAGAGCAGGAGAGAACGCACCTTTCGTCGAGTGAGATTGTTCGGCAGCACTTCCTCCAGCTCCTCGATCAAGACCGAAAGCGCCCCTCCCCATGCCTCCTGAGCCTCGGACGTCTGGAGACCGAGTTGACTCCAGCACGTAAGCGCCTCGCCGAGCAGGTCGATGAGCGCCTCGGCGACGTTAGGAACGAGACCGAGCAGCTTGCGCGCGGGTCGGGCCAACGTCGACAGAAGGTCCGCATAGGCTGCTTCGGATGCTTTGGGAGCGCTTTGAGACCGGTTGCTGAGCTGCCTGAAGAACTGGGTGAGGAGGGTCGACAAGGTGGGCGGGAGGACGACGTTTGACGACGAGGTCGACTGGCTCGACGGCGGGGCGAGGAGGAGGTCGAGCAGTTGCCAGTACTTCCTGGACGTCAAGGGCGATGCTTCAAGGCCCTCCCTATCAACCGTATAGGCGAATCGTCAGCTTACTACTCCGCATTGGACAGACTGAGAGAGAAAGGCGAGAGTAGAAGAAAAAACGCACGGAGTTTGTCCCTCCTTCTCCCGTTCCTTGCCCTTCTTCCCAACCTGACCTCCCGACGGACCGCCCATGACGCCGACAGCCCAGTCCATGAACAGTCCTCGCTTGGCAGGGATGTAGAGGTCTTCCTTGGACCATGCGGCGAGGGCAATGTCGATCTTGGCCGACGAGGAGAGCGTGGGCGACTTGAGTGACCTGATGAGGGCTGCCGCCGAGCTCAGAGGGTCGGATGGTGCGGGAGCGATAGCCATGGTGGGCAGAAGGATCTCGTCACGAGGGTCGTGTCCAGACAACGAAGAAGCCCGATGAGAGATGTCGAGGACCGAAGGAAGCAGGAGCGGGATGGAAGAGAGGTTAGGTCAGGTCGGGTTGAGAATCTCAAAACGGTCCAAGTTTTTGCCCGCGAGGTGAGTCCTTGCGCTGCATGATGCACATGTTCCTCCCATCTCGCCCGAGCTCACTCATCCGACAGGCCGAAGGGCAGGAGAAGTTTGCGCTTTTGTTTCGTGACTTTGATAGACAACCATAGTACAAGGGGTGGAGCGGAGAGGCCTGCTCAACGGTCCTTCTTCCCCTCTCGACTCTCTCTACCCTTAGGAGTAGCCGGGGTGGATGGCTTGCTGGACCCGAGCGAGTAGACTGCAGTCCCAACTGTAGAGAGACGAGGAAAGCACGGGTCAGTCGACTGCACATCATGCAAGAGTGGCACAGGGCCAGGTTGCTGCAGACTCACTCAAGACCAAACCTCCCCCCAACCAGATGCCCAAGCCCGCCTGCCCAGCTTGATACCACCAGATGCTCAAAAAGAGCGAGACCGCCTTCCTCAGCGTGAGGATCAACGTCGTCGTCAAACTCGACACCTTGGACGTCAACCGGTTGACGCCCGTCACGCAGACGGCCTGCGTCGCAACGTTGAGCAGCAACGCCGTCCAGATCTGCTTAATTGGTATTTGGAGCTTGAGGTCGACCCCAAGGTAGTTGACGAGGGAGGAGAGGTAGGACGTCGATGAGTTGATGCAGGACGATGGGGAGAGGAGAGGGAGGAGCGAAAGTTGAGTCGGCGCGGATTGCGCAGAGAGGGCCGAGAGGGTCGTCGGGAGTGATGGAAGGAGCGGCGCAAACAGCGGGAGCGAAAGGAAGTGCTAAGAAAGTCGAAATTTTTCGTTCGGTCAGCTTACGTTCCGCAAGTAAGGATGGTCGAAGAATTCAAGAAGGGTGGGAGGTCTCAGACATCGCTCTCGCTCCGCTTTCTCCCTTCCGACTCGACATACGCCGGCCTTCAAAAGAAAGAACGGGACTGCAAGGCGAACCGATATAAGTTCCAAGTCAAACCTGCTCCGCCAACCCCGACCTTGCGAAAGGTAAGGGATGACCGCAAGTCCTGTTGCCCCGGCAAAGCTGTCATCTTGGACCTCCCCCCCTCTTCCCTCCTGCTTCCTCGATTAAGCGACCACAAGGAAGAGACTCGCGCGGAAACGATGGACCAAGAAGGAAGACTCACAGAGTAGAAGAGTCCCTCCTGCCAGGCGTCTCCGTGCAGCTTGTACGTCTTCTCCTGCCAAATCCCCATGAGTGCAGACAGCACCAACGCCCCCGTCAACAGCCCAATTCCAAGAAGGAAGACCCAGTCAAACCCAGTCGCTGCAGTCGCTGCGTTGAGCTGTGTCTGATCGCGTTTCGACGGTTTCGGCGGGGCCGAGAGCGTGGCCAGGACGATCCCGGTCGTCACGAGCAGCACCGCCAGGACTTGAGAGCGAGAGTACCGACGGCCCTGGAGCAGGTAATTGGTCACCATCGAGACGGCCAGACCTCCCGAGCGGAAGATGATGTGCAGCGACACCGGGATCTGGACGGGGAACGTGGGTCGGGGAAGTCAGGGCTCACGACACTAAGCTTAAAGGAGACGCTGCACATTCTACTCACATGGAAGCCGAAGGCGTAGTTGTTGAGCCAGCTGACGCCCTATTCGCAAAAGAGAAGCAGATGTCAGAGTCATAGGACATTTCAAGCACGAAGGGTGGATGACGTAAAGGCACAGACTCACGAAGAAGAGCACGACCTGCACGAGCCACCTCTTGATCGGCACCTGTCGCTTCTTCAACCGCGGCAGCCACGTCTTCTGCTCGACCTCCTTGATATCTCCGCCGACCTTGACTTTGCGAGTGGTGCGGAAGGTGAGTTGCGAGGGAAGTGTCTGGCCGGCGACGAAGAGGAACTGGAGGAGAGTGATCAACGACCTTTGAGACGGAAAGAAGCTCGATATCAGTGACAAGCGACGCGTCCGTCGGAGGTTGAGAGACGTACCCGACGTTCGGGGCTTGCTGGAGGACGTGTTCGAGCGCAAAGACGTTGCTGCGGGTGAACGAGGAGGATGGACAGGCTGGTTGAGCTTTTAAGTTTCGGAGTGCGAGCACGACGCGTCCCTGCGAGAGGACTCACGCGCAGCACCCGACGAAGGTCAGGCAGACGGGTTCGACGAGGTCGGCCATGCGATGTCGGTCGAGGGTTGAGTGGCAGGAGCGAGATGGAGGTTGCGAGGTGGTGGGGTTGAGCGACGAAGCAGCTTGAGGCAGGTCGGAGTTTGAATTCAAACCCCATCGACGCGCAGCGACTGCAGCACCTGGCCCCCTGTCAAATTTAAAGCAGCTGAAAGCCTCAGAGCAGAGTACGACACGCAGAGCATCTTATACGTGCCAGCCTGCTGCTCGCAGAGGGAGTACTTGTCTGTAGCGTCTGGACAGGGGCGGGCTGCAGCCAATATTTCAAAGTGCAAGTGCAGTTTTTGGTCTCCGTGGCCTCTTTGCTGTCTTTCCCCCCGTCGCCTTTCCGCCCCCCTCCCCCTTTGGCCTCCCCCGTCTCTCGCTTTCCTCCTCCTCCTTCCTTTCTCTTTCCCCAGGGCCATGTCCTTCTCCCGACTCGCCACCCAGGCCTTCAAGGCGGCTCCCTCCAAGGCTGGTGTCAGTCCCGTTCCTCTTTCTTCAGCTCAAACCCGGCTGTTTCTTCTCGGACGGATGTGATAGGACGGATTCGGGCGCCCTGTCGACAGGACTTGGCTTCGATTACGGCCTCCAACCCTTGATCGAAAGGGCAGCGGAGGACCGGGAGATGGCAGGGAGCAGTAGGAAGGAAGCAGGGGTCGGCAGGACGAGAGGAAAAGCAGTGGCATCGAGCTCAGGGCTGACTTCTCCTTTGTCGATGGGCGTGCTGGTTCGTGCTCAATATAGGCCCGGTTCGCCTCTACCGCCTCGAAAGCTGTACGTCCTTCGCCATCTGCGCTCCTTGCTCTGTCTCAGTGTACTGATCGCCTTCGTTGCTGCACTTTTTGCGTGGAAACCGGGCGTCGACAGCCTTACGTGCCGTCGCGAGCTCACCTTGCCGCCGCCGGAGGAGTGACGGCCACGACGCTCGGACTCTACACCTACTCGTACGGTCTCCCCACGCCCTCGTCTATCGTCGAGTCCCTTGCCGCCAACGGACTCCTTGCCGAGGCCAGCGCCAACACCATCGGTGAGGACGGTTTCCACCCGGCCGACTACGACTTCTACCACAAGGGCTACCTCACCACCTTCGACCACGGATCGTGAGTTTTTCCAGTCATCTTCCTTCCCCCACCCGCAGATCGGCGGGCAGCAGTCAGTTGTTGGGGTCACTAGGAACTTGCTCAATGGGCTCAGGGGTGCTGTCGATGACAGATCGAGGTTGCAGGCTGGGTGCAGGGGTTCGCGTCGGCTCCGATTGGTGGACGACGGACGAACGACTTCCCTCGACAACGCTCCATCCGCTCCCCTCTTTCTCGCATCCCGCTCGGCTACTGCGCCACGTCACTCAAGTTTTCGCTGAAGACGCTGACTTGCGATTGTATCTCTTGCCTCTTTGCAGCATCCGACGAGGATACCAGGTCTACCGAGAGGTCTGCTCGGCCTGCCACTCGCTTAAGCGAGTCGCATGGCGAACTCTTGTCGGAGTCTCGCACTCTGTTGACGAGGTCAAGGTACGTCCTCGACCGTCTGCATCCTTCTCGCCTCGGTGCGGCACGCTGACTTGTGCGACATCACCTCTGAACAGGCCATGGCTGAGGAGCACGAGTACACCGACGGACCCAACGACGACGGAGAGATGTTCCAGCGACCTGGAAAGCTCGCCGACTACCTTCCTTCCCCCTACCCTAACGACGAGGCTGCCCGAGCTGGAAACCAGGGAGCCCTCCCCCCCGATCTTTCGCTCATGGTCAAGGCCCGACACGGCAATGTCGTACGTCCCCTTCATCGCCTCTCGTCCAAGCGTCCGCAACGAAGCTTACTTTCCTTGTCTTTTCGCGTCTGTCCAGGACTACGTTTTCTCACTTCTTACCGGATACGTTGACCCCCCCGCCGGTGTCCACGTTGCCGAGGGCATGAACTACAACCCCTACTTCCCCGGACAGGCCATCGGTATGGCCCGAGTTCTCTTCGACGGTCTCGTCGAGTACGACGACGGAACGCCCGCTACGACCTCGCAGATGGCCAAGGACGTCACCACCTTCCTTGCCTGGTGCTCTGAGCCCGAGCTCGACGCGCGACACAAGATGGGACTCCAGGCCGTCGGAATCCTCTCGACCCTCTGGTTCATCTCGCTCTACGTCAAGAGGTACAAGTGGGCCCCTATCAAGGCCAGGAAGATTGGTGCGTTCCCACCTCTTGTCGTTTTCGTTCTATTTTGCTGAGTGAAATCTGACGACGGCTTGTCGCTTTGTGCCATTCGATCAGTCTACAACCCTCCCCAGCTCCCCAAGCACTAAATCCATTCTGCTTAAATATCAAAAAAGAGCTGGTTGAATCTTAGAAGTATGGAAGAGTGGGTTTTGGATTTGGGAAGGAGATGGAGTATGGTTGGGTGTCAGGGGTGCGATGTGCGCCCCTGGTAGCCCAGGCGGGTGGTGGTTTTTTTCCCTTTCTTTCTCCGCGCAAAGGCTTGCTTGAATCAATGCATTCTTGCTCGTCTCATTCAAGAGTGGTGGGTGACTTTGACAGATGGGAGAGTCGGTGCGCAATATGGCCAGCGAGTGGTCGGAGTTTGAATTTGGACTGTCCATTGAAGCCAGTCCCGCAGCCCGTGCCATCGTTGCTCTCCCTCTCCAACCCCCTCCGGAATCCCAACCAAACGGCTTCCCGACTGCATCCGGCTCCTCAAGCATGTCGCTCTCTTCCACCCTCATTCGTCAGCGCCCCTCTCCTGCACGCCTGGTAGCCTCTACCTCGAGCGCGATCTGTCCTGGCGCGAGCGGGAGACGGTCCTTCCATCCGACGTGCCAACGGAAGGCGCCCAAGCTCGACCCGTACGGCGTGCTTGACCTGCCTCGCAAGGCGACCAAGAAGGAAATCAAAGAGCGCTTCTACGAGGTCCGTCCTACCCTTCACTCGATCTCGAGGGAGAAGGGGCTTTGAGGACCTCTCGAGCTTCCCTTCGGGTCGAACTCCGCCTCTGACAGCTCGTCGACTCCCTCCGATTCCTTTGCCAGCTCTCGAAAATGTACCACCCCGATCTGCGACCGAACGACGACGAGGCCAAGGAAAAGTACCTCGAGATCTCCTCGGCGTACGACACGCTTGGCAACCCGTCAAAACGGTGCGTTTCGCAGTCGGGAAGGGGGGGACGATTTCCTCTCCTTCACCTGTCTTCCTCCTTGGTCGTCCGTCGGTCTCACTCCTTTGACTGACCTCGCTTCTCCCGCTCTGCCTCGCTCTATCTAGGAACGCCTACGACAACTCTTCGTCTGGTCGAGCGGCCCACTACGGCTCGTCGTCCCCAAACATCACGCGCACAGGACGCCAATCGACCTGGACCCACCCGTCGACCCGCATGCCCCCTCGTCCCAAATCAGGCACCGGTCCATCCGCAGCTTGGTCGCACCGCCGTCCTTCACCCAGCTCGACGGGTTATTCGACAGGTCGCGATCCACTGCGAGGCACGACGAGTTCCTTTGGCCCTTACGGCGATCCCAACGCCAACCTCAACTCGGCCTGGGACAAAGTCGCCAACGAGGAGTTCTCCAAACCTCTTCGGAGGACAGGACCGAGTTTCTTCTCGGGGGCTATCCCGAGTCGAGCGCAGTTGGGGGAGGAGGTCAACTCGGACGGGTTGAAGCACGCGTTTGGGCTGGGGATGATGCTTAGCCTTGCGCTTGGACTGATGGCTGGAGTGCAAGGCGAGATGCTTTGGAGGGATAAGGACCAGGCGAGTGTCGATCGGAGGAGGAACGAGGACGATTCGCGCTTGGCTAAGAGGAAGAGGGAGGCGGACGATGCAAAGTTGACGAGACGGAGTTCGGCTGCACCATGATCCTCTTGCAGATCTTCTTTCGTTCGCAGACAGCAGGTGGTACTTGGTGACCTTATTAGTTACGAGCCTGGACGAGCAGCCGCAAGAAGGCAACATGTCAGAGCAAGGGAACGTCCTGATTCTCTCGAGGTGTCCGACGACGGAAAGGACCGGCCAGGCCAAAGTACAGACGCTCAAAGAGCGACGTTCGACAGTCTGACCGGGTAAAAGAGAAAGAGGAGAGGAGAGCCACGACCCGAGCAGTCCAAGAGTAGTCTGATGAAAGAAAACGTGCGTGGAGGTCAGTGCGTGAACCGCAGGAGGGAGACGAGGTCAAGGGAGACGACGCACCTGAATTGAGTAGCCGTCCCCTGGGTGAAGAGGAGGACAGTGCTGCAAATTGCACTGCGAGAAGAAGGGAGATGGAGTCAGAAAGAGTTGAAAGGGGTGGGGGAGGGGGGGGGGGAGAAGAACGCACCTAAAGCGAGTCTCTTCCCAGAAGAACCCACGACCACGGAGGGAAGGGGGTCGGGAAGAGGGACGCAAAACACCCACGACGCTTTAAACACCTTCTGACCCGCCACCCTGAGACGTTTCGATCTCAGGGTCCAGCCTCCCCTCTCCCTGCTGAACAGAAGCGCATCCGAAAGAAAGAGCGAATCCCGAGAGGAACACCCCTCCTTTCAAACGAGTCCGACATCAGAAGAGGCTCTTTGGCCGCTTCGGAGTCCCCCCCCACCCGAGGGAAAAGGAGGATCCGGTACGTTGGCGGACAGTCGGTGAAAGACTTTCTGGCGCGTCGTTGAGACTCGAGAGGTGAGAGCCTGGTCCAGCTGGGACCTTTCCAGCTTGGCCCCCCTTCAGCCCATCCAACTGCATCTCCACGAGGGAGGCTGCCGTTCGAGGGCTTCGGAGAGGCTAGCCTAGGTGTGTGTTGAAAACTCAGACCTTCCCGCTCGCGAGAGACGAACTGCCGAGAGACCGAGGTCCCTGGAATTCGAGTTGCGTGGACGAGCTTCGCAGCCTTTGGACTGCTCTGTGAAAGAGGAGGGGGCAAGGAATACGGCGTCAGTAACGGGCAGTCGGGCAGAGTAGCAGGGCAAGAGACGTACCTGCAAGGGGTCGCGGTTGAGGGATACTTGGCCATCTTGTCGGACGTCCTCTTGACTTTTTGCCCTGCGGCTGATATTTCGCGTAACAGTTTTGCGTAACTCCCGTGTAACGATCGGAGGAAGCCGCGGAGTCGGAGGGCTGTCATCGACCGATCCTTTCAACCTCATTCCTCTCCTCCTCTACAGACACACGATGGCCAATTCTACTACAGAAGAGCTGCTCGCGATTGACGTCAAGAAGCTCTCCTTCGCCTATGCCGACGAGCCAGCCCTGCACGACATCGACCTCGCCATCCCCCAGGGCTCCCGCGTCCTCTGCATCGGCGCCAACGGAGGTCGGTCGTTCCCTCTTCACCCCTTTGCACTTTCTCGTTCCAGGGCTGACTTGGTCCCTCGCTCGCGTCTGCACTCGCAGCTGGAAAGTCGACGCTTCTGCGAATTCTCGCCGGAAAGCGACTCGTACCTACCGCCAACGCCCTCATGCTGGGCAAGGACGTCTTCCGTGCACCTCCCAAGGGCGTCACCTACCTCGGAACGGAGGTTCGTTCTGCGATGCCTTGTCTGCTGCCTTTGGCTCTACAGTGCGCTGACGTCCTCTTTCTGTCGCTCCGTCTGTTCCCAACAGTGGGCGCTCAACCCTGTCGTCCGGGGAGACATCGTCGTGTCGCACTTCCTCGACTCGGTCGGAGGCTACCGACACAGAGAGCGTCGAGACAGACTCCTCGAGATCCTCGATGTCGATCTTGACTGGTACGTTTCCGAGAGCCTGTGCTGTAGGTCGTACATCTCGTCCTGGGACTGAAGCCTTGCTTGAGCGTGTCTTAATTCGCAGGCACATGCACCAGATTTCCGATGGAGAGCGACGACGAGTCCAGCTCGTCATGGGCCTGATGGTACGTGCTAGAGTCAAAGTACTTTCGGAGATGCTTCTTGCGCTGACGCGTCCTGAACATCCCGACAGGCACCCTGGGACATTCTCCTACTCGACGAGGTCACGGTCGACCTGGACGTTCTCGTACGAGGCGACCTGATGGACTTCCTCATCGCCGAGTCTAAGGAGCGAAATGCAACGATCGTCTACTGTGCGTCGCCTCTCTCTTTCCTCTTTCTAAGGTCGATGCGTTGCAGAATCTTGAGACTGACGGTTGAGTCGACGTATTCCTCACAGGCACGCACATCTTTGACGGCCTCGACATCTTCCCCACCTCTGTCCTGCACATGCAGCTCGGCTCCATCCCTCAAGAACCGATCGCCTGGCCTCGACCGGCTGGCGAAGACCAGGAGGGCCAGAATGGAAGCCAGCTGTTGGGACTGGCGCTGGGGTGGTTGAAGGAGGACCGGGTGTTGAGGAAGAAGGCTGAGCAGGCTAAGGGCAGGGTTAGAGGTCCTCGACCTGAGGGACGTCTCCTTTTTCTCGAAGCTTTCGCTCGCGATCCTTTCTAGTGTTCTCTGCTGACAGCCTTCTTTTCTCTCTCTTCCAGACCAAGGACGCTAGGACGTTTTACGAGAAGTGAGCCCGCCACTTTCTTCAGGTCCTCCTGCGCAAAAAACTCATTGCTGATGATTCTTGCGTGACTTCTGTCAAAGGTACGACTATCAGTCGTAAAGGAGCCTCGGGCGGGGTCGGGTTTCAACAACATCAATATATAAACAAAAGCAAGGCGAGGTCTCATCACCTGGTGCTTTAACGCACACGTCGTAAGAGAGTCCACCTCTCACTTGATGCAGTCTGCCAGCACGTAGAAAAGGGCGGTACAGGGGACCGCGGGTATCGTGGGCGACGTGGAAGAAACAGAGGAGAGCCGTGACGAGCGCTAGCCTCAGTAGACTTAGAACGGCCATCGCATGAAACTACGTATCATCATTATTCCATTCTCTGGTGCTCGCAAACGAGTCGAGCGCTCTGAGAAAAGTGCAAGGTCCAAGGGTTGTCTTGTGCCCCCGTGCGGGTTTTGCGCTCCGTCTCTCCACTCGCGAAGCCGACCGCCCCGACCTGAGCCAGCTCCCTCTGCCTTCTACCCAACCCCCTACCTTCCTCTCTAGTCCAACATGTTCGCCCGAATTGCCCTCCCCGCCTCCCGTCTGGCCGTTCGAGCCGCCCTCCCCCGCGCATCCGCGCTCGCCGGCCGACCGTCCCTCGCCGGCGTCCTCGCCAGCTCGTCCCGATCTTCCACCCTCTCGCCTTCGTCCTTCCTCTCCGCCCGGTTCTACGCCGGAGGGGCGGATGCCCCCGACGCCAGCCTCACCAAGGCCAACATCGAGACCCGCATTCTCGACATCTTCAAGACGTTTGACAAGGTCAAGCAGGACAAGGTGCGCCTTGGAGAGCTCTCCCTCCGGTCGAACTTGCTCCTTGGCCCAGCCCTCGGACTGTCGACCATCTGCAAACCCAACCATTGGCTGACCCATCCTTGCTTTCCACTTGATCCCGCTCTTCGCCCTCTCGTCTTCGTCTTCCTTGTGAATCTGGCTCGTTGCTCGCAGCTTTCGCTCGACGCCTCGTTCACCGAGGACTTGGGACTTGACTCGCTCGACGCCGTAGAGGTCATCATGGCCATCGAGGAGGACTTCTTCATCGAGGTCTGTTCTCTCCTCTGCACTCCTCCCCTTCTAAGAGAGAGAGAATAATTTTCGAGACTGACCTCTGGGGTGTTGCGTTTGTCGCTGGGTGCAGATTCCTGACGCTGAGGCTGATGAGATCAGGACCGTCCGACAGGGTGCGTCTCTAATTCACCTTCCTTCCGCCTCACTTTCGACGCTGACTTTTTTTTTTCGCCTTTTGAACCCGGTTTCGCAGCTGTCGACTACATCCTCCGAGTACGTTGACTACGGTTTGCTTCGTGTGGGAAGACGGGCTTCGTTTGCGGGCAAGGATGCTGACCCCTTTCTCTCTGCCATCCCTATCTTCCTCGTCCACAGACACCGGAAGGTACGTTCTTCGTCCCTCCCTCTTCCCAGCGACCTTCTCGCTGACATCAGTACTTCCTGTGTCATAGCTGGCCTCTAAACGACCTCGCTCCAGGCTAGGAGGTAGTGTGGCTAGGGGGGTGTCAAATGTTGGAGGTGTGGATCCTTTATCGTTGTCAGCAGGTGGTCAGAAGTCCTTCTTTTCATTTGGGAGTTCGGAGGGCCTGGGAGGGGGTTGCACAGTATGAGTATGGCGTCTCTTGTTCACTTTCTCTTTGCGTGCGAGATTGCGTGCGGGATCGGAGGAGACAGGAGCGAGCCTTGCGCAGACGCTTTGCACGATCTGAGCGACAATCTTTCGTCCACCTCCAGTGGCTAGCAACGGTCTATCAGCACCAGAGGGTGCAGCGCAAGGGAAAGAGGGCGTGATGCGCTTGCGGGAAGAGAATTGCGGCGCACTTGCAGCTCGAAGACGGCAAGTCTAATCGGCAGACGATAGATAGGGTCGAGTCGAAGCGTTTGGATACAGTCGTTTGACGGACGCGTCATAAGTGGTACGGACGAGCCGTGATTAAGTAGGGGCGAAAGCAATGTTGCGGAGTTTAGATGTAATGGGTTTGTACGGAGGAGGTTGGGAGGGGCAGCTCAGGGAGGGAGGGGGGGGGGGCGAGAGGAAGCAACGCTGAAAAGCGATTTACTTGAACTGGAGGAAATGGAGGAAGAAGGAATCAGCCACAGTCCGTGCAGATGGCGGGCAGCGAGAGGAAGACGTACCTCGGGTCCAGAGTTCTTGGGCTGGGCGGGGTTGAGGTATCCGACAGGAGTGTCGAGGCCCGACTCGCCTCGAGTCCACTCGTGCGTTCCGTGCTTCTTGGCGAGGGCGTAGAGCGTTCCAACGTAGGCAAAGGTGAGGATCCAGCACGAGTAGGTGACGGCTTGGAGGGCTTTGTTGAGGCCGGCGCAGGCGTAGAAGGTGTTGCCGGTGGGCGTGTTGGTGGCCAAGGCACAGTTGTAGTACGACTTGTGTCGCATGGCAGAGTAGACGATGCTCATCGCAAAGACGAAGAGTCCGAGGCACGAAGTGACAGTGATGACGGTTTTGGTCTTGAGGTAGGACGACTTGAACGACCGGAAGACGATGACTTCAGGAAAGGTCAAGAAGTTTATTATAAGGAAACTCGTTAGTTTTAGCCTTCGTCGAGGACGAGAACCACAGAGTTCAACTTACTGGAGAGGAGGTAGGCCCAAAGAAGAAGACCGGCGACGATGGTCGCAGGGTCAGGCTTGTAGTATGAGGCGAAGACGGTGTGGATCCACCTGATCGAGATGGCGGCGAGGACCCAAGACGAGAATGCAAGCACCATCGCCAGGGAGAGCGACAGGCTGTTGATGAGCTGGAGACTGTAGGTAGTCAGGGAGGTTGGTCAGCTGGACAAGTCGGAAGATTGTGGAAAGACGACAGGGTTTCTTCCTATTGTCTGAGAGGGAGGGAGACGTACGCGGCAAACATCTTCGGGCTGTGTATGAAGTCAGAGGGGTCGAGTGCGAAGACTGTTGAGCGAGAGGGATGTGGGAAGAGAAGAAGAAAGCTGACAGGCTGCAGAAGTGAGCGCTCTTAAGGGCAAACGACCCTCCGAATTTTGTCAGCCACGCTCTCGAGTCAAGCTAGCGTCATCCCCGATCCCCCCTCCTCTCTCCGACTTCCGTTGGCTGGGGGTGGGTCAGCCCTGGGGCCTTCGCCCGCTGGAGGAGAGGCGGCATGTGTCTTGGGCAGCGCGGAGTTGACTGCCGACGGCAGGTGGCATGACGACGTGGGTTTGAACGGTCTCCTCCTTGCTTCCCTCTCCCCCTTCCTTCGTTCTCTACATCGCGAGCGCAAGCTACCGGCAAGCGACTTGTCGGTTCGAGAAAAGTTGGGCATGTTATTATCGTCGTCGGGTAAGAGGAGCACATGGTGAGAAGACGGGGGAAAGTGGAGGGCTGGTCATCATCGAAGGTTGGGACGTTTAACTCCGCCGGCGCGCCGTCCGTTGGCTTTTTTGGAGTACACGGGTGCAGGCTTGCACATCCGCAATCATTCAGCTTGCCATCGACGACGGTTGTGCAGAGAGACGAGGAAGGTAGGGCGAGAGGAAGAGGCAGTCGGCAGAGTTAAGATAGCTGGCGGGAGGTCGTTCGTGGAGGAGAGGCATAGGTCGTTGTCGAAGAGGGAGGGAAGCTTGCGTGTCGCCAGATACTCAAGGCTTCGTCTGCTTTCGATAGACAGAGGACGATTCCAAATTGTTCATCAGTCCCTCGTTTTTGGAAAACTCGAGAGCAAGGGAGGGTGGATCGGTCGTTGTCGGTTGTCGGAGTACGCAGGTGCGCGGGGTTGAAAAAGCTGATGGGGAAGGACGCACCTCGATGATCTCCGTCTTGGGCTGCTGAGGGCAGAGCCAACCGACAGGGGCGATCATGGGGTTCTCTCGGTTGGTCCAGGGAAGGGTCGAGTGCTTCTTGCCGAGGAAGAAAAGCGAGATCATGTACAGGCCACTTTGAAGTGCGCGGGCGGCAGGTTGAGCAGTCAGGCCCGAGAAAGACCTCGTAGACGAAGGAAATAAGGGAAGGAAGGACGTACATAAGGCCGAACTCAGTCCAGCAGAAGGCCATGAGCGCTCGCATCATGCCTCCGCATCCAGGGCTGTCGAAAAGGAAGGCCCGAAACCCGTCAGCGCGCCCTATCATCTGAAAAAGGACGAGTGCCACTTACAAGCCGTGTCGAGGGCCCGGCGCAAAGCAGTCGTACACGCCCGAGTTTCGACGGGCAGAGTAAGAGACGGCGAGCGCTGAGGAAGGGGCGGCGGCAGAAAAGGGAAGTAGAGAGCGTCAGATCTGGAGAGACTGAGTTGAGAGACGAGGGACACACCAAAGTACCAGACGAGGAAGATTGAGCAGATGGCTAGGACCGTCCGCAGGTGGAAGATGGACGATCGGACGTGGGAAAAGACGGTCACTGGAAGGAGAGGGGAGCCCTCAGTGATGGGACGAAGGGGGATGAGGAGGACGCAACGCACGAGCCAGGAACCAGATCGACGCGAGGACGCCGCACACGATCTGAAACCCGTCGCAAGACCTCGAGGTCAGTCATCACCATGCTTGCAGTGTTGGAGGGGAAGGGCACTCAATAGAGCAGGGTCGACGCTGAACCAGATGGACCAGCGAGTCTCGGTGTGTCGGATCGAAATGGACGCCAGAACCCAAGACGCAAACGCCAGGACCAGACAGAGGGTGCGAAGCAGGAAGACGGCGGTGTGCAGTCCCTGAGCGGGAGTCGAAGAGTCGGGAGAGACACTGTTGAGAAGGGACGAAGGAAGCAAGAGATGATGGGAGGGGAGGGGTCAGCCAGGAGCCTTTCGCTCCGCAGACTTCGGGAAAGGCATGTAGAAAGAGCAAAAGAGTAGCAGTAGAGGACGGACCCCATGTTGTGTAGACTAGGAGTGTTGGATCTGAGATGGGATGGAGAGAGGATGCGGTGGACGTCAAGAGAGAGAGCCGGCGATCAGCTCATCGTCACTCCCTTTCTTGATCTCCTTTGCCCTTCCATTCTCACACGTCAGCCGCACACCCAAAAATGGATACAGAAGGGCACATGTCAGACTACTACCAGCTCGAGAAGTCTCCAAATCCTCCTCCCTTGCGCTTCTTCTTCTCAGGCTCCCTCACCTCTGCCTCTTGCGCCCGCTTCGTTTTCCCACTCGACCCTCCAGCGAGATACATCCCAACTCCAGCCCCAACCGAACTCTTTTCTGCGCTCTTCTTAGATGCGTCCGCTTTCTTCTTGTCGAGGTCCTCGCCAAACCAGGACGTGCGGTCGGCCTCTCGCTCCATGCGCGAGCGGTCCTTGCGCTCTTGCTCGGTCTGGTTTTGCGACTTGGCGGCGAGTCGGTTGGCGAGCCTGGTCCGGTAGGCGTCGTAGGGGTCTTGAAAACTGTGATCGAAGGAGAGAGATAGATATTCAGTACCACTCCTGGGAGCCGCCAAGCTGAGACGCTAAGAGAACGAACATTTCAACGTTGATAATCTTGATCTCCTTGAGCGGTCGGTCGGTCGCTGGATTACTGGTCACCTTCTCAAAAGCGTTGAGAACCTCCATTCCACCGACAAGACCTCCAAAGACGGTGTGCTTGCCGTTGAGGTGCGGCGTTGGGCGGTAGGTGAAGAAGAATTGAGACCTAGGTGTCCAGAAACGAGAAGACGAGTCAGCACATCTGTGGGAGTGGGAGATCGAAGAGGGAGGACCGACCCGTTGGTACCTGCTCCCGAGTTGGCCATGCTCATGACTCCTCTTTCGGTGTGCTTCAGCGCGCCCTTGAAGTCGTACTCGTCTCGGAAGGCGTGTCCCCAGTGACTCTCGCCCCCCGTTCCAGTTCCTGTCGGATCACCTCCCTGGATCATGAAGCCCGGGATGTTACGGTGGAAGATGACGCTGAAGGGTGAAAAGTAGTACTGGTCAGATTTCAGGGCAAGGGAGCTGGATGAGAAAGAAGGAGAGGCGTACTTGTCGTACTTGCCAGCCTTGGCCAACATGATCCAGTTGTAGGCCGTTTTCGGTGCCTACAAAGCAGTCAAGTGCTGCCTTGTTAGTCATTCGACCTCCTCAAGATAGAGCTGTGATTCGTTGAACTGACCTTGTCGCAGTGCAGCTCGATGTTGAGCGCCCCGAAGTTGGTGTTGATCCTCGCGTACGCTTTGCGCTTGACCCTGTCCTTCTCCTTTGCGACCGTCGAGATTTCGTCGAACATGTCTGCAAAGTCAGAGGAAAAGATGCAAAGTCAGAGGGAAAGACGTCAATCGATCTGCGCGACACATCTTTGTAAGGCAAAGGGTGACTCACACTCCTCCTCGTCGATCAAGGCAAGGTCGCTTCCCGTCTCGATATCGGCGGCAGTACTCGTCAAACTGGCCGCAGCTCGTCCATTGGTGTAACCAGCGGCGTTGTCTAAAAGGGCAAGGCAGTAGGCAAAGGTCAACGTTCCGCGCTGACGAGAAGGAAAGCTCCTCGAGATAGACTCACACGGTGTGCTGCTCTTGGGCTTCGCAGCAACAACGCCAGTCTTCTTCTCTTGTGAGGTCGAAGTCGACGCGACAGGCTGCTCGGTCGGGGCGGGTGGGGGCGGCGGCGTATTCTGAAAGGTTAAGAGTGATCAAGGACAGTCGTCAGCGCATGCTCGTGAGGTCTTCGTTGGTCAAGACTGAACGACGGACCTTGGCTGCAACTTGCTTCAGGATCTTTGCTGCGCTTCCGAACGCACTGACGTTGATCCCGCTGAGCCTGTCCTCGTCCTTCTCAGGCGCAACGCTCTTGTTCGTCTGCACGTAGTCGAACTTGCTCAGATCGCGAGAGCTCAAGTTGTGCGGGTCCTGGAAAATGCGGACGGAGAGTCAGAGCTTGTACCAGGGCGAAGGATGGCGAACCTCTACGGACCTGGATCGTAATGATATCGTCCCGCTTGAAGACGGAATCGTCCAGCAGGTCCCTCCACGACTTGGTCTTGATGCACAGTCGGTCGACTGAGTCGTACGCGAACACGTTTCCGGTCGAGGCGATGAAGACGATGTGCGAGTGGGGAGTGAAGGGCTTGAAGGTGACGGGGTCGGCGTAGGTGCCGGAAGGCGTCTTGAAGAAATTAAGCTTGATGAGCTCAGAGGTGGTGAGAGGTCGACCAGTGACGGGGTCTGTCAACCGACCAAGCGACAGAAACAGTCAGTGTTTGTTCGTCATATTCGTAGCTAAGATCAGAGTGTACAAGGGACTCACTCGTGTTGTACTTCTTGATGTAGGGCAAAATGTTGAGGAGGTCGAAGACGTTGGCGGTATGGTCGGCCTCCCGAACAGCAACAGGGACCGCAAACTGCGTCAAACTAAGCGCACAACAGTCGAAGGGCACTGTAAATCAAGCGAAAGGAGCACACAAGGTGTCAGCAAGCAACGGGGGAAGGCGGCGGGGCGGATGGAGACCTGGGATGGGGAGACGCACAGTTCTGGAACTCGGTCTGCTTCTTCTTGCCCTGGAACCCAGAGGTTCCAGCCGTGTAACTTCCCGACTTGTGCTCGGCATGCGTCAGGTAGAGCTTGTCCGATCCGTGGCCCATGTTGACGAGCTGGTTGAGAGGACGGACGAGGGGCGAGAGAGAGATCAAGGGCGAGGGAAGGGGCTCGGAGGGACCAGAAGGGAGAAGGCGGCTGGCGCGGAGTTGACCTCTGGTTTGCTGTCGTTTGATGCGAATTCCTTGTCTTA
Source organism: Cystofilobasidium capitatum (assembly GCA_014825545.1). Taxonomy (NCBI): domain Eukaryota; kingdom Fungi; phylum Basidiomycota; class Tremellomycetes; order Cystofilobasidiales; family Cystofilobasidiaceae; genus Cystofilobasidium; species Cystofilobasidium capitatum. The sequence goes on along the minus strand of MVAJ01000006.1, from coordinate 353,981 downwards.
CGATGACCTAGAGACCTGTCTGGATGTCGACTGGCAAGGAAAGAAAGAGCTGGGGGAAGATGTCCTGAGTCGTCGTTTGGGGAAGCAGCTCGAGTCGAAAGTCCGTTCCAATCTGCACCCAAACGCCTTCCACCGCCCTCCTTCAGTTAAACCGTACCTGGGCGCAGAACGTACGCTTCCTGAGCTTGACTAGTCCCTCGAAGCCGTGCTGACATATTTGTGGTCTGTGCAGCTCGTCTCCTGCGGCCGACCCTCCTGCGCCGCGCGACGGACCTCCCCTACCCTACCGACCCAGCCCAGGCCGACTGCTGCCTCCCCACCTAGACTCAGCAGCTCGCTGTCCTCTCGTCCTTCGCCATGGATACGTTGCGTTCCTACACTCCCCTCGCAACGGTATCGCTTCCTCAGGCATCTGTCCTCCATCCCGATGCGTGCAACCCCCAGATGGACATCGTCGCCCTCCTCTCCGCAACAAGCACAAAGGGCGCGCAAGCTCAAGGTCAGACGGTAACGCTCTGGAGACTCAACGGAGGTCCAAAGGTCTGGAGCAAGGACCTTGGGGGATCGGTGGAAGCCATGAATTGGAGTCCTGATGGTACGTCGCTTTCATAGCTCGAAGACGCGTTCAGCCCTGACCAGAGTCCTACCCTCTGTCGCCAGGTCTCAACCTCGCCCTTCTAGTTCGGCACTCGGAGGGCGCTGGCAATTTCACACTCGACGTCTACTCTGTACACGACGGGGATCTTCTGCAGTCCGTGAATCGACCGACAGGCGCGTTTGCGCTCGCGAGCGCAGAAGGGGAGGACAGCTGGGCGGGACGTCAAATCGACTGGACTTGGACAGAACAGCCAGACCCTGTACAAGTGAGTTCTAGGCCGAATAGCGCTTCTTGTTGAGACTCTGTTGACCGTGCTTTTGTTGTTGCGCAGTTCGGTTCGGCGCTCTCAGTCATCTCGACCCTCCCTCATCTTCAACCGCTCGAGGTCGCACAAGCTCCATCGACGCACTCGTTCCTTCCGCTTTCCATCCCCGGCGCATCTTCCTCGACGTTTAAACCGACCCCTCCGACGTGTCTCTCTCCGTCCCTTCCTCGGCTCGCCAACTCGCTTCTCCCCCCACTCACACCCGACCCACCTCGCGCTTCCCTCCTCAACCTGACCCTACCGGAGACGCAGCACACTTTCCCCTTCCTTTCCGGTACCTACCCTCTACCATCTTCTTTGATACCTCCGAAACTCTCCCTCCGCCAACCAAATCCACCAACAAAAGAGGTCCACGCGTTCACGCAGATAGCAACGGCGGTCGAAGAATTGTTGCGCTACCTCGCAACGGGGATTGACAACCTGCGAGAAGGATGGGTTGGAAAGAACGGGAGCGGGACGATGACGAAAGAATGGGTGAAGAGCATAGGGGATGCGTTGCGACAGCATGGAGAGGCTGGGGACGTCAGGCTGGCGCTGGGCGAGTTGTTGATGACGGGCCGACCAGGTGAGGGATTGACCAACTTCCTGGGTGGAAAGTTGACGCCTAGAGTGAGTCTTCTTGAGAGATCGGACGCGATAGATGGGCTGACTCTGCTTGTTCGCGGCCAGACCCTTGGTCGTTGGGAGTCCACGGTCCTCTCGGTGCTCACCTCCATCCGACAAACCTGCTACGCAGAACTTGTTCCTGCGACCGAGAGAGTTTTGCTCCTACTCAAAGAGTTGCACGGGTGGTCTCTCTGGTCAGTCTTGCAACCGTTGTTGCCAGCTGTGGTCCTGACTGATGTCGCCTTTGTCTGCGCTCGTTGCAGGCCGCAAAAGTACTCCGCCCACCTCAACCTGCACGCCGACGACATCTCGAAGTCCATCAGTGTGACAACGCTCCTTCTGCGGCATCTCATTAAGCTCGAGCAACTCGCCAGGGACGAGCACCATCGATTTACGCACTTTTGCTTCTGGCTGGCGTACGGTGCGTTTTTGCGACTCTCTGGCCCTCCCGGGTGCTCAGCCTGACGAAGTTCATTGATTGTTTGACAGAAATCGCAACGGCAGCTGCGAACGCATCGCTGGACTCGGATGAGGATCCTCTTCTGGACGGAAAGCACAACGTCTTGCTCGTCGCGGACTACATCCACTGCGGGCTCGAGACGTCGGCCATCGACCCCTACTTTTCTTCGATCGCCTCACTACCGGACCGTCCCGAGTCAAATCTGACTGAAAACGTCGTTCAGTCAGAAGAGGAGGCGGAAAAGAGTCTCGCGGCCTCGATGTCGCACCTCTCGACGCTCCTTCAGACACCCTCATCGACAGCCATGAGCCGCACTCGATCAAGCCAGAGCAGCGGACTCCAAATCCCTAAATCTCCCTCGATCCTCAAGTCTCCCATCCTCAACCGAAGCTCTCGGTCGCCTAACGTCTCGCGCGCACGCCTTTCTTCGCCGACCAAGCCTTTCGACCAGTCTCGACGGACGGAAGGAGAGGCCAGCATGAGCATGAGCATATCGATGGACATGTCCAACTCAATGTCGATGGACCGAGTGGACAGCTCGGAGGAGGACGGGACCATGTCTATGGACTTTGGAGGTCGACAGGTGGTCGACTCTGTCATCGCCGACGTCGAGGAGGAGGAGGAGGGACGACCTCTTGCGTCGCCAGTCTACTCCCTGCCGGACGTCGTCGATACCGTGGTGGGATCGTTGAGGTCCATCGTTGAAGGCGCTCTCGTCGGACGTCCTCCCCAACCTGGTCAGACTGGGTCAGACGGCGAGACATTCGGGACGTTGCAGCGCTGGAAGACGACGGGGGACAAGTCGCAACTTGCTTTCATCGCCTCCGGTCCCCAACCATCTCGTAAGTGTCCTATATAGATCTTGCACCCGCTTTGCCGCTCACTAACCCGGTTTCGCCCTCTCTCTTTCGCCCATGCAGTTCAATTGTTCAAGAGGAACGAGGAAGCACTGCTCGGAGCATCCTTTGAACTTCGTTTGGAGATCAGCAATCGAGATGTCGAGGTGTTGGATATGGGGTTCTTCACGTCGGACGAGTTCGTTCTTGTCCTTTGCGAAGACCAAGGCGGAGGTGCGTTTCACTTCGTGATCTACCTTTACGACTGACACCTACTAACTTCCGCCTCCCTTCCTTTGACCATGCAGACGAACGCTTCCTGCTCGCCAGCATCAACCTCACGTCTGTCTGCTTCCAGTCGGCTCGCGCGGTCTCGTCGTCGGAGCCGGTCGATCTCCTGATGAGCCAGTTTGTCGTGAGCCAAAGGGAGGCCACAGTTCGTCCCCACTCACTCGGTCGTCGGACAGACTCAGACTGACTCTCTGCCGCCCTTCTTACTCTCAGGCACCCTATCTGCCGATCTGTCGACTTCGACAGCTCACCTCTTTGGACGGACTGCCCCGTGCCCCTCGAGCTGTCGGCGAGCCTCCCTCACCACCTCCCGTCAGGCTGGCTTTGAACGGCAATAAAGGCCGGATGACGGGTAGCATCCTCGCCTGGGGCGGTCGGGAGCTGGTCGTGTTCGACATGGCGGAGGATGAGGAAGATGAAGAGGACGACGATGACGGCGGCGACATGGAAGAATGAGCCCTCCCTTCGCCAGCAATGCTTCGGCAACGTCGCAAGTCTTGTCGTGCACGGTCTTGAGATTTTAAGGGAGTGATTGTACAGAAGTCGAACAACAAACGGTAAGTTGGAACAAGCAAGAAAGGTACACAATCAATCGATCTCGATCACGGACGGTTGGGTGCCCTGGATCTTGTCCAACTGGGCGATGAAAGAAGGCACGCCCGCCAGATTCTCGCACTTCCTCCCGGCCTTCTTTCGGACGTATAGGACCGGGCAGTCGATGGACACGCAAGCGTTGGGTTCGTTGAGCGGAGTCGAAGAGCAGGAGGCGCAGATGCGGTGAGTCTCGATGAGTCGAGTTTGAGCCTTCGCGAGGTGATCATTGAGGAAGATCGAGGTGCTGAGCGGGTCGGAGAGGCAGACATCGCAGATGGCCGTGTCTGGCGACAAAGGGACAAGGTCAGCCTCACGCTTGAACTTCGACGTATGAGCAAACGTACTCTTGGAAGTTGCGCTCTGGCAGATGTAGCACAGGTCGCTCTTCATGAAGTCGGTCAAGCGAGGCTTGAGGATTTTTTTCGTCTTGGCCGTCGCAGTGGAGAATGGTGGAGGCGCGAGCAATTTTGGCTTGGGCATGCGCTCGTACCACTGCTCAACGTTCACCCCCATCAAGCTGAGGATTCGGTGGAGGGGTGGAAGGAGCGTCTTCTTGATGTAGTAGTCGGAATCGAGTTCGAGACCTCTGAACAAGGCGGAGAAGCAGTAGGACTGTCAGCCCGTTCCTCAAGCTACCGCGGAGAACACGCACTCGTAAAAGATGAGATCTTCGGGCCGTCGGGCTCGCTTGAACTGCGCCTCCTTCTTCTCTCCGCTGGTGATGATGTAGGGGACGCGTTCGCCTGAGAAGTGCTCCGACGGTTAGCTGACCCCTTCGTTGGTCGACGATGATCGGCCTACAAACTCACCGTACTGCGCCTCGTCTCCTGGATCCTTCGCCTTTCGAATGGCAGCAACGATGGCATGAGGAGGACGACTCCCATCCCTGCGAAGGCCAGCGTAGAAGTAAGATTGATTGTCAGCCCGACGGCAAGAGTCGGAGAGGTTTCTCGGCGGAGACGCACTTGTAGCCTCCCAGTCGTACTTCTTTGGCGAACGTGAAGTCCTGGACGAGGATTCGGCCTTGGATGAGGTTCGTCCACTGTTTGTACAGGTAGGTCTTGACCTCAGAGAGGTCTTGCGTTCGAAAGAGGATCCTGAAAGTTCGAGAAGGACGTCAAACAGTGAGATTGTTGCAGGGGACGGGCGGACTCACTTCAAGCACGAGGCCATTTCCATCTGCTGAGCTGGGATACCGTCTCGTCGGACCGTCTCGATGCCTTCAGGCCGAAAATGGAAAGCGATCAGTCGAGTTCCGTACGTTGGTCGAGACACGGAGATATGGAAGCACCCTTGTCGTCGAATTTGCCTTCTCGCTCGTCGTGGTGCTCGTACTTCCACCCGACATAGCGCTTCTTGGCAACAAGGACGCAAGGAAGATAGACCTGACAGAGAGGGCCATTCGAATCAGCGTTGATACTTGTGCGCATAACAGTGTGAAAAACGCACCTTTTCGAACTTCATCTTCATAGGTTTCGGATTTCGAGCCGTGATCGCGTCGGCGATCTCGTGACCGATCCGGAAGGCGTCTTCCTTCGACTTGCCGGGCATGTGGATGAAGAGCGAGTCCGTGTCTCCATAGACGACCTGGCAGGCGAGTAGGAGGGTCAGCTTGCGGAGGCAGGTAAGGGAAGTTGAGAGTGTCTGAGCTCACCTGAGATCCCCACTCTGGCGTGCTGTGAATGAGATCTATGGCCTGTGAAGAAGGGTGGGTGTCGGTCAGACAATGACAGTCGAAAGAAACGCGCCAGGCTCAAGTACCTTCTCCAAAGACTCTCGCCCGTACTGAACGATGGCGTCGGCCATCTGGATGTGCGGCATGCGACCGGAGAAACTCGCGGAGGTGTAGCCGTACGTGACGTTCTGGAGGAGAGGACAGTGAGAGAGTCAGTTGAGAACTTCATGAGTTGCGGGAAGGTGAAGGACGGACCGCCAGTAGCTTGAGCGCCAGCTGCCGACTCTGCAGCGTTCGATCGAGGTTCTGAGATACTGAAACTTGTCAACGACCAATCTCACCTGCCTCGAAAGGACATGCCCTCGGACCCACCTTGTCGCCCTTCCAGGTCTTCATTGCCTGCTTGATCATGACTCGAGTATCGAGAAGTTCGCCCAGCATCTTCGCCAAGAGACTCTTCCGCAGGGTCGGCTTGACGAACATAACGCCGTTCGGAGAGACTGGAAGAGGAGTACAGAATTTGTCTTATAACAGGGCTTTGTAAAGAGGAAAGAAGAGGCAGGAACTGACTGGTGATGTACTCCTCTAGCAACTCAAGATCGCCAGGCGCCATCTCGAACTTGGTGAACCCAAATCGGTCTGTCGGGTTGCCGTCCTTGTCCTTGAGGCGATCGGCACGCCCGAGACAGGTCGAGTAGCAGATGTTGTAGGCCAGCATGATGGATGGGTACAGACTCTGGAAGTCGAGAACGACGACCGGGTCCTTGTAAAAGGCGGACTGGGGCTCCATGATAAGAGGGATGCACTCTGCGCTCTGCTGACTACCGACCTACAAAGAAGAAAGGGCATGAGGATCAGCGACTACTCAGCGAAAGCCGTTGAGAGGTCTACGGAAGGGACCAACCTGCTCTTTGGTGGGGGTAAGAAAGAGGAGAGACTCCGGTTTGCCGATCCGGAACATCATCGACTCGACCTTGAACTGCGAACCTCGCTGCCAGACGTCCGCGAAGTCGACTCCGTAGACGCGAGCGAACTCTCTGAGGAAAGGAGAGTCAAGAAAGGATCAGAAATGAGACACCTGTGGAGGATGGGAGAAGAGAGAAGAAGAAACTCACGCATTTCGGGAGATGAGCTCAGACAAATCCAACATTTCGACGACCATCAGACACCGAGCGAACATGAACTCCATGGCCCGGGTGATCTGAGACGGAACTCCAGAGTTGAAAAGCTTGCTGATAGTGTTGGGAGAGAATTTGGGGACTCTGCAAAGACGCGGTGTCAGAAACTGTCTCCGTGTGCAGACGAGGAGTGGACGCACCGTCGATGGAGGAGGTGGAAGGCAACGTTCTCGAAGCTGTAGATATTGAGCGTGAGCTCACTCCGAAGCATGCGCCAGAGGTTGAAGACGTGTCGGCCTTCGACCTGAAAGAGCGAGTGCTGCTCGCCGTCGTACTGAGAGGCGGATCGTCTTCGAGGATCGAGTAGCGGACTTAGATCCCGAATGAACGCTTCCTGAGCCGCTTCAGACGCTATTGAGAGAAAGAAACAAGGCATCTTATGAGCGAGGAGGGCGCGGAAGAGGGAGAAGAGAGAGGAGAATTATCGTACCATCCGCAGCCGCGTACGTGCCCATGCGATGCGTCACGTACCCCCAGGACGCCGTCTGGACCTCCCACCCACTCAAGATGTCAGGGTCCCATTCCCATACCCTCTCCACAATGGTGTTGATCAAGTCAAGCTCCGATTTGACCAGCGTAGGCGCAACATCCTCCTTGAGCAGCCTCCTAGGGTCCTTCCGCGAGATCTCGCCCTCCGCCTTGGGGTCGACGAGGACCATCCCGATGACGGTACCCGGCACGTAGCAGTTCTCTGGTGCCTCTCCGTCAGACTGGAATGCGAAGAACGCGCCGATGATCTCGTCGAGCTCAGGGACGGGAAGGCAGCCCTCCCTTGTCTTGACTGTATAAGGCAAGTGGGCACAATCGTCAGCCAGGACGAGACCTCGCAAAGAGAGGGAAAGGACGCACTCATCAGCTCCAAGACCATCACAGACATGTGTCGCCTCTCTCCATGTCGGGTCGACTCGTTGACCTGCGAGAACTTGAAGCCTTGAGTGTTCTTCTGCGTGTGACCCGCGTGCTGTTTTCAGAGTGAAAATGTTAGTTACAGTCGTTGAGCACAACGAATGACGCACGAACCTGAGACTCCAGCTGGAGACGACGTCCTACAAGCGATAATGAGGTTCAGCTTTGAGTCGGTTCGATTGAGACGGCATGAAGACTCACGCTCTTCCTTCTCCTGCCCATTCGCCTTGAGCCACGCCACAGCTTTACCCTTCGTAGGGGCCTCGAAACCAAATTCCCAATGTCGGGCCTCGTTCATCTCCTCCCCGTCGCGCCTCTTTCTTTTCAGCCGCTTCGCCGCAACCTCCTCCTTCATTTTTCCTAAGAACGTCCCGACCTGGTCTCCGTGGACGTCCAGGAGAGGCTCCTCCTCCTCCTCTCGAGTGTGGGTCCCAAGCTTCCACGATCGACCGCCGTGCTCGTAGGCTCTCGCAGGCACGTCGACTGCCTTTGAGTAGTAAGGTCCTCGATGAACACCCGGAGGTCCGTAGGAGTCGGAGGCTGCGCTGCTGGGGGCGGAGGGTTGGGGGCTTTGCGGAGCGGTCATCTCCATCGAGATGTCGGGCTTGTCTGCAATGGGAAAGAAGGGTCAGTTCAAAAACTCCTCGCGCAGCGAGCCTCTAGAAGACTCACTGAAGCTGGACGACATGTGCGAAGAGCTCTCTGGGACGACGACCGGATCTGGCGCATTGGGTCGAGGCGTCTGAAGTGGCAGATCAGGGTTGCGGACGACTTGAGCAGCAGGGATTGCAGACTCCAGCGACACCTCTTTTCCCTGCCGATAGTGGCGTCCCTCGTCCAGCACCTCATCGACATATCTGACTCTTTTTCGGGGTCGTACATGTTCGTCCTCCTCCTCCTCCTTTGGGTCTTCGAGGACATCGTTCGAGGCGAGGACCGTAGCAACGGAGCTGGCAGGGGAGGCGAACGGGGTGGTTTCAGTCGACTCATGCATGACGATCATGTCGGACTCCGGGGAGTTGGACTCGCGAGAGACTCGCTGCGAGCAGTCCGATGTGGCTTGAAGGGACTTGTACGTCGGCACGAGTCCGCTCCCCTCCACATCTCTCAAGGAAGAGGGTGTCGACTCTCCTGTCTCCTCTCCGCCCGACGAAGGCGGTGAGATGGCCGTTGCTTGGCTGAAGGAATTTGATGAAGGCGGCGATGGGGGAGGAGATAGTGACAGAGGATAGGTCGGAGGGATGAAAGTCGGCGGAATTGACGTGAACTGGACGGAGGCGGGGGGACGAGTCGCGCTGAGTGCGAAGGACGAGATGGGCGCCATTTGTTTCGAGCCTGGAGTGGTGTTGCGAGGAGGAAGTCCGAAGTCCGGTTGCGATGGTTTGGGAGGAAGCGCCAGACATGGCTCGTTCTTGACCCCGAGACTGCCCCTCGAAGGACTCTCCACAGCACCCTCCTCTCCCTCACCATCCGGACCGCCCTCTCCCGGTGCGAGGAATCGCACAGTCCTTAGCGTGCTCGGTGAGATGGGTGTCGTCACTTTCCGGACCCCAAGCTTCAGCGGCGAGATGCGGACGGCGGACAAGGGAGACCGAGATTTGCGTTGTGCCTTGGTCGAGTTGGAACTGAAGTACTCGGCGTGAGGGTATGCTGCTTGAGAGATGGGCATCCGAAGGCTGGAAGACGGAGCGGCTCGATTAGTCCCAGTATCTCTGAACAGTGAAAAAAAGGATAGAAAGGCGTCAGCGCGAGTAAATCGACATGTATGAGGGAAAGCTACCCACGAATCGTCCTTGGCTGCCCCTGACGACACGACCAACCCACCCTCGACCTTGACTCTCGACCTGCCCCGTCCTCCTAACTGACTCAGCGCTGCCTCGAGTTCGGGCTCGCCCTCCTCCAGCCACTCCTCCTCCTCCGGTTGTCCATCGCCCTCCGGTGCAGGATCGTCGGGCATCTGACCGTCTCTCCTGAGTAGCTCGATGAATTCTTCCTCGAAGGCGAACATCTCTTCCGTCGCCTCCTGCTCGAGTTGAGATGCCCTCTGCGTCGCTCGAAAGACCAGAGCTTCGTCGACGTCGTTCATCCCCGGAGGCTCCTGGTCGTCTGAGAAGACGTTCTTGGACGGCGTGACGTTCGTCAAACCTTGAGCGTCGTCCATCGTCTTCACCGGCGCAGGCATGTGCTGAGTCTGGGCCGGCAGCAGCTCCGCGGCGCGGGACGGCATGGGGGACGAAGGCCAGCCTCGGACGAGGGCCGAAAAGGTCGTAGGGATGTACTTGTCCCACTTGGCCAACTGGTCCTTGGTCTCCGACCTTCCGGAAGCCTTCTCAAGCATGTCCTGTAGCCTCCTGGATCGAGCCGTCGGCGTCGCCTCCGGGTCATCCTCCATCATCTGTCGACGCTGCTCCTCGAACAGCTTGCGGTCGGCCTGTATCCTCTCCTCGACAAATGCCCACCAGAAAGAGTTGCTCCCCCACTCGACATCCTTCCCAGGCTCGTCGTTCGCCCTCCCGATCCTCTCTCCATAGCTCAACTTCCCCATCCCCTTCTCTCCGTCGACGAATTTCCCAGCCGCAGCCATTCGACCTCGCTCTTGCTCCCACAGTTCCTCGAGCGAGTCGACGAGCTTGCGCTCCGACTTGTGGCCCGAGAGGAGCTCGACAAAGTCGTGATGAATCGGCCGGGGTTGGATGCGCAGGCGATTGATGATGGAGGAGACGTGAATGTCGATCTCGAGCATCGTCCGAGAGGTCCGGGGGAGCTGATCTGGGTGGAGGTAGGCGTCAGGTGTCGAGTTGGAGGTCCATCGTCGAAGGTGGCTCGGAAGTAGCATTTGTGAGTCAGGCGAAGCGAACGGGTCGTCCACTGTACAAGCAATCCAGGCGAGATCAGAAGAGATCGTAGGTATCAAGAGAGTCGAGGAGACGGACATGGCAGGCTTCGAAACCTGGCGTCCTTGATGTCCAACCACCCACAACCTCCCAGACCGAAATCGCACATCCACTGCAGCACAAAACTCAGATGTCCCTCATAGACCGCGCCGTCGTAGCCCAAGATTGCCCCTCCATTCAAAACCTCGATAAGCTTGTACCGATCGGGCGGTCGCAGGTAGGCGATCCTGAGGAAGTAGGAGTAGCCCACCCGGTACCCGTAGATGGGCGTGCCCTTGACCAGCATGATCGACTGGATTACGTTGGCTACTTTCTGGGCGATCCTATCGGGCGAGCGACCACCGAGAACGACGTTGAGCGCTTTGGCGAGTCGATTGGTGTAGGATTTGACTGGAAGAGGTAGGATGGAGTCGACGTTAATCAAGGCCCTCGAAGCTGGTGCTGGTCAAGCAGGCGCACAACGCACCAGAATCAGGGTCGATCGGCTGATCCTGCGGATAGTCGATGTAGAAGTACGGAAAGGCGCCATGGACATTAACGCAGGCTCTCTGTTGATGCCGACAGAGGAAAGTAGAGGTTAAAAGGGAGGTCTTTCTCGCTACGCGCACGACGCCAGGAAAAGAACGCACCTGTCCACCCTCCGTCACTCCAAATACCCGGATGATCGGCACATTCTCAAACGTCTTGCCTCCCGAGAAGTTGCACTTGAGCTGGTCGAGTCCCTCGTCTGGCGGTAGGGCCGAGATGGTGACGTGCGTCAGGCGGACCCGAAGGAGCGGATCGGGCAGGACTGGTGTAGATGAGGTCGACTGAGAGATCTGCTCAGAGTCGGGAGGCATCCTTACGGCGGGGCACGTCGCGGGCACGTCCTCACCGTCTGCTGGAGACGCCCGGGGCGCAAGAGCTGGATACGGTCCTAGAGGGGGAGGGTGGCGGGCACCAGTGGCGAGCTTTCGGAGAGGTGAAAGGGTGTGAACTTCCGATCCTGTCCTTGTAGGAGGGTGTACTTTTCCGATGCGACGAGGTCTGCGAGGGGACTGAACAGAGTATGCCGCCAGGATGGGTGCTGGAGGAGAGAGAAGAGGAGTATGGACGGAGTTTGGGAGCTCGAGCCCTCTGACAAAAGTGCACTTGCACTTTTTCTAATCTACGCGACGCGTCGTGCCTGACTTTGGTCAGCCTCGCCCATCATCTTGCTCCTCACTCTACATCCCAGCTCTTCAGGTTCCGCCTATGTCGGCCGTCAAGCGTCCGCGTACGTACTCGCGCAACCCTCCGCTCAAACGGACGAGGACCGAGGCGTCCTCTCCTCCACCTGTCGCGCGCGAGTCGCCGCCCCCGTACGCGTCCGCCTCCTCCATGCTATCCCAGCGACGACTCCGCACTGACTCCCAAATGATTGGTTTCGTATCGCAGGATTGCGTCGTCTTCCAAGGAGTTTTTTTCGCCCGAACCGGCTCACCTGACCTCCTCTTCATCTCTCCCTCCGCCGCTTTCGTCACCCGGCCCTTCCTCAAGCTCCGTTCCCACCCTCACAGCGTCCGTCGCCCTCCCGTCCAACGCCTCGTCCACGTCCAAGGGCAAGGCCAGAGCCAAGGATGTCAAAGATCCCAAGCAAGGAACTTTGAAGGGATTCTTTACTCTCGGGCTGCCCAAACCTAAAGCCAAGACCTTCCCCGACCTCGCACGTCGGCCATCACCCCAAGTCGACACCTCTTCCAGCGGACCCTCTCGTCTCCCTCCTCCTCCACCCAAGACAGGCCTCCAACAACTCCTCCTAGCGCCTCTACAGCATCTCTCGACATGTCAAACGTGTCTGATGACCTACTCGCCGCACTCTCCGCCAGACGTCCGTGCGCACGACGTCTTCCACTCGGGCATCGAACGCGGCGTGGTCTGGTTCGACGGGGACGTCGAGGGCGCGGAACAGGTTGGGGAGGAGGTCAAATGGGACTGTGGGGAGGGGTCGAAGAGGAGGCGAGGGAGAGGGAGGTTTGTTCGAGTGGACGGCGTGTCGGGAGGCAAGCTCGGTCGAAAGGTTCGTCGATCTGGCTCTCCTGCTTGCGCTTGGACAGGTTCGAGAGGACGAAATCCCTTTCGTGGGTGGTCAGCTGACACCTTCTCCGTCCCGTCTCTCCTTGCAGGTCAAAGAGATCCATCATCTGCTCAACACGCACCTCTCCGCACCTGCCCTCCCTCCGACCGTCCTCGCCCGAACGCAAACCTACCTCCTCCTCTCTTCATCAGCTCCCTCAAAGAAACCTCGCGCGTCGATGAGTGCGTCGGGGGAAGGAAAAGAGTACGTGATCGGGGCGTGCGTCGTCCAGCGGATCCAGACGGGCATGCGGGTTCTCAGTGCGCAGGAGGTCGAGCAACGGAAGGAGGACGGGGAGAGATTGGTCGTGGTCGATGAAAAGACGGCAGACGAGCACGACGGAGGAGTGTTCTGCGAGTGCGTCTGTCTCTGGCAATTTTTAGCCGTTGAGTTGGTCGATTCCTTGTGCTGACCGTAGCTCCTTCTCCCGTGCTGCTCCACTTGTTGCGCACAGTCCCGCGCCGATACCCACTCTCCTTGGCGTCCACCGAATCCATCTTTCCACCTCGTTCCGTCAACTCAACCTCGCGTCTTCCCTCCTCGACGTCGTCTGCCGGACAGCGATCTACGGCCACCCCATCGTCCTCTCGGACGACGACCGACCGGGGGTGGAAGGAGGCGTTGCGTTCTCGCAGCCTACGAGGAGCGGGAGAGCACTGATGCAGCGCTGGGGCAAGGGCAAAGTGCGGGTCTTCGTTGAAGATGAGGAGTGAATCGAATGAGAGACTTGCACTTGCACTTTGGTGCTGCGCGCCTACTCGACGCTCAGCCCTCCAGAGACAGAGCCCACCCGACACCCTCGCCCTCGTCACCCCTTCTTATCCAGCTACAAGTCTCTTGCAAAAGCACATACGCACAGTCTTCTATCAGTACCTCACTTGGTCGTCTCTCAGCTCAGAGCTCGTCCTGAACGATGGCACCGTCTTCGCGGCTTTCCTCGCCCACCCCCTCCGCCTCTGGCTCAGCCGACTTCACCTCTGTCCACTGGTCCCACCCCTCCCAACCCCCTACAACCTCCTCCCCTCCGCCAGCCCCCTCGTCGTCGTCCAAGACTGGCCCCCTTCGTTCGCCCTCGCCTATCCAGTCTCCGCTCACCACCCCTACGCCGTCAGGGGAGTCGTTCGAGCCCGTCGAGGACGATCACGCTGCTCGGACGACTGCGGGCGCCTACGACGACTCGCACGACGACGACGAGCATGCAGGAGGAGGACACGGATGGGTCGGGGTGAGGATCGTCGACTACAAGAAGGAGCTCGAAGGAGGGAAGGAGTCGTACGTGTCTTACGGCCTGCGAACAAAGGTCCGTGGCATCCAGCATCTCCATCACGCCAGCCTGACTACAAGCTGACCCAGTTGCCTTGCTCCCGCCCCCGATTGGTGATCCATTGAACAGACCAACCTTCCGACCTACCCATCGCAGGACGTCAAGGTCCGAAGGAGGTTCCAGGATTTTACCTTCCTGTCCGACCAGCTCGTCAAGGACTTTCCGGCGTGCATCGTCCCCCCTCTCCCCTCAAAGTCGAGGATCGGTGCGTAACAATGCCCCACCTGTTCCGACCTCGAACGTCAGACTCAAAATCGTTGTGCTGATACAAGTTCGATTCTGGACCGGGCTCCTCAGAGTACTTGCCGGGGCGAGATCGGTTCGCGCCAGAGTTCATTGAGAAGCGTATCGAAGAGTCAGTCCTCGAAACCCGTCCTCATTCGCTCCAACCACCCCTCCCCCCAGTCAGAGGTCTTATTCGATTGACTGATCTACATCGCGCTCGCTGAATCTTCCAGGCTGCAGCGGTTCTTGACTCGGCTCACGCTCCATCCCATCCTCCGCCGAGCCCAGCTGCTCATCTACTTCCTCACTGCTACTTCCGACTGGGTCAGTCCCCCTCTTCACTGCTGTACAGCTCACAGCAACACTGACAACCTTCACTCCTCAACAGGCCGTCAAGAAGCACAAGCATCTCGCCGCGACGACGACGCCCTCTTCATCCGTGCTCGACACGCTCGGCGACTCGCTCGTGCACCTCACCCAGGGCTCCAAGGTCCGCAAGATCGACGAGCGGTTCGAGGCGCTCCGGGAGGAGGTTGAGCGGTTTGAATTCGGTCTGAGCGGGATGGAGAGGGGTACTGGGCGGCTGAAGGGGAGGACGAACGGTACGTCTGACCTCAACACTTCCTCTCGTAAGTTCGTCCGATCACTGACCTTTCAGTGGATTGTCTGCGCCTCAGATCTGGGCAAGGACTACGAGGACCTGTCGCGGTCGATCAGAGCACTCGGCCTGTTGGAGAGCGGCATGACGGACCCATTGAACCAGTTTGCCGAGCGCCTCGACTCGTTCTCGGACGTTTTGACGCACTTGGTTCGTCCTCCCCCCCTTTACTCCGTCCTCTTTCTTTCCTTCAATTGTCTGACAGCTGACCCAATCTGCTTTCCGGGACAGTCTTCGAGTCCGCTGCCTCCTCTCCAAGCCCACTTGCACTCGCTCCAAAATTACGCCCAACAGCACCACTCGCTCCTCGCCTTGCGCGCACAAAAGCAGCTTGACGTCGAGATCCTGACCGAGTATTTGTCGTCGATCGTGCTCGAGCGGGACCGACTGAGCGCGCTGGTCGAGAATGGCGGGGCGGGAGGAGGAGCAGGGGGAGGCGCGGTCGGAGTGGGGGGCTGGGCGAGAGAGAAGGTCGAGAGGTTGAGAGGGAGGGACGACGTTCATTCGAGGAGGGTTCGGATGGGCGTTCTTGACGGAAAGATTGCAGAGGTGTGTCTCGTCTCCTCAGCTCCTCCACCGACGGTTCTTAGGGAGCTGACATTCATTCCATCATCTCGCTCACAGCTTCAAGACGCCGTTCTGTCCTCGCACCAGACCTCGGAACGCTTCTCGACCGCGACGCTCGCCGAACACGGCTCGTTCGAGGAGATCAAGAAGTCGGAGATGAAGGACCTCCTCGGGGGCTTTGTAGATGGCCAGGTGGAGCTGTACAGGAAGGCCGTCGAGGATTGGGACCGGGTGATTCCGAGGTTGGAGAACGTCAGGGTGTAGGCGAGTGGGGAGCAAGAGAGAAGGAAAAGGGTTGGGCCTTCTCGGTATTAGTGAGTTCGGCTCTCGTTCGGCTTTCCCTCACCCCAGTCGCTTGATTACTGACGAGTTCAATGTCCTCATTCTGATCTTCAGTAGTATCGATGATCTCTCGCGCACTTCCTGCCCGCCGTAGAGGAGAGGAGCCCTCGTGAAACCATCACACGCGGCCGAACAAGAAGTGAGCGAGGATGCCCATCTTCTTTCTCTTCACCGTCGGTCATTGCCGGTCCTTCGCCCGACCCGAGCAGCGCACTTCTCTCCAGCCTTCTTTGGAGCGAACTTGATCGGGCGTTTCTGGACCTTTTGGAAGGACGGGAGGGACGCCTCTGGAGTTTCGGCCGGGCTGGAAGGAAGCGAGAAGCGAGGACGCACAGTACGACGCTGGCTCTCACCCGCTGGTCCCTCAACGCGAGCAGGACGAGAGTTTTTGACGTAGCGCAAGTAGTCTCCTAGCTAGGAGCCAAAGGAAGGCTGCTTGCTTGGGTGCATCTCTGTCGTCGACGCCACTTCTCGAGGTGGAGGCTGTCTGTCTGCTGCGCGGAGCGAGCAACAGCAGACGGTCGAGGCCAGCAGCCAGCCAGAGCTTTTTTTCCTCTTGGTCCTGTCGACATCCACTTTCTTCTTCCTCTCTCTCTCTCTCTCTCTCTCTCTCTCTCTCTCTCTTTCTCTTGCGTTTGTCCTGAAAGTACGTTCGAGTCTTGCAGCAGGAAGGTAGATCGGCTCCCGTGCTGGGGTGTGCTAGAGTGCGCTGGATCCGATCGACTCCCTCCTCTGGATAGGCTTTCAGCCAGCACTGCGGACCCACTGCTGACTTGCACTCTGCACTCTCATCAACAACACAGTCCGACACAAGCACACGAGCCGTCGCGTCGCCCTCTTGGTCCCTAGACCCTTCTTACTCGCACCGACCCCTTCAAGAAGACCTCAACACACGAGCCTATCGCCTTCTCTCCCTCGCTCCCCTCCTTGCCTCTCCAGTTTAAGGTCGCGTCCCGCTTCTTTGGCTCTCTTATCCCAGTTCGCTCACACTGCCCAAGTTAGTATGGTCTCCCGTCCGAATCGAGCCTTATAGCCCACCCGTCTGACACCTTCGATCCTTCCTTGCTCTCCCGCGCCAGGCTGCGTACCCCACCCCTCGCCTCTCCTCTCCCGATGAAACCCAAGATTCTGCTTGAACACCAGCTGCCATCGTCAGTCCCGCACCACCGCCGTCGGCACTCATCCAACACCTACCTCGGCCTGTCGGCCCAAAAGCGCCAGCGCGCCTTGACGATCGCGGGCGTCTCGCTCGTCCTCCTCTTCCTCCTCGCCATCAGCCGCGCGGGCCACCACACGCGCGAGGACGGCGTGCGGGCGGGGGATGATTACGTTCCTGTTCGTGCGCAGGAAGGGATGGGTCTCTTTGGAGGCCGTCAGCGTCAGGCCGACGTGCAGGGCGCGTATGACCTGTCGGGCGTAAGGGAGGAGGACGACCCTGACTACGCACCGAAGAAGTTGACCGGGGACGAGTACGAGGAAGAGTTCGGCTTGATCGAACCCAACGAACAGGTGTTTGAACCTCCTCCTGGTCAGTCCAACCTTCCCTCGCCTTGACTTCTTGCCATCCACAACGAAACTGACCTCCCCTGTTCTTCCTCCCGCAGCACCCGACACGCCCGACTACCTCTCGCCCGAAGCGCTCCGTCGTCAATTGCAGACGCTCACCTACTTCCTAGCAGACGACGGCATCTTCCCCACCTCGCGCGCCGACCTCAACCTCTCGCGCGAGCTCACACTCGACTACCTCGCCGAGGTCGGCTCAAACTTCGTCGCGCCCAAGGAAGATCTGGATTGGCAGGAGTACATCGAGACAAACTACCCGCTCGTCGTCTTCTCAAAGAGCTACTGTCCGTACTCGAAAAAGGCAAAGGTGCTGCTCCAGAGCGTCAAGCCGTTGGAGCCGGCGTTTGTGACCGAGGTCGACCTTCGTCGTACGTGCCCCCTTCTTCTCACTTCCCGACCCCACTCGATCAGAAACTCAGATCGACTGACTCGCGCCTTTCTCTCTTTCTATTTGCGATCATCTTTGCCTGCAGCCGACGCGGACACGATCAAGTACCTCCTCACGCACCTGACCGGCCGGTCAACGTTCCCCAACGTGATCCTCGACTTCAAACCTCTCGGAGGAGGGGATGACATCGAGCTGCTCCATGCGGAGGGTGGCCTTGTCAAGGTTTTGAAGGAGGGCGGAGTGAAGTTTGGGAAGGTAAGGTTGGGACCTTGGTAGACACAACCTCTTCGTCCCCATACTTCGCAGCTGTTGTACACTTTTTCTCGCTTCTCCTTCGTCGCCTTTCTTCTCCTTCTCTCGTTGACGCCTATCTCTCGGACCGCATCTCTGCTCTTTTCCATTCATCATGTACCACCACCCTCTGCGCCGCATTCTCCTCTCTTCTCTCCTTTCTTTTCAATTTTCCCTTACCTCTCCATGAGTCCTCCAGCTACAACTTGCCCTGTTCCTGCTCTGAACGTGGAAAATTATCATCGTTCGGTTGGGGCATGAGACTAGAGCTACAGGATGGAAGGCAGGGCACGTGGACCCTCTCGTGGGTGGGGAGATCATCTAGGTTCGGACGTGGACGGGCGCAGAAAGAGGGCAAGAGCGTTCGACTGAGGGCAGAAGAGTTGTCCGGGCAATCACAAGGATTCGAGGAGAGAAGAGGACAAGAAGGGAGATCGTCTGTGGTGTGACTGGGCAGATGCAAAATGATGAAGGCATGGGCTGAAGACGCGCAGGATCTGGGAGGAACGGCAGTGAACGAGCGTGAGCCTCCTGCCCGTAACCATCGAAAGAAGAGCAGAAGAGGGTTGCTGGAACGAACGGTTTCTCGAGCAGCGATTGAGAACGCGTGTGATCGACGCTCGATGCGATGGGGCGGTTTTTGTTGATGAACTCTTGAAGTCGGGGGTGAGACACTCGTTCCGGTCGCGAGGGGATGGAAGGGCGCGTCGTAACCCTGCTGCAAGCCCAAGAACACACCAAGAGGCTCGTCGCATCAGCACTCTCACCTACCTCGTTGAGCAACAGATCGGAAAGGGAAGACGTACGTGATGCAGATGATACAACAGAGAAAAGACAGAAAGGAGGGCAGAGGACGAAGGGGAGGGGGGGTTACTTGGCAGCGAGCTTCTTGACGCAGTGCTGGCCGTCCTTGCTGAGCAGGAAGCCAGGATTGCACTCGTACACGATACACAGACCCTTTTCGCACCCTATCTCACTCGCGTGCGGGATCGTCGTGCAGTCTTGTCTGCAAAGGGCGAAGGAACCATTCAGGGTTGCCAGTCAGCGACGCGACCCCAACATGAAACGGTGAGTGGAGAGTAAGAGATACGAACCCTTCGCCTAATGAGACGCAACCTCCACACGAGCCCATCTCGGTCCGCGTGTCGATACACTCGAACCCGGCCTTGAACCAGTCTGCAAGCTGCTTCAAGTCGGTCTTCTTGATGGCTGCGAGGGACGACCCGGGCGCAGGGACCGGGCAGGCTGCAACCTTGTTAGGGCAGAGAAAGAGCGAGTAGTCGGATCGGTGAGCTTGCTTGAGGGTCTTTTGAGCGTTGCGCTTGGTCTTGCCCATTCGGCGGGACGGGGCTGGGGCGGCTGCTTGACGGGCGACGGCGGCGAGGGCGTGGACGCCGGCTGGGGGGTTGGCGGCGGCGTTTGCGACGGTCGAGGCGAGCGTGAGGAGGACGAGGGCGAGAACGAGCCGGACAGACGAGGTGACCATCGCGAAGAGCAGGCAGACCGGAGAGCGACAAGGAGAGAAGGGTCTGGTAGGGAGAGCGGTGGAGGATCGAGGGAGAGGGCTGAGCTGTGGGCTAGCCTAGCGCGACTGTTCCCAGATCTGGGGTCTAAAATTCCCCACACGAAATTCCAAAGTCCAAACAAGTCAGGCGCGCAGTCTTGTCGCGCTTTGGCCTCTCGTTTCTTTCGCCCCTCCCTCCAGTTCTCCTGACAGCCCATACTCTCCCTCCCTCTTCTCCGTACGGTCGCCAGCCCACAGTAGTCGGCAAGTTCCTCAACCAGTACACACTTCAACCAGTCAAGCATCTTCGCATCGGTGTCGCCCAATCCTCCGTCTCCGTCCGCCAAGATGGCCGACCACCGTCAGTCAACAGTCGAGAGCTCGCTGCCAGCCTACCAGGCCCGCCTGCTCGACGGCAGCAGCCGGTCGCCCTCGCTCGCGTCCATGTCTAGATCGACCTCCAGTCACCGCCACAGTACTCTCCTGGCCTCGCCCACCAAGGTCAGCTCGCCCTCGTCGCCCTCGTCACCGTTTGGCACGCCCGGAGGAGGAGGAGCAGGCGGCGGTCGGTTCGCGACCAGCGCCGGCGCCAGAGGCCACACGTCCGGCGCGCGAAGCGTCGACATCACCCGAGGCTTCTGGCAGGACAGGGAGGTCAAAGCTGCCGAGGAGACGACCGGAAGGATGGAGCGAGCGCTGTCGTTCCAGAGCAACACGGGGTCGTCGTCCAGCGTCGCTCCTTCGCCGGCCCAAACCCCTGGCCTGCTGGACAAGCCCTTGCGAGCGACAGACCTCGCCGCCTCGGACTCGGCCTCGTCGTTCCAGTCCTCCTCGGCGTCCACTGGAGGCCCTACCTTTACTCCTCCGGTCGATGCCAACCCGAGTCACTTCGAGGCGCCTCCCTCGTCGACGTCGTCCTTCCGAGCACCTTCCCCTTCACCCTCGATGACGTCCGTCACCAGCCAGTCGACCCCCCGACGTCTTCACAGGAGAAACAACTCTGCTGCTCCAGCCTTCAAGTTCCAACCCTCGGCGTCGACGACCAGCCTCGCCGGATCGCCCTCAATCACGACGTTGGGCGCGCCGCTGATGGAACGCGCTAGGACCCTCGACGCTGGCAAGCCTTCGGTCGACGGCTCCTCTCCTTCCCTTCCTCCGTCAAGCTTCGTCGCTTCCTCCCCGTTGACGACCGACTCGCCCACCGCCAGTCTCTCCCGGGCTAGCTCGATCACCTCGCGCTTCGCTACCGGTTCCGGTTCGACGCCCTCATCGCGGCCTCGTCCGCATTCGTTCCACCAATCGACCTCGACCTCCTCGAGCTCGTTCACCTTCCCCACGTCGACGTCGTCCACTGCGGTCGACGACCAGCCCGTGTTTCAGTCTGCGTACATGCGCGAAAGGCAGAAGCGGCTGTCGCAGACGTCGAACTCGGGGACGACCGACAGTCCCTCTCCCTCACCTGACAAGCCCTCCTTTGCCCCCTTGCCCACCTCGACGACGGAGCGACCTTCGTCTAGGTCGTCGGTAAGGTCGACGACGTCGAGCGTAGGAGGCGACCGACCGGCTGTGGGCGTGCCGACGATCAAGGAGCCTCCTCTTGGCGCTCGGAGAGGACCCGCAGGAAGGCTCGGACGACACATGCCCCGGATCGCTTCCGGGGATGGCATGGACGAAGAACCTACGCCTGCAGCACCTTCGACCCCGTCGCGGTCGTACGCCAGTCAAAGCTTGGGCGTGTCGTCCGGCGGAAGGTGGGGCGAGGGCGGCGTGAGAGGTGTTGGCGAAGGCGACGAAGTGGTCGGCATGAAGGGTCGTCGTCGGCTGCCGCTCGCCTCGTCGTCCGCGCTCAACCCGTCGGCCAGTCCGTCGGCCAGCCTGAGGATCTCGACGTTTGCGATCGAACGAACGCGGAAGGAGATCATCGCGGAGGAGTACCTGACGCACGTCGGCGAGGCGCTTCAGTGGGTCGAGGGCGTCTTGCAGGAGGACCTTGGGTTGGGCGTGGTCGAGTTTGAGGAGAGGCTCAGGGACGGGGTCGTCCTGGCTAAGATTGCAAAGCAGCTCGACGGACTGAAGAAGGGCGAGAAGATCTTTGAGGTGCGTTTTTCGCTCCCCCACGCCCTCTTCCCTTCATTTTCATCACTGACCCTTGTTCGTTTCCTTCTCTAGCATCCCAAGCTCCAGTGGCGACACTCGGACAACATCATCCTCTTCCTCAACTTTACCCAGTCGACCCTCGTCGGATTACCAAAGAACTTCATCTTTGAGACGATCGACCTGTACGAGAAGAAGAACCTCCCAAAGGTCATCTTCTGCATCCACTCGCTCAGGTACCTTCTTTCGCTGTCTTGAACTTCTCCAGAGGAGGGATCTGACTCCCTCTGCTTGGACTTTGCGTCGGTGCAGTCACGTACTCGCCAATCGGGGTCTCGTCGAGAAGATCGGCAACCTCTCTGGAAAGCTCAACTTCACAGGTCCGTTCCCCCCCCCCCCCTTCCTTTCTCCTCGCACTTTCTTCCTACACACTACTGACGCCGGGCCTGCTCGCTTTTCCTCCGGGGTTCAATAGACGAGCAACTCCAGGCGGCCTCGAAGGGCCTGAGTGGACAAGCCATGCCCAACTTCAAGTCGATCGGAAAGGATCTGGCCAAGGAGATGAACATCGAGCCTCCGCCAGAGTCGGAGGAAGAGCGTACGTTTCCTTTGCTTTTTTCCATCGTTGGGCGCTTGATAGAGCAAACGCTGACTTTCTCTTTTGCGTTCTTCGTCTGCAATCAGGTCGGGATCGAATGTTGCACGACGCGCTGCCTTCGGTCAAGTCCCTCCAAGCGCAGATCCAGGGCTACCTCGCTCGCCTGGACTACCGCGAGTTCATCGACGACGTCCACTCCGGCTCTCGGTCGGTTCCTCGTCTTCAGGCCGCCGCTCGAGGGTCGCTCGCCAGAGCGCAGGTCAGTCGATTGGCCGCCGCTCGACAGGATGAGATCACACCCATCGTCCCTCGCCTCGCCGCGTTCCAGACGGTCGCCCGAGGTGCTCTCGCCAGACACTCTCGCAAGGAGCAGGAGAAGAACCTTCGAGCGTCGTCGTCTGCCGTTGCAGGTCTTCAAGCTCAAGTTCGAGGAGTTCTCAGTCGGACTCGGTACGACGACCATCAGGACGAGATCTTCCTCCGACACCAAGTCTTTGACCTCTTTGCAGCTCGTGCTCAGGGTGCGCTCGCTCGACAGGACTTCCGCACCAAGTCGTCCGCTTTGGCTCAAGTCAGCGTCCACCAAGGATTCCTGCAGTTTGGCGCCATCGCACGGTCGGCGCTCAAGCGGCGCGAGGTGGCCAAAGTCAAGGCCGACGTCAATGTTGTCGCCCCTACCCTCGTCGGTTTCCAGGCGCGGGCCAAGGCCAACCTCGTCCGCAAGAACCACCAGCAGCTGTCGGCCGCACTCGCAAACGTGTCGACCATCTCCTCCGCCCTCAAGTCGCAGTCCATCTTCCGGGCCGCGCTCTCTCGCGCGCGCAAGGGCGAGCAGAAGAAGGAGGTCGAGTTTGTCCTGCCCAACTTTGTCGGTTTCCAGGCGGCGGCCAGGAGGGCATACCACAAGGGCGAGCACGACTGGTGGAGCGATCACGTCCGGACGCATGCGTTCGTGGCCGTTCGCCTGCAGCAGTTGATTCGGGGTGCGATGGTTCGGAAGGCGTTCTACGGCCGGCTCAACCACTTCTACCGCAACATGGCCGCCGTCGTCCGACTGCAGGCCATCCGGCGAGGGAAAGGACCACGCGAGGGTTTCCTCGGTATCAAGCTCGGCAAGAACGTCAAGGTGTCGACAATCAAGAACTTTGGGCATCTGCTGGACGACAACGACGCCGAGGCCAAGGACGAGGCGACGCTCAACACGCTCAGGCAAAAGGTTGTCGAAGTCTTCCGCGAGACGCAGACGCTCGAGGTCGACGCGGAGGAACTTGACCAGAGCATCGGCCTCTTTGCGCAGAATATCGCTCAGTTCCAAGGTCGGACGAGGACGAGCATGGACGTTCGACCGACGTCGTCCTTTGTCGACCCGTTCAACTCATCGTCCCTCGACCGGGCGGCGCAGCACAAGCTGGATCTGTACCAGCAGCTGTTTTACATGCTCCAGACGAGATCGGACCTGCTCGGCAGCCTTTGCTCGAGACTGTCGGCGGATGTGTCTGACCCGTCGCGGAAGCTCGTCGAGTCGGTCGTTCTGGCGCTGTTCGGGTACGGCCAGGGCAAGAGGGAAGAGTACTGGGCCATGTCGTTCTTCCAGGTGTGTCTCCTCCCCACTAATCGTTTGCAGTCCGACACTGACATCCGCATTTCCGACTTTCAGAGTGCTGTCTCGCACCAGGTCGAAGCTGCCACCCGGTTCGAGGACCTGCTCGACCAGTACTTTCCCTTCGCCAAGATTGCCGTCCAGTACGTCAAGCCCAAGGAGGGTGCTTACGTCCAGGAGCTGCTGGGTCCCGTCATCAAGGAGATCGTCGCGGATGACCACCTCGATCTCGACTGCGACGCTGTCAAGGTCCGTCTCGCTTCTGCCTCTTGACCAATGTTTGCAGAACGCTGACCCTTCTTCTGAACACCAGATCTTCGAGGCTGCTCGACGACAGCGAGAAGGCGGACAAGGCGCCTCGACCGAGCCCGTGCTGCACACCGAGGCCATCCGAGACCCAGAGACCAGAGTCGAGTACATCCACCGTGCGTGCCTTCCCATACAGTGTCGTACAGTTGTTCCGTTTGCTGACGTGCTTGCATGTGTCCATTTTGATAGGTCTGCAAGCAACTCACGTCTATGCCAAGCAGGTCGTCAAGGTCATCACGTCTGCCACGGGCAAGATGCCCTTCTGCATCCGCTGGATCGCGCGAGAACTCCTCCAAAGCCTTCGAGTGAGTGTCTGACCATTCTTCCTCCCCTTCTCGTTAGCTGCTGACGACAAGCCTTACTTTCAACAGCGACGGTTCCCCGACATCACCGACGAGACGGCTGCCCTCGTGCTTGGCCGATTCATCTTCCTTCGCGTCATCAAGCCTGCGATTCTGTGCGTCCCTTCCACCCTCACTCCTTCTCCCTCAGCCATCTGACAGCCGTCGATGTTTACAGGGTCCCGGAGACGTTCGGCATCGTCGCTACGGGAGCCGTCCAGCAGCGCGCAAGGGCCAACCTGCGCGAGGTCGCCAACCTCATCGACCAGGTCACGCTCGGTCAAGAGTTCGAGATTGGCAGCAAAATGGAGCCTCTGAACGCCTACGTCCAGGACGACGGCGCAAAGTTCCGAAAGTGGTTGATTGAGGGTACGTCGACTCCTCTTCTTTGCACGGCGCAGCAGACAACCTAACGACTTATCTCTTCTTTGCTCTCCAGTCGCCGACGTCGTCGACGTCAAAGAACACCTCGGAGTCGATGAGTTTGTTGACGTCACGATCGAACCTTTGCCTGTCTCGATCTCCCCGAGCGAGATCTACTCCTTCCACAAGCTTCTAGTGCAGGAGCTGGACGACTTGGTTCGTCTCTCGATCCCATCTTGGTCCGCTGCGCAAAATCTGATCCATGTATCCCCTCTCAGGACCCGACGGGCCAAGACCGCCTTCGGGGTCTTTTGTCAGAACTCGGAGGACCTCCTTTGGACGCTGATGTCTCTTCTCGGGACAAGCCCATCATGCTCAAGCTCGTCAACAGAGCACCTCCCGCCGAAGGTCAGTTCTCCATCATTTTCTCACCTCAGTGAGCGAACCTGACCTTCTCTTGTGCCC
This sequence comes from Cystofilobasidium capitatum, assembly GCA_014825545.1. Lineage (NCBI taxonomy): Eukaryota > Fungi > Basidiomycota > Tremellomycetes > Cystofilobasidiales > Cystofilobasidiaceae > Cystofilobasidium > Cystofilobasidium capitatum. Next base: position 328,891 of record MVAJ01000006.1, on the reverse strand, counting down.
TGCAGATCCCGAGGCCGCCTCCAAGGCTGAATGGTCTCTGGCCAAGCGACTCATCCTCGCCGTCCTGCGAGTCCAGCCCGGTCGAGATATCCTCTCATCCCTCGTCGCACCTGTCGAGGACGAGCACATCGAGACCTGGGAGCAGATCGCACAGCAGGAGGCCCATGGCTTGCCCCCGCTACCAGGACAACACACTTATAACCTCAACGACATCAAGAAGTAGGTCCATCAAGTCTCGCACATCTTCTTTGTGTTCCAAGCCAACTCTCTTTCCGCGTTTCCTCTCCAGCCTCCCTTACGATGAAGTCAAGTACCAGGCGCTTTTGGCATGTCAAGCACTGGAACAGCAGGGCAAAATTACTCGTGCCGACGGCTACCAAGCCATCCTCGACGCCATCGCCACCGACATCCGGACCAAGAACCGGCGTCAGATCCAGCGCACGAAGGAGATCGGTTCCATGGGGCAGGCTCTCCAGCGCTTGGAGGAAAAGAAGAGGGACCTCGAGGAGAAGATCGCCATGTACAACGCGCACAACGCCCAGAGTATATCGAACATGCAGACCAAGAGGTGCGCCTTCTTGCTCTCTGTTCGTCGAAGCCTCCGCTGACCTCCTCGCTTCCTCTAGCAAACGGAGCTCCGTCATCCCTCTGGGCAAGCAGTTCTGGCACCGACGCAGCTTGCAACAGCACGGTCAAATGCCCGAATACGGCTCTTGGGTCTACCCTGCCAAGTCTCTGGTGCGTCCGGATCCTTGCCCGACCCATGTCGGTCTGACAGAGACTGACCTGCCCGACCGTCTTGCAGTACTCTCGCGGCAGCCTCCTATCCATCGACCAGTTCTCGCCCACGCAGTTCGACAAGGTCGATGTCATCCTCTCGTCCAACGAGGCCGGAGTCTTTAACATCGAGATCATGTTTACGCCTCCAGGCCACACCAAGACCTCTGTCAACAAGGCTTCTGTCACCATGCACGATGTACGCTTCCGCTCGCCACGACCTGTGTTGCTTCTGATCACTGATTCACTCGCCCTCGAATGATGCAGCTGCTTCAACGCCAGCGAGACCGCAAGGAAAGCATCCGACTCGGTCTCTCAGACTTCAACGTCGACGCCCTCATCGCGCAACTCAACAAGAAGTTCTACAAGAACTAGATTCGCACCCTCCTCCGACGACCTAGGCACAACTTCGAAACGCTCGCCGCCAACATCCACAGCTTCTCCCTTTCCCTTCTTACCGGACGCTTTGAATGCCTCTATATTTTATCTCGCATCCTGGTACAAGTACTTTTGTTCGCTTTTGCCTCTCCTTTTGCTTTTCGAAGCTGCTTGCTTCCTCTTCGATGCCTGTTCTCTCTTCGAATCCAGTGAGAGGAAGCATAGATTCCAGATGAGGACAAAAAGAACAGTAAGAAACAAGGGGGAGGTGAAATGCGATTAAGCCTTGACCTGGTTGGACTGGATGACCCTCGCAAGGCCATACACGAGCCTGAGGATCTTCAAGTCCTCATCCTTGACGCCCACCCGCTTGCCCATCTTCAGCACGTTCCCGATCGTCACCTCGACCTCGAACGGCCGTCCGGTGAGAATGTCGACGAGAGCACTGGGCTTGTGCGAACCTCCCTTCTGACGGTAGGCGATCGTCGCTTTGTAGAGGTCTTCTCCCCAGGTAGGAGGAAGGGGGAGGTTGGCCGTATGTCCGATCAAAGCAATCTCGTTGCAGAACTCGAGGACCGAAGGACCGACGATGTCGAGCAGAGGAAGGAAGTCGGCGATGGGTGCTCGTGCGAGACAGGCGAGAGACGCCCAGGCGCAGTTCCAGGTGTTCTTTCGGAACCGGAACGTCTCCATGTCGTTCTCGATGGTGATGCCTCCTCCTCCGGCCTCGAGGATCTCCTTGAACGTGCTGAGTCGCTCGGCCTGCTCTTCGGTCGGCGTGGGCACCCAAGCGGCTGCAGAGGCGTCCGTGACAGGAGGTCGACCGACTTGAGGAGGGTGGTAGACACCGACCTCGATCCTCTCTGTGCGTTCGAAGAGAACCTCGTCTCGGTTGCCGATCAGGCTGTCGAAGGGGCCGGATGCGTTAGGGTCGAGAGTTCAAAGAAGAAGGGAAGGGAAGGGGACTGACTTAGTACTGATATGGATGACGGCCGACAAAATCGTCGCGTCGATGCCTCGCGTAGCTGCATAAAGCCCCTCTTCGACACCGAGTCCGTTCTGTGTTGGGGGGAAGGGGGGTTCAGCGTCTGATGGGCGCCAGGTCTCTTGAAAATTGGAGGAGGCGTACTTGGATGAGTATGAACGTCTTCGACTTGCCAGCATCAATGATGGGCTTGAGAAGCTTCTCGGTGGGAGAGACGTCCGGTAAAGCCTTGGTCGTGGTTATCACGTAGGAATAGGCGGTGTCGGCTGCCTGTTCGACGGAGTTGACGACTTTGGCGGCAGAAGGGGGGAACGTGAAGGTCAGGTCAGACCCGCGGAACCCAAACAGCCATCGGGACGACGAAGCTTATACATACGACGATAGGGCTTGTATCCCTCGACCACACCGAACTTGTCGGGGGAGTTCTAGATACGGCGGCAACGAGCGTAAGCGGCCTTATCAGTCGACTGTCGAAAGTGTGGGGGTTCCGTTCAGACGAGACAAATGGTTCTGCTCACGATCTTGATGCCCTTGTCCTTGATGAGGTCGTAGTTTCCCCGTGCGACGGCTGTGACCCGAGCCTTACCGCTCTGTTCAATGCCAAGAGTGCGTAGGGTCAGTGGGGGCGAAGGAAGGAGAGAAGAGGAGGAAGGGAGGAAGGAAGGGAGGGAGATCTGACAGACGCACCTTTTCAAGCTGGTAGGCCGTGACGACTCCGACGGCACCGTAGCCGAGGAGGAGGATATCGACGATGGGAGAGGGCATTATGACTCCTGGTTGAGGTGATGGTGAGAGGTCAAGGAGAGAAGGCCGGGAGATGGCCAGGCCGCGCGCTCAACCCTCTCTTCCGTTTCGGAGTTCGCCGTCCTTGCCTTCAGCCCTCTCGTCTGTTCGCCGTCTCTCCCTCCGAACCGCATTCCCTTCTCTCTCTTTCACACTCCCAAACAGCTAAAATGGACTACCAGTCGTTCCTCTCCACCGAGTCCAAGTCGAGGAAGCCGTCTCCGCTCAAGGCCCTCAATCTCAAGGTACGTCCTCCTCCGTCGCCCCTTCCCTGATCCCTCCGACGCGTGACTCGACAGCACTGCATCCTGGCGGCCCTCTAAACCCATCTCTGCCCCTCCACAGTACTTCTACCTGCCTGGCCAGATCTCTTTCGGAGGAGGTGAGTTTGCTTCCAGACGCGTTCACTGCCAGTGATCGAAGGGCAGAGCTGACCTGCGCCGCATCGGCTTCCATCTCCTCTCCTCCTCCTCCCCCTCCTCCTGATACTCCTTAGGCCTCCCGCACCCTTCGACCTTCCCCGTCAGCAAGGCTACTTTCGACTACCCCTACCTTCAGAAATCCATCACCGTCGACGGCAACGGTGAGCTGTCAGCCGATGCTGTCTCGATGCTCGGCTCGGAGAACAAGGATCTGTTCATCCCCCTCAGCTCGGCGATGCAATACTCTGGCAGCGCCGGACCTGCCTGTCTCTTGTCCTTCCTCAAGGAGCATATGAAGAGGACCGCCAGCCCTCCCTACGCCGACTGGGACGTCATCGCGACCGTTGGTAACACCGACGCTGTGAGTTTGCCTCTTCCTGCTCGAGGTCCAGACAGTCCTCGCTGACAGGTCGCGTCTCTTCCTCTTCAGATGGATGCCATCCTGCGAATGCTCGCTGAGCGAGGCGACAGCATCCTCGTCGAAAACTTCTGCTACCCCGGAACCCTCTCGGCCCTCGAACCCATGGGCATCAAGCCCGTCGCTGTCGCGCTCGACGCGGAGGGCATCATCCCGGACGAGATGGACCGCATCCTGAGCGCTTGGGACGAGTCCAAGCAAGGCAAGAAGCCTCGGGTTGTCTTGACGGTTCCTACCGGTCAAAACCCTTCGGGAACGACGATGCTGGCTCAGAGGAAGCAGGACTTCTACGTTGTCGCTCAGAAGCACAACATCATCATCGTCAGCGTGTGTACATTTGCATAAGGACTATCTCTCTGGACGCGGCGGGCTGACATGGTTGCACCTTTTCGATCTGCAGGACGACCCTTACCGTGCTCTGGTCCTCTCGCACGAGGCAGAGAATCCCATCGCTGGTGCCCCCTCGTTCCTCTCTATCGACGTCGACGGCCGAGTTCTTGACATCTCCTCCTTCTCCAAGGTGCGCCCCCGCTACAATGCTGAGCTGTTCGGCCCGTCTGGTCAGACTGACGCGCTTGAAATCACAGGTCGTCGCTCCTGGATGCCGAACCGGATGGGTGACGGGTCCCAAGCCCTTGATCGAGAGGATCCTCCGAAGGAACGAGGTCACCACCCAGGCCGTCTCCGGTTTCTCGCAGTCGGCCATCACCACCTTCCTCGGCGCCATCGGAGGACAGGAGGGTTGGGAGACCTACCTCGCTCACGTCGCTAAGCAGTACACCGCCCGGGAGAGCAACATGAACCGGCTTTTCACGCAGTACCTACCTTCCGAGGCGGTCGAGTGGGTTCGTCCCACGGGAGGCATGTTCGTCTTTGTCCGCGTCAAGGCCGAGAAGCACCCCAAGATCGCGTCGCTCGGTCCTGAGGGAGTCCTGCAGGACGTCTTCGAGTCCTGCATCGCGTCCAAGGTCATCACTGTCCCGTCCACCATGTTCAAGGCCGCCCCGGAGATTGAGAGCACGCCCGAGAACGTCTTCTTGCGGTGCTCGTTCTCGTACAACTCGCCAGAGGAGATGGAGGAGGGTGCGCGACGGTTCGGAGAGGGCCTGAGGAACAGCTTCGGACTCTGAACAAGGGTCGGTCGTTGCGTTGGACAGAAAAGCCGTCATCGTTTGGGTGACCGCGCGTTGTATCTCTTCTCGAAATCTTACATGGTTGTGCGCTCCTAGTTGACTTTCCAAGGCCAGAAAGACGACAAGAGCAAGTGCATCCAATCAAAGGTTGATATGCACCGACAAGGCAGGCGCAGAGATGGTGTCCATGTGTTCCTGTCAAGAAGAGAAGAGACCGGTTCGTCAGTGAAGTGTTCTGTACGCGTCGAGACGAACCAGGCAACTCACCCTTATCCACTTCTCTCGCTCCTCCGGGATGTGGTCGAAGACCTGGTACCGACGGTCTTGCTGTGAGGCGAAACGAGAAGGAACGGCAACGTCAGTTTCCCACGAAGCTTTACAAGACAGGAGAAGGGCGAGCACTTACTTTGAGAACGCTCTCGACTTCTTTCATGTCGATCTGATTGGCCATGTCCTTCAGGTTGGCCTTTCCGCCTCCCCCCTCGCCCTCGTCGTCCGAGTCGTCGTCCTCCATACCGAAACCCTTCTCCTTATCCCGCTGCTCGGCCTTCTTCTGACCGGCCCAGAACGTGAAGAACGCGTTCTCTTTGAGCAGCTCCGAGAACGCTTGGCGGGCGTCGTCGTTCTGCTGGCGCTGCCACCGAACGTACTCGTCCTCGAGCGCTTCGGGGTCGAGATGCAGACGAGTGACGGCAAAGTCGTCCGAGACTTTGGCGTAGACGTCCGAGAAGGCGGTCGCGAGCGAGGAAGAGTTGATTTGGAACAGGGCGTGCAGGGCGGACAGCCGCTTTTGATGGAGACGGTCGAGGTGGGCGGTGAAGAGTCGATGCTTGTCGCCCAGGGCGAGCGAATTCGACTGAAATCGGGAGTCCTTTTCAAGCATCGGCAGATACGCTCCCCAAGAGGCCTGAAAGTGAGTGATGTAGTCAAGAGTTGTCAGAACGGGCTGCGAACATGAGGCAACAAGGATGAGACTCACGTCGTGCTCGCGAATTTGGTCGACGAGCAAGGTGCCAAACTCGCGCTCGGCCTCCTCCCTCCCGGCCATCCCCCGACTCCTCTGCATCTCTTGCCCAACCTTGCGCTGCTGCGCTCGGACGTTCTCCTCGCGCTCTCGCAAGCTGGCCTCGGCCCGCTCCTTCTTCTCCCTCGCTTTGCGAGCCGCCGGATCCTCTCCCGGGATCGCATCGGACGGACCGGCCGAGGTCGAGTTGTGGCCCTTGATGAACTTGTTGAAGATTTCCTCCCTCACTGACGAGGAGCCGACAGCGTCGTACCGAGGGTCCTTCTCGAACGTAACCTTGACCTGATTTACAAAGGTACGACAGCGTCAGCAAAAGCAGCGTGGCTACGTCGAAAGGAGAGACACTCACATCCTTCCACTGGGTGTCAGGCGTGAGACCTTGGACGACCTTGAGAAGATCAATGAAGTCGGACTCGGCCTTCTTCGCTGCCGCACGCTTGCCTTGATAGCGCAGAGACGTAAGAGTATCAGCAACGCGTCTCACGAGAAGGGTGAAGGTGGATCAGAGTTACGACGCACCTTCACCGAGCTCCCTCAGCCAGCTCTTGAATGCCTTCTCCCTCTCGCGGTCATCCCGTCCAAACGCAAAGAACCTCCGGTCCTTCTTCCACGTCCGTCGAAAGTCGTCGAACCGCGTCCGCGTGCTCGTGACCTCTTTCCTGAGCAACGCCTGGTACTCCTCCTCGGGCGACTTCTTCTCGACCGGTCCGGCATTGGCGGCGGCCTGCTTGGCCTGACGGAGCTCGCGCGCCTTGTCTCGACAGTACTCCTCAAACACCTCTTGACGGTCGTTCATAGACGAGAGGAGGATGTAGCGGGGGTCGTTGATGAATAGCGGGAGCGAGAAGTCCCAGGGTGCGACGGGCGAGATGTTCTTCTCGTAGAGTAGAGACTGCAGGACAGGACAGGACAGGACAGGACAGCACAAAGGGATTTAGTCGACGCCGAGGCCATGACCCCAAGGAGAGAGAAGACTCACCTTGAAAAGAGCCTTGCCTTCCTCCAGACTGATCTCGACTCGACCTCCAACGGGAGCCTGCCCAAACACGCTCCTGCCCGCCTCCTCCCTCGCGAGCGCCTTGGCCTCAGCCTCGGCCTTCTTCGCGTTGGCCTTGTCGGACCGCTCCCTCAGCTCGCGATCTTCGGGAGAAACATACTCGATCCCCATCTCGGCCGCGATCTGCCGCTGCCAGGCCTCCTCCTCTTCAGGTCCGCTAGGGCCGAGGAGACCGTCCTCCTCCGCGTCGTCCTCCGGAGCGGCGGCGTGGGACACCTCGTCCGGAAGCTGGTTGTGCATGGCCGACAGGGCGTCGATGTCGAGCTCCTCGTCGTCCTCCATCTGCTCTTGCTTGAGAGCGTCAGTCGGTGGACGAGCAGGCGCAGCGGGAGGAGGGTCGATCTTTGCCCGAGCGGACTTCATCGCGGCCGGTTCCGTCGGCGGGGGCAGCTTTCGCTTGCGCGAAGCAACCTCCTCAGCAGCGGCCTTCTGGGCAGCAATCTCTGCTTTGAGACGTTCGAGCTCGACCTTGGCCGACGCCTCCTCCTCGGCGCGCAGGGCGTCGGCGGCAGCGCATTCTTGAGCCTCGAGGTCGGCCACTTCGGACTGAGGTAAGGGGGGGGGGGGAGGGAGGAAGGAAGGAAGATTTCAAGCAGTCAGCCCCTTCGTCTTACCCAGGTGGCAGAGAGTGGGTTGCAGAGCGGAGAGGGGAAGAGGAAACGGACCTTGATCTCATCAGGGACGGTCCACTCGCTCTGCTTCGTCTCCTTGTTCATGTAAAACGTGTTTCCCTCACTCGTCTTGACCCTGACCCAGCTCGTACCAGGCACGGGCACCTTGTCCTTTGCCTTCTCCTTCTTCTTCTTCTTCTCTTTACCCCCGGGCGGGGTAGGGTCCGAGGAGGAACCGGGCGGGAAGGCAGGGTAGCCAGGAGGAGGGACGGCGAAGTTGGGCGGGGGGAAGGGGATGGGCATGTGAGGGAGAGGACGCTGGTACGTGCTTTGACCTGTTGAAGCGTTGTACCAGTAGAGGGCGCCTCCGGTAGCTGTTGAGAGTTGAGAAACGGGTGATGCAAGTCAGCGAGATCTGCTCGGGCTACGAAAGGTGAGGTCAACGGCCCAGAGGACAAACCATGGTGCTCCGTCCAGCCTGCAGCAAGAGGAGGCACACCTCCGAAAGCAGGAAAGCCAGGCGGTGGAGGAGGGATGCTACCTACTCCTGGGTAGGCCACAGGTGCTGGCGTCGAGCTCGAAGGCGGCGCTCCTGAGGACCTGGAAAGGGAGGACGCGGTTGGACCAGTAGGTAGGGCGCGTTTGGGAGGGGAAGACATCAGACATTGAGCTTGCTCGCAGACGCAACGCAGCATGAGACTCACTGAGGACCTCCAGGAGGCGGCGGCGGCGTAGGAGGCGGAGGTGGGGGAACCGACATGGGTGCTGCAGAGCGAGCTTGGGTACGTTTCCGAGGGTGGTCGTTTGAGGAAGCAGCAGCGAGATTGCCTTTTCTCCCTCCAAACCACATCGTCGTCCTTTTGCCCCGACTCCCTCCCCTCAGCCAACAGATTCTCTGCACTCGCCGCCATGAAGGTCTCCCTCGCCGCACTCGTCGCCGTCTGCTGTCTCTCGTCCACCGCCCTCGCCCAGTCCTCGAGCTCAGCAGCCCAAGGGTCCTCCTCGTCGTCAGCCGCCTCTAGCAGCTCGTCCGGCAACGCGACTTCCTCGGCTACGCCCCAGGTGACGGTCTCGACGAGCTTCTCGGTGAGGTCTCTCTCCTCCTCTTAGGTCTCTTGGTAAAGGATGTGAAGGAGTCAGGTTGGGTCTTCTCAGAGAGAGGGGAAGAGAAGCGCAGCGCCCCCTTGGCCCATCCTCTGCAGAGCAGTCAGCCCCCTCTCAAAGACTAAGAAATCTGACGCTCTCTATCTCCTGCTGCTTCAGAACCTGCAAACGCTGATCTTGAGCAGCGGCAGTCGAGTGGCCGTCAACACGTCCGTGCCCATCAACTTCACCATCACCGCTACGAGCTCTGTGCGTTCCGACGCCTCCTGTCACCTCTCCTCTCCACCCTGACGAAATGCTGACAGTTCCTTCTCTCCCCAAACCTCCTCGCTCGACTGTTCAATCGCTAGTCCACCGATAAGTCCAACTCGGCTAGCTCAAGCTCGACCCCGACGACCCTCCCAACCGCGAGCGCGACAGGCCAAGCAGGCTCGGCATCGACGGTGACGGCTCCCAAGCCAGGCGAAAGCAAGGCAGGTCCGGACGACTCGTACGTCGCTTGGGCGGGCAAGCGGGCTGGGCTGGACGTGCTGGGACTTGGAATGGCTGTTGGAGTGGGTGCTGTTGGGTCGTGGTGGGCTCTCTTCTGAGGTCTGACAACAGGGCTCTAGAGGATCGAACCCCCCCCCCCCCCTCTTCACCCAAGTCCTTCGACTCGTCGCCGGCCAGGACCGTGCTCTCAAACGACCTTGTTCCCTGTCATCTCTGCGCCATCCCGGATCAAGGCACCTGCCTTCACGCTCGCACCCTTTCTGCCCTTCTCCCTCGCTCTGTATTTCGCCCCTCTAGACCTACAACCCTCTTCTTTGAACCCTTGCACCACGAACAACCCACACTATTGCTTCCCACCCTCTTCTCGCCTTCTACGAACTCTGATGCACCTTCTGAACACTCTTGCCACCCTCGCTTTCGTGAACGGTCGTCGACTTGTTACCCCCCCCCCCACTTTCCCTTCTTACCCCTTCTTTCCCGTACTGCTCTAACTTGCCCCAAGTGCACGACGCTTTCCCGCGCTTTCCCGACATGACTGCGCACGGAATGATGAAGAGAGGAAGGGTGGAAAGTGCACGTACGCTGTTGGGTGGTGCTGCGCGCGGGCCCGGGCCTGGCTTGCCGGACTCTCCTCCTGCTCCTCTCTCCCCCCTACGCGATTCCTCTACAGCAAGACAATGTCGGTTTCGACGATCCGCCCCCTCCTGCCAACGCCCCAGGGCTTCTCACACGCCCACAGAATCTACATCAAGGCGTCAGTCCTCCCCCTCTCTCTCTCCTCGCGTGGCTTCGTCGCTCGGGCGGTCGTGCCTCCTTCTGGTCCATCTCGTCCGACGCTGATTGGATCCTCCTTCTCTCTCTTCCTGCGTTCTCCCCGCACTGCAGGCTGTACAAGAGAGCATGCATGGATGCAAAGGCAACACACGTAAGTTCCCTCATCCCACCCCTTCTCACTCTTCCTTCTTGCGAGCTCGGAAGAGCGGAGCGAGCTTCGAGCGATGGGACCCTCTTCCGCCAGAGTTCAGGACTCAGGGCGGGCATTTGCTGACCGTGCCTCCTCTGCTCCTCTCGCTGCTTTGCCAGTCCGACACTCGACTGCAATGGTCCGCACTCCCCTCTCTCTCTTCATCGCCTCGTGTTGGCTTCAGAGAGCTAATCTACGATTCACCGCTTGGTTGCTTCGGACGCTGGGCTGGGCAGGAGGAGGAAGGTGTTTGACATCAGGCGGGAGTTTGACGATGCAAGGTACGTCCCGGCCCTCGCTTCCATCTACTCTGAGGAAAGTGTACGAAGTTCGAGCGGAGTCGTGCTTGAAGGGTCAGATGGGAGGCGCGATTAGGGGGAATGGGAAGGGAGGGGGGAAGAACTACGAACTCCCTCCATTCACCCCCTTAGCTTAAGGATGTTCCAGACTGATCAACTCACGTCTCTTCGATTTTTGTCGGATTGAATAGAGAGCTGGTAGATCCCCGAGCGATCGGAGCGTGGATCAAGAAGTACGAGGCCGACCTGACTACAAACTACATCAACGACCCGATCATCTACCGTTCGTCCAACATTCTGTCATGGTGTCGTCTCCTCTGTGCTCGGCCGCTGACGTTGGATGGGTCGCTTTGATTGGGTCAAACCAGCGAAAATGCCGGGCGGAGTTCTCTAGTGAGTCTCGCTTTCTCAAAGACAAGTCCGTTTTCGAGCGAAGGAAGACGGCAGGCACTTAGAGACCCATCCCTTCTTTTTTGTGTTTTCCCAGCGAGAGGAATGTCCCTCCGCCACAATATCAGGAGGAAGACTGGCTGGCGGGAGAGGAGTACATGGCTGCCAAGAAGGTGAGTTCTCTCGTTCACGTTCTGTCGCCCAGGAATGCTCTCGACCTGACAACCCTCCTCTCTCTCGTCTGCGCGCAGCTCACACCCGAGAAGGCTCGACTCGCGTTCGAGGAAGAGCAGGCGTTCGACCGACTCGTGCACGACTACACGCTCAAGCGGGCCGAGTACCTCGACGACGTCGCCGCTTTGACGCACGCGCGGGAGGATTGGGAGGAGGAGGCCGAGGCGTCCCATATTGAGCGTGGAGGGTCGAGGACGACTTGGGAGGCTCAGGCTGAGCGCGCGGGGGATAGGTTTGATTTGAGGCCTTGGGCGGAGACGGTTGGGCGGATGAAGGCGTTTGAGGAGTTGGAGGAGAAGGTGGTTAGGTTGGATCAGGAGAGGCAGAAGAAGATCGGTCAGTCCCTCCTTCCTCTCACCCTTGTCTCCCGCCCTCTTCTTCTCTCGACCCTGTGCGTGTAGTCTTGTTGATAGAGACTGACAGTCCTGGGGTTTCGTCCTGTTGCAGCCGACTTCTACGCCCATTAGAGCCAGTCCCCGGTTCGCTTGTACATAGAGTTACGACCCCTTCCCTCCTTCTCACGCACCCCTTTCGCGTCCTACTCCGCACATAAAAGTCGACTGCAGCCAATCCGATGAGTTGCCTTTCGCGTCGATGCAGGGTGGAGAGGGAACCCGTGAAGGTGCATTGGACCGGAGCACGCCTTCTTTGGCCCGGCTGGAGTCCGCCCATTCGACGACTTTCAGCCCAGGCCACCCTCTCTCCCCTCTCCTTCTCTTCTCCTTTTTCCGTGTGGTGTTTGTTGGACAGTCGACTCTTTACAGTCCTTGCTCTCTCCCGCTTGCACACAGTCCCTACTCTCGCTCTCTTTGCGTGCGTCTACTCACGCTCGTCCGCTTTCTTCGCTGCGAGGCTGACCTCCACCCACCTTGCTCCCACAGGACTCGCCCACCCACCCACACCCTAAAAAGGAGAAGCTTTCTCGCAATGGCCTCGACGATCCCCTCGCCCACCCCTACCCTGCCCTCGAGCCCTGTCTCGGGACACGCCAAGGTCGCTCCTTCCCACCAGGGCGCGACCACTCCCCTCGAGACCGTCTCGACCCTCGCTTCGGAGCACTCGTCTGTCCTTGCCGTCTTTGACACGGCCAAGCTCGCCGGCTTCCCTCTCCCTGCTGCGTCCAAGAACGCCGCCCAGGTTTGGGACCTCCAGTCGCGAGCTGGTGCCGGCTCGTCCGTCGTCGGTTTCCTCAAGTCTGAGGGTGCCCAGCGAGGAGCGACAGTCCTGGCATCGACCCCGACCTTCCCTCTCCTCCTCCCCGCCCTGGCCAACCTGCCCGAGGAGACGACCGCTGCCAACCGAATTGTCGTCCACCTGTCGGTCGCTCTGCCCGCCGCCGACGAGCCCCTCTCGGCCGTCTCGCCCTCGCTCGCCCAGGTGACGCCCCTCCTCCCTCTTGTCCCCGAGGGATTCACTGTCGTCTTCTCCGCCACGGCCGAGGACATCGTCGCCAACACCCAGGCCATCTACGCCGCCGGTCTTCAGGACGTCAACGTCCTCCACGTCTTTGACGGCGTCTTCGCCGCTCGCGAGCTCGTCCGACCCGCCTCTGTCGCCCCCAAGGCTGCCGAGGTCGAGGCGTTCTCGTACCAGGGAGAGGAGGGTGCCAGCAAGGTCATCGTCCTCGCTGCCGGCTACACGTCGTCCATCCTCAAGGCTGCCACGCTCGCTCCTTCGGTTGGCGTTCTTACCCTTAACGCCCTCTCCACCAGCGACGCTTCGATCCTCGAGGCTCTGCCTCACGGCGGAAAGGACGTGGCCGAGCTCGTCGTCGTCGACGAGGAGGCCTCTGCCGTCTCTTTCCTCAAGGACTTTGTCTTCGGCAACGTTTTTGGCCGGGCTGGCACCTCGTCTGGCAAGCTCCCCAAGATCACTGGCGCTTCCATCAAGGGTGGCGAGTCGTCGCTCGAGAACCTCCTCTACTCAATCGGCATTACCGCTCCCCTCCCTTCGTCCAAGACCGAGTCTGCTGCCCTCAAGCAGACCGTCTTTTACACGGCCCCGTCGTCGCTCCTCCCCTCGGTCCTGACCAAGACGTTCCTCTCGTCGCCTTCGCTCTCGACCCGAGTGTCGACCCTCACCTCGCTCGTGCCCGCCGTCGCCCAGTCAACCGTTGTCATCTCGCCTGCCGGATCGACCGTCGGACCCAAGCCCTTCACGTCGGCCCCCAAGGCCAACTCGTCCGAGGTCGTCTACGTCGCCTCGGCCGGCGCCGTCCAGGTCCAGGGTGCTCTTGCTTCCCTCAAGACGGGCGGAACCGTCGTCTTTTCCATCGCCGGATGGGAGGCCGCGACCGTCGCCGAGAACCTGACGGCTCACGACCGCCAGCTTCTCGCGGCCAAAAAGGCGCGAGTGTTCGTCCTCCCCCCTCGGGCGACCAAGGACGGCGCCAAGCTGCCTGCCGACCAGCAGGAGGCCGAGGACACCGCCCTCGGACTCGTTGGCTTCTTCCTCCTCTACGCCGGTGTGGGCGAGGCTGGCCAGGTCCCCGCTGGTGTCCGAGGCGTTCTCGCTGCCGCTCTCGGACCTGCCCTCGAGGAGTTCATCAACGTCGGCGAGCAGGCTTTCAAGGAGGTCTCCACCGCCGGCTTTGACCAGGTCGACGAGGACCAGGAGGACGACAAGCGCTCGGCGCTCGTTCTCGACGGCTTGACGTCGTTCCCCGTCGTCGACAAGACGGTCGACGCCCACGCGCCCCTCCAGGCCAGCTGGCACGTCCCCGCCCTCCACCTCCTCTTCAAGGAGGCCTTTGCACCCGTCACTGAGGAGGTCGAGCCCACCATCGCCGCCCTCGCGCCCTCGATCCCCGAGAAGACGTACCTCGCGACCGTCTCCGAGAACCGACGGTTGACGCCGTCGAGCTACGACCGAAACGTCTTCCACCTCGAGCTGTCGACCGCCGGCACGGGCCTCAAGTACGACGTCGGAGAGGCCCTCGGTGTGCACGGCTGGAACGAGGAGGAGGAGGTTCTCGACTTCCTCGCCTGGTACGGCGTTGAGCCCTCTGCGATCCTGTCCGTCCCCGTCGGCGGCAAGGTCGAGACCCGAACTGCCCTCCAGGTCTTCCAGCAGAACGTCGACATCTTTGGTCGACCTCCCAAGGGCTTCTACGCGAGCCTCGTCGGCAAGACGGACGACCGTGAGGAGGCCAGGACTCTCCGGTTCATCTCGAGCGCCGAGGGATCGAGCATGTTCAAGAAGTGGTCCGAGAACGAGACGGTCACGTTCGTCGATGTCCTCAAGCGGTTCCCTGGACTCAAGAAGAACATCCCTATCGAGGACCTCGTCCATCTTGTCGGAGAGGTGCGTCTGCAGTCATTGTCTCGAGTCTGTGGCTTTTAAGACTTACACGCCTCTTTTTTCGCCTTCCTCAGATCCACCCCCGACACTACTCGATCTCGTCTGCTCAAAAGTTTGTCGGCGACAGCGTCCACCTCCTCGTCGTCACCGTCGAGTGGAACGCCTCGACCGGCAAGCCCCGATTCGGACAGTGCACCCGGTACCTCGCCGGCCTCAAGGTCGGCCAGAAGGTCACCGTCTCGATCAAGCCTTCCGTCATGAAGGTATGTCCTCTCTCTTTTGCTCCCTTGTGGGTTTTTTGCGATCACTGACTTTTTGTCCTGCTTCCCTCTAGCTCCCTCCCCTCGACACCCAGCCTGTCATCATGGCCGGACTCGGAACGGGAGCCGCTCCCTTCCGAGCCTTCATCCAGCACCGAGCCTGGCAGAAGTCGCAGGGCATCGCCGTCGGACCCCTCTACTACTACTTTGGTTCGCGATACTCGTCCCAGGAGTACCTCTACGGAGAGGAGATCGAGGCCTATCTCCGGGCCGGTCTGCTCACCCACGCCGGACTCGCCTTCTCGCGAGACACGAAGGAGAAGGTCTATATCCAGCACAAGATGCTTGAGGACGGCCCGCTCCTGTCCGACATCCTCACTGCTAAGGAGGAGGCCAACAAGGCCTACTTTTACTTGTGCGGACCGACCTGGCCCGTGCCGGACGTGTACGAGGCCCTCGTCGGCTCGCTCACCGAGAACAAGAACTACGAGCGCGTCAAGGCTGAGGAGCTCATCGAGGAGTGGAAGGAGGAGGAGCGGTACGTTCTCGAGGTCTACTAAGAAAACCGAAACCCGCTTTCGTTCCCTTTTCGATCTTTCCTCTGCGATGTCTTTTTGTTGCGTAGTTCTAGTCTATCCATGGTTTGAGTTTGCCACATCACTTTCCGCGCTGCAAGAATCGCGAGTGCGCAGACGTGGGCTCACGAAAGGGCCGCGGGGTGCGTGCTCGATACCCACGGTCCCTTCGCCTTATTTCCCCTCTTGCACGTTTCCAAGCTGAAGGAGGGGTGGAAAGGATGGCTTTTCATCCAAACTAAAAGTAGCGTTCGCGTAGAGGACGAACCGAAGAGGGGAGGGTGAGTGGTATTACAGCCGGTTCGTATCACGGAAGGCCTTGAAAGCAGAATGAAACCCAAAGGAAGACAAGGCGGCAAGAGGAGAAGGCGAAGATGAAAAGAACGAAGGGCGATGGCTAAGGAAGAAAAAGGGTCCCATATCGCCAGCAGGAATTATCAAAGAAGAAGCACGCTAGGCAACACCTTAGTAGTTGTTGTTGTATGACTGCTGCTGTTGGTAACCCTGCTGAGGCTGCTGCTGCTGCTGCTGCTGACCTCCGTTTCGGTTGGCGGCGAGCTCCTTTCGGATGGCGCTCACTTCAGGGTCGTAGAGGTTGAGAACGTCCAGTCGCTCTGCAAAGGAAACTCAAACGTCTCAGCACATGTCACCTGGGCTAGAGAGTATGACAGAGTGAACGCACCATGGTAGAAGGCCGCCCTCTCGGTCTGGATGGGCCCTCCAGTCTTCGTTGAGACAGTACCCGGGATCGTACCCTTCTTCAACTCGATGTTGGCAGTGGCGGCAACGAGCGAACTGACCAAAAGAAAGAATCGAACGAGTCAGTCTTGCAACCGGTTGAACACGAGCGACGCTGATCTCGCACCCGTTAGGGATCTTCTCAAACTTGGTAACCATGCTGTCGGCCATCTTGCCAAAGCACGACACCTCGAAGAACGACGACGTTCGCTCGGCGTTGGGAAGCCACACTACAAAGAGAACATCATCAATGTCAGTAACCTCGAGGATTCCGGAGGGAAGGGGAACCAACGCACCACCGTCCTTCCTTGCGGACGAAGCGTTCTCAACGGCGATGGTGTACCGGAAGCCGTTGGAGCTGAATGCAGCAAGACGACACGGCAACGAGCAAATCGGACAAGCAGTCAATTGGGCCGTGGGCGCAGACGCAGAAGTAGGGTGTCAGCACTAGCTTGACTGCTAGCAAGGAGGAGAGAGTGGGCGTGGAGGAGCAGGAGAGCTGATGTGGAAGGGTGTGGCAAAGAAGGCAGATTCTGGGAGCGAACATACTTGGCCGTCTGGAAAGTCTCGGTCTTGGTGATTCGGCCAATGATCTTGGTCTCGGCAGAGGTCTGGTATGCCTGTTGCAGCGATTGAAGCGTTGTCGATGGAGTTGAGGAAGGGAAGGAAGGGGGGTCAGCGTGTGGCGACTTGAGGGGCAAGGTAAGAGACAAGGCCTCGACGGACCCTAGCGGAGGTGACAGCCCTGGGGACGGCGGAGACGGTGGATCGGAGGAAGGACATGGCTTGCGTGGAGAAGGAGTCTTTGAAGAGTAAGAAAGAGAGGTCGTACAAGAGGTGGAGTTCAGGAGGATTGGTGGGACACGCGTGAGCTCGACGCGCCTGCAAATGAGGCGGAGTTTGAAACCTTTCCCTCCCAGGCTCGTCGACTCTCTGGGACGACCTGACATGCCGACTACAGCTAGCCAGAACGAGCGAGGACAGTCGCTAGGGTACAGCTGATCGAGAGTCGACGTTGACATGGTGCTTCAGAGTGGTGGAATGAACGCGTCGCGTTGACGCTCGCTCGAGCCTCGTTCAACTCTCCCCTTGTCCTCCGACGCGTCCTTGCCTTCGGCTCGGTACTCGAGTGACCACTGGCGACGACGAAGCAGGGTCCCTCCTCTTTCGGTCGAGAAGCTGACCTCTGCACGCTAACGTCCAGGTCCTCTCGCCTGTCCAAACCCTTCAGCAACCATCCTACCCGCGTCTCTCTTTCAATCTCGTTCTCATACTCGGTCGTCCATCTCCCGCTCCTTCGACGCTTCAAGACCCCTGTCGACCAGCTTCCTTAGCTCAGCAGAGCTTCTCTCGCTGCTCGCTCCACTGTTCTTTGGTCGCCCACCTCACCCTCTCTTCTTCGCCTTGCTCCCCGGCTTCCCTGACCCTCCTCGTCTAGCGATGTCTTCCGAGAAGCCTTCTCTCCAGCCCACGCACATGTCGGCGGTCCCTCTCATCACCCCACCTGCATCACCGGCAATACGGAAGGCTGAGCTTGAAGGCGACGCAGAGAAACAGGGAAGGAGCGTTCCTGCTCTCAACTCTGGCGTCGACGAGCAAGAGCTGGTCGATTGGGTCAAGAGTGAGTCTTGAACTCGACGCATTCGGTTAATTTGACGCTGACAGTCAGGCGCTGTGGTTTGGCAGTCGTGCCTGTTTGGATCCTATCGGTACGCGTCCTCTCCATCTTGAGCTTTCCTTATGAACTGCCGCCTCACCTTCCTTCGACTCCAGTTCTTAGCCGGGATGGCGCTCGTCATGTACAACAAGGTAGGTCTTGTTCCCTTCGTGTCTTGTGTAGCTGCACTTGAGGACCGTTTACTGACGCTTTCCTTCGACGATGCGCAGTACATCCTCTCGACTCTCGACTTTCCCTACCCCATCTTCCTCACGACGTGCCACATGGGCTTCGCAGTGAGTCTTGCATTACTCACGTCCTTCTCTCCTGCCCGATACTGACTCGAGGCGTGTAACAGGTGGTCGGCACGAGAGCCGTCAAGTTTCTTTTGCCGAACCTTGCAGGCCAAGGCCCACAGAACCGTCTTTCGGTCCGTCCTTTCCCCACTCTGCATTCCGACCTTCACTCACATTCTTTGAATTTGTCGAACGCAACCAGTGGCCGACCTACTCGCGCTCAATCGTTCCGATCGGCATCCTCTTCTCCGCCTCGCTCATCCTGTCCAACTCGGCCGTTCTCCTCCTGTCGGTCGCGCTAGTCCAGATGCTCAAGGCCTTCGTCCCCGCTGCAATCCTGCTGGTCAGCGCTGCTCTCGGTATCAGAAGTACGTTTCTCTTTCTCTCAGGGTCTGTCTCGTCAGTTCTCTAACGAAACTGACTGGCTCGGATGGGGAACAGAACTCGAGATGACCTCCATGATCGTAATCTTCGTCATCTCGGTCGGCTGCGCGCTGGCTGCTCTGGGAGAAGTGCGCTTCTCTCTAGCCGGGTTCGTCTGTCAGACCGGAGCAGTCCTCGTGCGTCCTTCCGACCCTCTCTCTCGCTCTCTGCTCTCAGATGCTGATCTTGAACGGAACTCCCGTGGCGCTTAGTGCGAGAGTCTGCGGGTCGTCTTCATCCAGATCCTTCTTCAGGGCCAGAAGATGGATCCTTTGACAAGTCTAAGCTATTACGCACCGGTCTGCTTCATGCTCAACATCAGTAGGTCCTCCCAAACTTTGGACGAGGCCTCGCGCTCACCTCTATTGACCCGATCTACGTCTCCTCTGCTCGACAGTTCTCGTTCCGATCATCGAAGGACCCGCCCCTTTCCTCGCCCTGCTTCCAGCCTCCTCACTTTCGGCCATCCCGTCCTCCATCACGCTCACGCACCTCCTCCTCAACGCAGCCCTGGCCTTCTCGCTCAACATCCTCGCGCTCATCCTGATTCAACGCCTCGGAAGTCTCGTCATGAGTCTCGCTGGCGTGCTGAAGGACATCCTCCTCATCGGAGGTTCGGCCGCGGTCTTTGGAAGCGTCGTCACTCCCATGCAGCTCTGCGGTACGTCGTTCTCCTCTTCAGTATCGTCACATCATTCGTCATCTGACTCGCTCCCTAATTCTTCACAGGGTACGGCGTCTCGGTCGCAGGACTCGCACTCTACTACAAGTTTACAACGAGCGGCGCTTGACCCTTCATGCTGGTGTCCTCCTTCTCCTCTCACATCTGTCCTCTGGAAAATCCACACTCCTTTCAATTCTCAAACACGGATATTCCTCTTCATTCACATCAAGACTCCTCATGGAATAGATGCGCCCGTTGATCGTCAAAGCTCTTTCAAGTTGCGCCGCAAGTCAGAGAGACTCGTACACCCAGTCGCGATCCGACAAGATGCAGAACACCTTCTCCCTCTACCGATGCCACACCATCTTCAACTGCTCGAGAACCTGCCCCAAGGGATTGAACGTCATTTTTGACCAATTGAGTGTCTGCGCAAAGAGGACCTTTACTGATCCCTTCTCCACTCCTCCCCCCCCCCCTCACAGCCCGGAAAGGCGATCGCTGAAATTAAGATGGCCGTCGTTCGAGCTTGATGAAATCGCCCTTCTTTTTCGCCTCACCCTTTTGCACTCCTTTGGTCTGGGGTCTCTGTAGAGCACCTCCACTTCATCACTCCCTCAACAGGCCCCGTCCAACCTTTGCCCCATCTGCGCGCGCTCGTCGTCAATTAGTGGGGCATCGTCAACATTCTGAGAGCAGCAGAGAAGCGATCAAAGCAAAGAGGAAGGGGGGAGGGTCATACAAGCAAGGCCGCCAAGCAGGCGTTTTTTGATTGGAGAAAAATGGCCAAGGGGGGGGGGGGGCAAGAGGTGCAGGATGTACGAGAGGAGAAATCTAGGGAGGTCGTAAAGATCGATGGGGAGGCAGGCGGTCGTTTGGGTATTATCTAGTTGTGTTGACGTCGACAGAGAGGTGAAAGAATGAGAGAATGGTCTATCGGTTCGTCAAGGAGGTATGCGGGAAGTTGGGCAGAGTTCGTCGGAGTGTCAAAAATGTTCAGAGTAGGACGGTCACGATCCAGGTTCGTATCCAAAGGCGTAGGGCTCTTGGTGGATATGGGCGGCTGCGTAGGAAGAGGCGGACTTGTGGTTCTTCGACTGGTAGTGACGCGGGTGTTCGTGACCAGAGGGGGGAGGAGGTTGGTCGGTGGTGCTTGAAGACGACGTGCCGGCGTAATCGATGGCGTGGAAGGGTGACCATGCAGTGTAAGACTCGCCAATCGTTGACCAGCCCGAGGGATCATCGAGGGGAAAGTAAGAGTCCGGAGGAGCTGGGGAAGAATTCAGAGTCAGTGTAGGGGTCTCTCAGCGGAGAAGTGTCATTTGAAGGACGTACATCGCGACGGCGTTGGGTAGTCGCTCTCATCTTCTCGAGACAGGAGTGATCCTCCAAGGTCGGGCGACATGGAAGGAGCGATCGACCGACTCGTCGAGAATCCGTCGCTCGAGGATCCAGCTGTGTAGCTTCGCGCTCGCTGAGGAACCGGCCTGAGCAGAGGCGGAGGGCTGATTGCCGCCAAAGTCAAGGACTCCCAGGCGAGGTTAGTCGCGTCTGATTCTCTCGCGTCCGACTCTGACTTGAGACGGAGAGTGTGCGTCACCGACGTTGGCGCGTACTGCTGAGGCGGAGGGGCGAGGGGTCGACTGTTGACAGGGACGTAGGGTTGATAGCGGACCGGTGGAGATTGTTTGACATGTGCGTGATCAATTGGATAGGAGGGAGCGACCGGGAAGGAAGACTGGAGACTGTGGGATCGAGGTCGCGCAGACGGAAGAGGGTGAGTCGATCGAGCGCTTCCCGTTGAAAGCTCCGTTGGGTGAGGAAGGTGTAGGTAGACTGGCTGATAGTTCGACTTTGGCTGGGGAGTGCAGACCGGAGACGAGGAGGGACTCGTTCGTTCGGGGGATGACATGAACGATGGAGGGGGCGCCGAGGTGGTGGTTTGAGTCTGAGGAGCAGCGAGTGAGGCGTCCATTGGAGCGATGTTGGGCTTGTCGGCGGATGATGGCTCGCAGACTCTCCGTTTGACCGAAGAGATCTCCAGCGCCGTTGCGTTCCTCTTCAACGTCTCGTGCTCTGCAGGACCGCAGCGTGAGGGCCAGTCAGATCGGTTGGGGCGGAGCAAGAGAAAAGCACGCACCCCAGATGGTCACGGTCAGCCCCGAAGGGATTGCAGATCCCGTACGAAGTCCAAGGTCGTAAGTCTCCAGCTTTCTGCAGAGGTGGCAAGAAACGACCCTTAGTGCGAGTTGTTTTTGCACCGCAAGAAGGAGGTTAGACTGACTTGAAGCGGTATATCTGTGAGCAGGACCAAAAGCGGTCAACTCTCAGTTACGATCTTCAATGGAAAGCGGTCTTACATTCAGCTGCCTGTGGAGAAAGGGAAGAGAGCGCTGTCAGTCGAGGGCAAAAAGAATACCTCGCTCCGTCGAAGGGCTCACCTTGTAAAACTTGCCCATCCCTTTTGGTTGAAGACTTAGAACGAGAGCCAGTGATTTCAGTCGAGTTCAGGGATTTGCGAGAGTGTGAGACGTACTCTTCTCACTCTTGAAGTGCGCCAACTGCAGATGGGAATCATTTAAGGTCAGCAACGGACCTCGGGGGGGGGGGGTTGAAGCAAAGAAGTCTCGCCAGCTCTGCAGGACGAAAGACGTGGATCTTCTCGCCCAGATCGTCCCAGCTGATCAACTGCAAACCAGCATGGATAAGAGCGCGGGATGATCAGCATCGGATCAAGTAGAGAAGGTAGGAGGAACGTACCTTTTGAACGGCCGGATCCCCACTGCTCAAGCAAATCAGGTTCAGTCAGTTTCTACGGCAGACAAATGAGGCGACCTTCCTACGCACAGGACCTCAAAGCTGGAGGAGGAGGAGGAGGAGGAGGAGGAGGAGGAGGAGAGAAACAGGGATCAGTTCGTGTCAGCAGCATGCGACGACGAGTTGGCCCACTCACAACTTCTCAATGAACGTCTTCGGCTTCTTGCTGGGAGGCCGGTCCTGCTTGACCGATCTGATACAACGATGCCCAAACTAGTCAGTTCAGGCTCAGTCAGGGAAAGAAAAGGTTAAACACTGACTTTTGAACGTCCTTCCTCCCTTCGAGACCTCCTTTCCAACCTTCGACCAACCCTAACGCACTAGAAGACGAGGGAACGACCTCCTCCCTCTTGCCAGTGCCTGCCACGACGGCCGGACCCGACGTCGTCCCTTCATTCTGAGACGTCCTCTTCAGCGTGGACGAACTCGAGTAGAGCGAAGTACCGGCGAAGGCGGACGTCGGAGGGACGGGAGGCGTGAGATGGGGACGACCAGGCGGAAGTGACGGAGGAGGCGGAGCACGTCGGGGTTGGGGACGGACGAGGTTGGGGTCCATCGTTCTCCTCGCACGCGAGAGAATGAGAGGGGGCGCGTAGAAGAGAGAGGGAGGGCGAGGGGGGTGAGGGAGGAGGGAGACGCGACGTCGACGTCGAGGAAGAAGGTGACCGCTCGCGCAAGCTCGAGTCGAGGCGCACTGTCAGCTGAATCTCTCTTTCGCAAGGAGCTCTCGATAGGGGCTTCATCAACAAGAGGTCAATGCGTTCGGGCCATCGCTATCATTTGTGTCAAACTGTAAAAACGCAGGGGCCTCTCCGGTCGCGCCGACGGCTCCGGAAGGAGAGGAATGGGCAGAGGTCGACGCGTCGTCAGAGCGGGAAGGTCTGATCAGTTGGGCGAGGCGAGGCCAACTGGATCGAAGAGAGGTCGCCAAGTTGGTCAGCGTTCGAGTTTCAGGTGGGGAGAGGGGAGTGGGAGAGCGGCGGAGCAAGTCGACGCGTCGACTCGACGCGCGAGCGCAGTGAGCTGGACCGTCCGTCAGTGGGCGTTCTCGACGACTCCCCTCCCCGGGTCAGCCTGTCGAGGTATCAGAGGTCGGATCACAATAGGATGGGTTGAGGTATCGAGGGGCATGCAATTGAAACGAAAGGGGAGAAAGAGGAAAGGTTGGGCGGGGCCTGTTGAGCGAGTGATGAAGTGAAGATGCTCTACAGAGACCCCAGACCAAAGGAGTACAAAAGGGTGAGGCAAAAAAGAAGGGCGATTTCATCAAGCTCGAACGATGGCCATCTTCATTTCAGCGATCGCCTTTCCGGGCTGTGAAGGGGGGGGGGAGGAGTGGAGAAGGGATCAGTAAAGGTCCTCTTTGCGCACACTCAATTGGTCAAAAAAAAAAGACTGACGTTCAATCCCTTGGGGCAGGTTCTCGAGCAGTTGAAGATGGTGTGGCATCGGTAGAGGGAGAAGGTGTTCTGCATCTTGTCGGATCGCGACTGGGTGTACGAGTCCTGCAGGCCCCAGAAAATCAAGTTGTCAGACAAGCGAAGCACACGAGAGAAGTTCACGAGAGGACATACTCGGGAGTCGGCCATCCATCGGTAAGCCTGCATCAAGACGGCCGGTCCGAGGTACTCGTCCTGGTTCCACCAATACGACGGGCAGGACGTCGAGCAGCACGCGCAGAGGATGCACTCGTACATGCCGTCGAGCTTTGCTCGGTCGGCGGGCGACTGGAGGTACTCTCCCTCGGCGGGGGGGTTGTCGTTCTTAAGGAAGGGCTCGATCGACTTGTACTGCTTGTAGAACTGGGTGAGGTCGGGTACGAGGTCCTTGACGACGTACACTAAGGGAGAAGACGGCAAGATCGACGCATGAAGTCAGCCGCCCGTGACCTCAAGCACCAACCTCACAAGCAAGAGAGAGCAGGAAGACGCACTGTGAGGAAGAGGGTAGACCTTGGAGGGCTTGGACGTGTTCCTGTCGATTCGGCACAGGCAGGCGAGGGTGTTGACACCGTCGATGTTCATGGCACACGAACCACAGATTCCCTCTCGGCACGACCGTCGGAACGTGAGCGTAGGGTCGACCTCGTTCTTGATCTTGATAAGCGCGTCGAGCACTGGCGAGAGGGAGCGAATGGCAGATGGGGTTCGGGCGTGGTCGGGTCAGCCCCAAGGTCTACCTCGTGAAAACCGAAGGCGCCGAAAGGCACAAGCCAAGGACTCACTCATGGGTCCGGTTTCCGACAGGTCAAGGTCGTATGTCTGCATCTTGGGCTTCTCGGAAGGCTTGTCGGGGTTCTACATTGCAGGGCAAGCAGGGAGAAAGGAGAGGGGAAGGTCGTCAGCCCTGCTTCTTGGAGGAAGGCGACCGTTTGCAAGCTCCGCATTGGCTGCTTTTTCCATCGAGCTTCAGCTGCCCCCTCCGCCCGATCTGCCCACAAGGCCTTCTCTGTAGCAATCCCAGCCAACGCGAGAGCAGAGGGCAGGAGAGGAGCAAGCGAACGCACCCATCGGTAGATCGAGAACTTCTTGACGACCTTCTCCTTGGTGGCAGCAGCTTCCGAGGCGTTGGACTGGGTGGCCTGAGCCTGGGGAAGGACGGCCGAGGTGGAGAGCGCTCGGGCGACGGAGGGTGCTCGGACGGCCTTGGCGGCGGTGCTGCGAAGGGAGAACATGACCAATGAGGAGAGAGATGGGCGAGGAAGGGGAAAGGAGGGAGGAGGGAGGGAGGAGGAGGTGGTCGTCGGAGGTGGTCGTGCGGGTTCGACTCTCGCAGAGCCCAAGTTCGGCCCAAGTCGAGCCCCGGTTTCGCTCCTGGCGAATGAGAGTCCAGCCAGTGCAAACCTCCTTTCCTTCCTCCTCTCCTCGACACGACCGCCGGTGCGAGACGAGAGCGATCAGAAGCTGCTCGTTTGACCGCTTTCAGTTCCGTTGCGCGCCCCTCTTTCTGAGAGATCCTGCGTCCAGGAGCAGATCGACAGGGACAGGAGAGGTTAAGCGCCGAACGCAACGTTGCCTTACCTTTCCTGAGCTGCAGAGGTCCTGTCTTAACATGCAGGCTAAAGCGCGTGAAAGTATATGTTAAAGAACGTAGGAGTGTTCGGCTGGCTGGCTGGGTGCAAATAGATTCTGGAGGGCAAAATGGGTCCCTCTCTTTCTCCTCCTGCCGCACTTTCGGGCGCCACATCAGAAGATCGACTCGCGGACCATTTCATTCTAGACAGCCAGTGGAGGGTGATTGATCTAGAGAGTGGTGTAAGGGGCGACGTCGTGCATCTTGGTCGTCGTGTCGATCTCGATGGGTGTGGCACCGTACACTCGCTCGACCTCGAACATCTAGTCGGGCAAAAAATCAGTAGATCGATGGTCAGTACAGCGCCCTTGCAGATCGAAGAGAAAGTGAAAAGGAGGAACGCACGGAGGTCGAGACGGGGATGTCAAAGCCGCTGGTGATGTCCGACTTGTGAACCTTGACGCCAGCCTCCTCCCCTCCGACGACCTGCTTGACAGCGTCGACGGCAACCTTGGCCGCCTTCTTGCCCTTCTTGACGACCTCTCCTCCAGCGGCCTTGGCGGCCTTCTCGGCCTCCTTGAGCGCAGCGACAGCCTTGGACTCGACCGCGGCCGCTCGTCCGTCGGGGATGAGGATGAACCGCAGCCGGCCGTCCGCCTCCTTCTCCTGGTCGCAGATGTAGTACCCCTTCCTCTCAAACTGGACCGTGTCACCGCTCTGGACGTTCTTGAAGACGTTCTGGTCGACGATGGCGAGATCCTTGAACTCAGTCACGGGCGTGACGAGGTTCTCAACCTTGTCATCCTCCTCGAGCTTCTTCTTGGTGATGAGGTAGTCGTAGTCGATCAGCGTGACCTGGCCGAGGGCGTTGGTCGCCGACGACGCAGCGAGCCAGGTGACCTTCTTCTTGGTCTTCTTGAAGTCTCCGGCGAGGTGGAGCTCGAGCGTGAGGCCGGTGACGGTGCCGTCGGCGGCAACCGTCTTGGATCGGACAAAGGCGTTTCCCCAGTCCATGAGGGTGACCTGGCGCGAATAGAGAGGAACGCGTAGAGCGTCAGCGTAATCTGTGGTTAGAGGACAAAAAGTTCGACCGCACCTCTTCATTGTCGTCAAACGACTTGGCGTCGACCTGCTCGATCAGGATCTCAGACGCGAACACCGTCGTCTTGTTTCCAAGGTCGGCGTTCTTCTTGTGCTTGGGCAGCAACTTGCTTTCCTCCTTGTCAGGCGCACCAGTGACGGTCACCTTGACGAGGTCCTTCTCGGCCAGGGCGCAGTACCGGGGGACGACGGGGTCGATGATGCGCTTGTTGATGGACCAGATGCCGTCCCACTCGAGCGTCATCTGCGACTGGGACGCACCCTGCGAGATGATGTACTCTCGGAGAGCCTCGACCGTCATTCCACGTCGTCGGACACCTGGGGTGAGGGAACGCAAGTAATTGTCAGACTCATCGATCTTGGACAGGGCAAGATCAAAGGAGGAAAGGAAACGCACCTCGAACGGTAGGGAATCGAGCGTCGTCCCATCCGGAGACCTTGCCCTCGGCCACGAACCAATGAAGCTTTCGCTTGGAGAGGAGCGTGTAGACGAAGTTGAGTCGGCTGAAAATAAGACCCGGGGCGATCAAGTCAGCCACGACCGACCGCGACGAAGAGGGGGAAAGGAACGCACGAGAAGTCCCAGATGTGAGGCTTCCTGAGGTTGAGAGCGTCGATGAACCAGAAGTACTGGGGGTTTCGGTCTCGGTACTCGTTGGTCCTCAGCGCGTGCGTGACGCCCTCGAGCGAGTCGACGACGGGGCAGGCAAAGTCGTACGTGGGGTAAGAGAAGTACTTGGTGCCGGTTCGGTGGTGGGCCTCCTTGACACATCGGTAGATGACGGTGTCTCGCATGGCCTTGTTGGGGTCGTCGACCGACATTTTGGCTCGGAGACACCATTTGGTACCCTCGTCCGTTCCGAGCGTCATCTCGTCGAACCGGGCGAGCGACTCCTCGACGGTGGCCTCTCGTCGGCCAGAGGCGATACCCTTCATCCTCTCGTCCCGCATCTGCATCTGGGGGGTGTCGTCGCAGTAAGCGTGACCCGACTTGATGAGCTGGATGGCGAGCTCGTGGAGCTTGTCGAACCAGTCGGACGTGTGCGAGATCGAGTCGGCCTTGATGCCGAGCAGAGCCAGATCCTCGGTGATGGACTCCTCGAACTCGGACTGTCAGATGTGCAGAGCAAGAGGGTCAGGTCTGACTGTCTTCACGATTACGCTTTTCTGTCGAGGAAAGGCAAGCGCACCTTCTCCTTGAGAGGGTTGGTGTCGTCAAATCGGAGGAGCATCTTTCCCTTGTACTTGTCGGCGAAGAATCGGTTCAGGAGGGCGGCCTTGGAGTGTCCGATGTGGAGGTATCCCGAGGGCTCAGGAGCTGAAGAAAGGGCGGAAGGGCGACCCGTGGAGTTGTTTCATTAGCTGTTTACATGCGGAAATGTTTTGGAGCTGAGAACGACGTGGGACTAACGGAATCGGGTGATGACCTGACCCTCGTACGCTCCGGGGAGGTCGAGCGAGATGTCGGTCTTCTTCGCGGTTCCCTGCTCCGAACACAGGTCGACAAGGGCGAAGCACTGGTCAGTTTCAAGATGTTCCAGAAAGCAGCCCTCGGCGAGGATGAGGAGCGACGTACCTTGTCGGCCTTGGCCTCAGCCAGCGACGCAAGGGCCTGGACGGTCGACGGCAGCTGCTCAACAAAGTTGCACCATCGAGCGAGGTGGACGTGGAGTCCCTTCTTGATGATACCGATGGCGGGCAGGTTGGCTAGTAGGTACAAGGGTCTTGTCAGTCAAGTGCGATCTTACGTTTGGAGAGGAAGGACAGGCGACGAACTCTTGATGGCACCCCAGAGCTCAAAGTCCTTGGAGCCGAGCGAGTGTCCGCCGAAGAAAGTTCTGCCGAAATTCAGGGGCGATGAGCGAGTCAGTAAGTCACTTCCTGCGTTCACAGACAGGATGACACTGACCGGAGGGCAAGGAAGTCGTCCAGGGTGTCAAAGATCTGGTTGACGACAGGGAAGGGTGTCTTGGGCGTGAAGGGAGCGGGGAGGACAGGCGAGGCAGTCTGAAGGCGGTTAAAGATGCAAGAAGCGATCTCAAGTCAGATCATAGTAGTAAGAGAAGCAACGTAGAGAATTTGGAACGCACCTCCTTGCCCTTGAGCAGGTCTCCGAGCTTGGAGAGGACGACGTCGTCGGCGAGCTCCTGGCCGTCGAGGAGGGTCTTGCCGTCTCGGTCCCAGCTGACAGAAACGTCTCCTGCGAGGGTCGACTGGATAAAGGTGGCCGCTCCAAGGAGGGCAAAGGGGAAAGGCGTCGCTGTCTGTGACAGCGTGAGGACGGGCATCGTTCGTGGGTGAGGGGAAGAGAGAGACTGTGGGCTGAAGGGAAGAGTCAGGGCGGAGTTTGGAGTCGGCTGGGCCATCTGGGTCAGTTTGGGGTTCCCAGGATTTCAGCCCAAGCGTGCCTGATCTCTGCTTGACGCGCGCTCGGACTCGCCCTCTGCAACTGCCCATCTTCTCCTCTGAACACCCTTCGCCCTCACGACTCGACACCTGCCTTCTCTATTTTTTCCTCTCCGCCCTCGCCGCGACGACCCCTACTGCGAACCAGGAGCTCTCGCGTCGAAAGGGAAAGAAATAAAAAAAACAGGCCGGCTAGCTCCTCTTTGCTCCCTTGGCTCCTCTCCAGCCCCCTCCTTCCCGCCTCTCGTTTCCCCTGTCCTCTCAACGACCGCTCTTGCGAGCATGTCCTTCTACAGCCAGCCACCCCCTCAATTCCCTTACGGCCAGTATCCAGCTCAGTCGTCGACGCACTCGCTCTATCCGCCCCCTCAGCAGAGCGCGCAGCAGCCGTCCTACTCGTCCTCTCAAGCTTCAGGAGGAGGACCCTACACCCCTCAGCAGCAGCAACCCCCCTTGCGTAGCGCCATCTCGTCCGACAACATGAACTACGGCTATCATTCATCCCAGCCCGTTTGTCCTTCTCACTCTCGGCTGTCCTGAACTCGTTTTCCTGACGGGACCTCCTCTTTCTATCTCCCGCTTGGCGTCTCCTTCAAGGCGCCGTTCGACCCACTTGACGACTACCTGGCATCTTCCTCGCACGGACACGGACACACCGACGAGCCCTACAGACCTTCCCTCTCTGACGACCACCTCCTCGCTTCCCAGTCCAACTTCCACTCTCACGACACCATGCCCATGCGACAACTCCAACCTGGTCAAGTCCTGCCGGCCAGCTTTCATAACCAGGGCCCTCAACCTCAGTCTTACGGGTACGGCTACCCTCCGCCTCCTCAGACGGCCATCTCCAACGGCTACGGCGGTCAGATGCGAGGTCCCGTCGGAGGGGGAAACGGCGGGTGGGGCATGGCGATGGACAAGTTGATGAAGCGCAGGAGCGTTCGACATGTCGAGCTTAAGGAAGGCAACCTGACGATCGACATCCCCGTGCCAGCGCAGATCTTGCCCAAGGGAGCAAAGGGGGACGAGATGTGCAAGATGAGGTACACGGCCGCAACCGTACGTTCCTTCCCTTTCTACCCTCGAACGGACATTTGGCCTGATCAGTCTCCTCCCCTTCCCCTTCTCGCTCACCAGTGCGACCCTGACGACTTCCAGCGGTCAAAATACACCCTTCGACCGTTCCTGTATGGACGCAAGACCGAGCTCTTCATCGTCATGGTGCGTTCCGTTTCCAACTTCCTTTATTTCGTCGCCTCTCCTTGACTGACGGTGCTGCGTGGTCTCTCGACAGACGATGTACAACGAGGACGAAGTATTGTTCCTCAAGACGTTGAACTCGGTCATCAAGGTTCGTCTTCTGCCGGCTTCAACGAGAGACTTTGCTTAAGGTCTGACGCGCGTCTTTACTGCTTGCAGAACATCACGCACCTGTGCGAGAGGTCCAAGTCGCAGACCTGGGGTTCGGAAGGGTGGAAGAAGTGCGTCTTTCCATCTGCTCGTCCCAGCGTTATCTGATTCTGATTTTTGGCCTCTTCTCTGCCTGATCCTTCTTTCAGGGTGGTCGTGTGCGTTGTATCCGACGGTCGGCAGAACGTCAACCCCCGAACACTCAAGGTGTTGACGCTGATGGGCGCATACGCTGAGGGAGTCGCGAAGGACCACGTCGGGGAAAAGGAGGTCTCGGCCCACATCTTTGAAGTTACGACGCAGGCCGTCGTTTCAGAAGTACGTTCCTCCTTTCTCCTTCAAGAACTGACGCATCCTGACTCTGCTCTCTCGGTCTTCGTCACTGTGCATAGGCTGGAGACGTCGCCCTCGGAGCGGTCCCGATCCAAATCCTCTTCTGTCTCAAGGAGCAGAACAAAAAGAAGCTCAACTCGCACCGGTGGTTCCTCAACGCCTTTGGCCCGATCCTCAACCCGCACGTTTGCGTGCTGTTGGACGTCGGAACGAAACCTTCTGGGACGTCGATCTACCAGCTGTCAGTAGCATTCTATAGGCCAGGTTGAGGACATGGTGCTGACTTGATGAGAACGCAGGTGGAAAGCGTTCGACAAGCATCCTTCGATCGGAGGAGCGTGCGGAGAGGTACGTCCCCTGGACTCTGCCTCTCGAAAACCTCACAGCAGTGCTGATCGCCCTACTGGCTACTCTTTGACATCTTCACAGATCTGTGTCGACCGAGGAAAGGGTTGGAGTAACCTGCTCAACCCTCTCGTCGCTGCCCAGGAGTTCGAGTGCGTCTGCCCCTCCACGCTCTTACGTCCACCAGCCCTTGACGCGCCGCTCTTCCTTTCACCAAGGTACAAGATGTCCAACATCCTCGACAAGCCCCTCGAGTCGACTTTCGGCTACATCTCGGTCCTCCCTGGAGCGTTCAGCGCGTACCGATACGAGGCGCTCCAGAATGATCGGAACGGCAAGGGACCGCTGGCGTCGTACTTCGAGGGAGAAGCCATGCATGTCGCTGGTTCGAATGCAGGTCAGTCAGCTCATGCTCGACTGCTTCACTCAGCGCATCGACTGACAAGTTCTTCCTTCCCTCCTCTCAGGCATCTTCCAGAGGAACATGTACGACCGCTCCTTGACCGAGACTCTCGTTCAAGGCACCTCTTTGACTCCTCGCGTCCACTTCCAGGTACCTCGCCGAGGACAGGATCCTCTGCTTCGAGATCGCCACCAAGAAGAACAAAGGTTGGCGGCTGGCTTACGTCAAAGCGGCCAAAGCCTCAACCGACGTCCCCAACCGTGTTCCCGAGTTCATCAGCCAGCGACGACGATGGCTCAACGGGTCCCTCTTCGCCTCCATCCACGCCGTCTCCCACTTTGGAAAGATCTGGACGTCGGGTCAGGGCTTCTTGAGGAAGCTCGTCCTGCAGATCGAGTTTGTGTACCTGTTCATCCAGCTGTTCTTCTCGTGGTTCTCCGTCTCGAGCTACTTCCTGGCCTTGTGAGTTGGTCCTTACTCGTCTCGTCTCATCATCGAGTCGCTGACTCCTCGTAACTTTGCAGCTTCTTCCTTCTTCAGTCGGCGACGGGGATCGAGGGAGCGCAGGACCCTTTCTTTGGTGCGGGAAGCGTCATCTTCCAGGTCTTCTCCAAGGTCAGTCTCCACCCGCTCCCCTTCACTCGTCCGAAAACTCAACCTGTCTCGCGCTTCTCGCAGCTCTACATCGTCGCCGTCTTCGTCATCCTCATCTGCTCGCTCGGCAACCGACCTCAGGGCAGCAACGCCATGTTCACCTCCTGCATCGTCCTCTTTGGAGTTCTTCAAGTCATGCTGCTCTACTGCGCCGGATGGGTCGTCTACAACGCGTGAATCTCCCAGAAGTTTTCTGAGAAAGGCAGCCTTGGGCTGACTGTGTGTTTGTGGTCTGATAGCGTCCCTCACACGTCGGCGGGATGGCAGGACGTTTCTGCTTTGCTCGCAGACTCGACGTTCCGAGACATCGTCATCTCGCTTGGAGCGACGTATGGTGTGTCTTTCTTTCCCTGCCAAACATTGATCTTCCGCTCAACTCGCAATCTCATCTTCAGGTCTCTACGTCGTTTCGTCGCTGCTGTACCTTGAGCCCTGGCATCTTCTCACGGCCTTCGTAAGTGCTGCTCTTCATCCGATCGCTGGGTCGTTGCTCAACCCCTGAATTTCTCTTTCAGATCCAGTACATGATCCTCCTTCCCTCCTTCACCAACGTTCTCCTCATCTACAGCATGTGCAACTTGCATGACGTCTCATGGGGTGAGTCTTTCACCGCGTTTGTCCTCGTCTTGCAGGCCGCTCACGAACGCTTTCTACTTTTCACAGGAACCAAGGGATCGACTACAACTCATGATCTGGGAGCGGCGAAAGCATCAAAGAAGGACGGCAAGGATGTCGTCGAGTCAGTACTCTCGACCCCCTCTCCAAGATTTGTGCGATAAGCTGATGCAGGTCTTTTTGTTCGCAGAGTCGCCATCCCTCAGAACGCGGACGATCTATCCGAGGTCTGGCTTCAAGCCCGAGGCGAGTTGCGAGTCAAGCCCGAGGTGCGTTTATTCCTCCTATTGCGCAGGATGACTTGCGCTGACCCTCTTTGCCTAGCAGGCCGTCCACGACAAGCGGTCGCCCGACGTCAAGCGGACCGACTCTGACCGCACCTTCCGAACCAACGTCGTCCTCCTGTTCTTTGGCTGCAACATCGTCGTCATCGTCATCTTCACAAGTGGTACGTTGGGGAAGTGGAATTTCAGTGCATCATCGTATCGCTGACCTTCTCCGTCTGCGTCGCCCTCAGACTTCTTCCTCAAGTGGATCAACGCCCGACTTTCCATCGCCGACTCGGCATCGACCTTTAACCCCTACCTCTCGTTCATTTTCTACTCTGTCGCGGGCCTCAGCGCGTTCCGCTTCCTTGGATCGGTCTCCTACCTGCTCCTGCGTCTCTTTGGCTACTAAGCTCTTGCACCCCCTGGTCTCTGGAAGATCGGACATTTCACTCCTGCCCTCTCTTTGTTTTCCCACCTTGTATGTCCTGCAAATCCACATAATATAAGGATGTTTGTTCTGCCGCACAGAATGTGGATGTGTCAATATGAGTCCTGTCTCGGCAAACTCCGCCTGTCCGCATGGCGATCAGCTCGTCCTCGTCCTCCCATCGCCCGTCGCTTCTCCTCTCACCCCCACCCCCAAGAAACGTCCAAGATGGTCGTCCTACTCTCTGCCCTAGCGACGGGACTCTCGCTCCTCTCGGTCGCCTACGCCGAACAACGCGTCTTCTCCTCGACCGAGCGCACCCACTCGCTCGCGAGCTCGGTCTCCAAGGACGCTCACACAACCTTCAAGCACCCTTCCTTCCCCTCTCACGGTCTCAGAATCAAGGAGACAACTGGGTGGTGTGATCCGAACGTCCGGTCATACGCAGGTGTGTCAGTCGTATCAATCGTCTCTTCTGCTGCGTGCTGAGTACCCCGCCCCCCACACCCTTCAAACCGACAGGCTATCTGGACGTCGACAGCCACGGCCAATCCCTCTTCTTCTACTACTTCGAGAGCAGAAGTGATCCTGCGAAGGATCCTGTCGTCGCTTTTCAGAACGGAGGTCCTGGCGCTTCGAGTGCGATGGCGTTGTTCATTGAAAATGGACCGTGTAGGTGACTAGAGAGGTTTGGCTTCCTCTGGGTGAGAATCCTGTTCTGACCGATTTTGTTCTGCCTTCACAGCATCGACCACGAGACTGGCAACCTTACCTACCGAGAAGAGTCCTGGAACCAGAACAAGAACCTTTTCTTTGTCGACCAGCCCGCCGAGGTTGGGTTCTCCTACTCTCGGGGTGGCCAAAAGCTCAGGAGCACTACCGAGGAGGCCGCAGTCGATTATCAGGCCTTCATCACACTCTTTTTCGAGACTTTCTCCGATCTCAAAGGTCGAGAGTTTCATCTGGTGCGTTGAGCGCTCCCAACACTAGTTGATGGACTTGAGACTGACCTGCGCTTCTGCTGCGCAGACCGGGGAGTCCTACGGAGGTCGATACCTGCCTCTGTTCGGGGCAGCTATCGTAGATGGAAACGGCTACGCTGCTGCCAGGAACGTGACGCCCATTAACCTCAAGTCGATCGCCATCGGAAACGGTTGGACGTCGAGTATCGACATGTGTACGTCCCTTGCTGCAGTTCAGACATGCGCAGCGCCTCCCGTCCCTAACGACCTTTCATTTCGCAACGCCCTTCCAGACCCTGGGTACTACGAACAGATGTGTACCAAAGCCAGTGGTGTCGGTCCCATCCAGTCGGTTGCCGAGTGTGCTCGCATCCAAGCCATCATGCCTCGATGCCTCGAGATGTTCCAAAAGTCCTGCCGGGACAGGTTCGACATGCTCTCGTGCGCAAACGCCGTCAACTTCTGCAGCGAGATCACCATCTTCTCTTTCAGGGACATCAAGCCGACTCGAAACTGGTACGACATCAGCGAGATCTGCCCGGATGATGGGTAAGCTTTTTTTTTCTCAGTGTCATCTAGAGGCGTTCTGACATCTACTGGCAACTCTTTGGGCGTTGGACAGGTGCTCGACCGAACATCAGTCTGCAGATCTGGCTGCTTATCTGAACAGGCCTGACGTGCAGGAGCTGTTGGGCATCGATCCGGAATGGGTTGGTACGTATCCCCCTTCACTTCTTGAGCCTTGCTTCCGCCCGCATCCGCCTAAGAACGCACGCTGACCCGCCTCTCGCTCTCGTAGGTCCTTGGGGCGCCGACCGAGGCATCTCAGCCGCCTTTGGAGGGATCACAGGCTACACCGGCACCCTCGACGTCCAAAAGGAGACGTACCTCTACGTCGCTTCCCTCCTTGAGCATGGCGTCCGAATGCTCATCTACGCTGGAGATGTAGACTTCGCTTGTAACGCCCGAGGGATCCGAAAGTGGGTCGAGAAGCTCCAGTGGACGGGCGGAGAGGATTACCGCAACGCGACGGAGAAGCCTTGGTTTGTCGAGGGGTCAAAGTTTCCGGCTGGGCTTGTCCGGTGCGTCTCCTTCTGTCCTTCAAAATCTCCGCTTGGGCTCTGACACATTCTTTCCTCTCGACTCCAGAACCGGTGAAGAGGGTCTTTTGACCTACGCGACCGTTCACGACGCAGGCCATCTCGTCCCTACCAGTCGGTTTTCACTCACCCCTCCCTTGCCAACAGACTGAAACTGACTCTCTCTTGCCGTCCACAGTGAAACCCAAGGAGTCTCTTTACATGATGAAGCGCTTTTGGGCTGGAGAGGATTTCTGATCTCGAGGTATTCGGTCTGATGAATAACCTGATAGATCGGACGGAAATCATTCTTCATTTCGTTTCTCGACCGAGCAGGAAGGCCACACTCCATTCATAGTTTTCTTTTGGTACTCGTGATGAGGGGCAGTAGCTATGTGCATAGAGGGGAGGATTAAGGATGAGGGCTAGATAAGTAGCAGGAAGAGAAAAGCAAGACGAGTTGCGCATAAACGCAGATGAGTCGTGTTAGATGAAGCAAACGGACTCCCTCTCAGACCGACAACGAAGGAGACGTCATCTCCAGTCCCTCCTCAGAATCGTCGGTAGCGGTCGACAGCGATCGACTAGGCGAAGGGCTGTATGCCGTTCGACGTTCGATGGCCCATCCCTTTGCGCACAGGCATACGAGCGTCCAGAGGAAGACGATAGCAACGAGTGAGATGGTGACCGTCAGGAAGGCCATGATCGAGTCTTGCAGAAGAAAGTAAGGGACGGGAGCGACGGTCAGCGAAAGGACCAGCGAGGTGCGAGTGAAATGCGGTACTTACCCCACCCGGATCGCATCGCACCAAAGACAACCTGCTCAGTCGAGAGAATGAAAACGAAACCGCCACCTGTATGCAAAGAAAGTCTTCTTCAGTCTCAAGGGGCGCAAGAGTAAGAGAAGAGAGGGAGCGCGACTGACAGGATAAGCAGAAGGCGGCAAGCGCCTCGGTGGGAGGGCGTGACGGAAGGATCGACCGGGGAGGTCGCAGCCAGAGGAAGACATAGGTCCTGTCAAAGGCAGCAGAGTCAGTCTTCTCGGGTCTTAATCGATACTCGTCAAGACTACTCACGCAACCCTCAAGCAAGCAAACAGCGCCAGAAGGTTGCCCCAAAGAGTGTGCACCTCGATCTGCCGAACGCGCGAGACAATCACGCAGTCAGCACAAGGTCACGCAAGGGACCCAAGAAAGGGAACGCACAGCCAAAACGTAAGCCTGATGATGAGCGCTCATGGCGAGTCCGGTCACACCAATGACCAGCGCCGGGAAGGGGTTGAAGCTGCCCGTCCAACTGGGCGGCTTGGGAACGTCTGACAGTCGTCGACCGTCCAGACGAAGGACCGTGTTGGAGAGGAAGCGCTTGGCGACGGGCAACTCGAGGAGGAGACCCAGAGCACCGCAGAACCAGAACATGACGGCGATGGAGATGTGCTGCAAAGAGGATACGAAAACGGTTTTCAGCGGATGATCGACCTCCTCAAGAAACGCAGAGGACACAAACCTGAACCTGGTGAATCGTAAAAGGTGCACCCGGCTTGGCTCCGAGACCTGTGCGAAAGAAAAACTGTCAGTTTACCGGCGCCGACCTTCGAAAAGATGGGTATACGACTCACGCTCGAGCCAAGTGTTTGAGATCCCGTACAGAAAGATGACAAAGCTCTCGACCGCTTCAGCGGTGGGTACGGAGAAGCCTCCCTTGCGAACTTTGCTGCCAGGTGCATTTCGTCTTTTGGGGCGAACGTTCCACGCCCATCCGTGCCTGTTGGAGCACGAATCGAGGAGGATGGTCAAAAATCGACCGGACGAAGATGAAAACAAGAAGGCGCGAAACATACTCCTGCCAGGCCCCGAGGTAGCGTCCCCACGTCAGGATGCCGTAACCAAAGAAGATGCTTCCTTTGATGAGATGGGCCATGCACCCGTTGAGGTACTGGGCTCGACATGCTCCTGCGAAGATCGTCACGCCCGAGACTGTGCAGGCGTACCCGAGAACGACCGACAAGCGCCAGAGAAACGTTTCGAGTCTGCTGATGACCGAGGACAGGTTGCTCTTGCTGAATTCGGACGGAGTAGAGTGGTGTCGCTCGTGGTGATGGTGGTGGAGGGTCGACGTCGAGGACGTGGGCGAGGGTTCGGAGAGGAAGTACGACTGGGTCGTGTAGATCGGCGTGGGCTGTCGGCGAGCGGCTGGTGCAGGGTGAGCGTTGACGTCGGGAGATGTAAGATGGACAGGATCTTCCTCGTCCTCATCGTCACCGAGCTTGAAGACGACGGCCGAGTCCTCGGCTTTGGCGGACGAGTCCAGGAAGGCGTACTCCTCCAGTTGTCGATCTCCCCCTCGAGCGCCGAGTCCAAACAGCGACAGACCTTTGGCCTTGAGACCACCCTCGACGTTTCTCACTTGTCGGACTATGTCGAGCGCACCGAGAGCGTAGAAGAGGACGAGGACGACGTAGCCCATCGGCTTGTGCGAGTCGTGGGCGTACAAGTCGGGTGTTCCGGTGCGGTAAATCCAGGCGCTGAGGATCGAGAGGAAACTGAGAAGGTTCGAGACGAGGAGCGTGGGTGTGTAGAGAGGCGACTTGGCCGTTCGGAATGCAAGGGCTGATGGAGGGGAGAACACGCAGAGGGTCAGTCGCTGCGCCAGTCGCCAAAAAGAAGTCGAGAGGACGCACCGAGTGGCAGAACAAAGCAGAAAGCGATGGACATTACCAGACCATGACCGAAAACGATCCAGTTGCCGTGCTGACCGCCGCCCTGAAGTCGCTCGTCGTCGGGTTCGAAGGTGTAATCGTGTGTCTGTCGCCGCGGGGGAAGAAAGGTCAGGTCGTGACTTTAACCGTCGAGATCGGGTCGAAAGCACGCACCCAGTACGAGAGAGGGTTGGGATCGTGTCCCTTGAGGATGTCGGTCTCGTTGAGCATCGTCTGAGGAGTCGTCGCGCCGCTGCGAGAGAGAGGGAGGATGGTGGCGGAAAGACGGAGTTCGATAAAGGTCAGTCTTTCCTCGAACGGGGACCTTTTCAAGATCTCTCGAAAACGGACTCACTGGTGGTGGGTGTGCGGCATGGGGGAGTCGAGTCCAGGAACGGGCTCCATGACTTGCCCGTCAGGCCCGTACCAGCTCGACGAGTTGACGTAGCCGGCCGACGAGTGGTGGTCGTGCATGCCTTCCATCCCGCCTTCGTGGCTCGGCTCCTCGTCTTCGTCGTCGCCGTGACGACCCGGGAGGAGCTCGGTGGGAGAAGGATGAACAGGGTCTGAGGCTGCAAGGGCGGTTGTCGTGAAGAGAGCGAAAGCGACTAACAAGCGTCTCATGCTTCGGGGATGACTTGACGGGAGCCGAAGGGTGCTGAGGGTCGGGGGTGCTGGTTGGAGGGTGTAAAGACGGTCGTCCGAGAGGTGTGATGGTAGTGAAAGAGGCGAGGCTAGGCGAGTCGAGTGACAGATATCGAGAGGGAGAAGCGAGCGGAAGTGTAGAGAAAACCGGGAGAGGGGGAAGGAGGGGCGTGTGTCAGCCTGCACCCAGTCAGCTTGCGAGAGAGCAACCGACGTCAGAATCCCTGAGTTGCGGCCTTGACATCCGCAACGCCCAATCCACTCGCTGATGAGTGACCGGATTCTGAACCGAGCATGACCTGCTCTGCAAAGATGCACGGTGCCTTGGAGGCAGCTGAGCTCGAGTGGATCGTCGCCCAAGGTCGGAGTTTCGTCTCCAGACGAGCATGCGGTATTTCCATACATCTTACTGAAAGCCGAACCATCTCTCAAGTCTAAAGGAGGAGGAGAAGAAGAAGGCTGTCGAGGGCTGTCTAATCCTTGTCCATGGTCGAAGCCAGAAGAAAGGATTGGGCAGAGTGAAAAGTAGGCTGACCTGCAGCGTGCAGAAGGGGTCGAGCTGCAACACTCGCTCTTGCGCCAGCAACGCCCACCCGCAAGACCCACCCCTTCCTCCAGCAAGCCTCAAGCCAAGGGCATGCTCCCAGGAGGTCTCCTCACATCTCTCCCGTCATGACGAGCCCGTCTTCAAACGAGGTCAGCGCGCAGCTTCGCCAGACCCGCGACGCCCTCAAGCAGCCCGTCGCGTCAAAGTCGGACCTCGTCGCCCTCCTTGGTCCGCCGCTGGCCCTCGTCTGTCTCCTCCCCCCTCTCAGCTCGGCGCAGTACTCGAAACAGGCCCAGTTTGATGGTTCCAGGTCGACCGAGGCCAAGGAGGTGTTCTTGGGGAGGCTGTTGGGCTCTTTGCAGGCCGTCGTGCTGGAGGCAGCTGGATCGTGGTGGGACGTGCTGAGCGAAATCAATGAGGGCGGCAGGGACGACGACCTCCTCGCCTTGCTGGACGCCTGGTTCTGCCCTACGAGGAGAGAGGGCAGCTCTGGACAGGCAGCGGTCGCGGTTGCCATGTCTGGTCTTCAGGTCCTCCTTTCGACCCCTCCTTCGCCATCCTCGTCTACTCCCAAACTGGCGTTCATCGTCCCGACCCTCTCCCGCCTGCTCTCCAACTATCCCGTCACCCAAGTTTACGCACACCTTACATCGCAGGCAGGACCTATCGGACCTTGGTCGTCCAAGGAGACGATCGCATGGGAGTCGTTCGTCCGATGTCTCGTGTCGCTGCCCGGCAAGCTCATGAACCTCACGCAGGGAGGCACCTTATACCCCGTGCCGGCCGAGCTCGACAGCCCTTCAGTCTTCCGCTCTCTCGCCATCGGAGTCGACGAAATCCTTTGGTCACGGAAGGACTCTCAGCGTGCGTCTTTCTGATGTCTCTCTTGCGACGGAGTCTTTGAGCTGACCTGGGGGAGTCTCTCCATCGTGCCCAAAGCCGGCGTCGGACCCCTCGGCTTCCTCGTCGCTCTCCTTGTTCGTCAAGGCTACGCATCGCCCTCATCCATCTCAGCTCTTTCCACGGCTCTCGAGTACCCAGCAAATCTCTTCTCGGTACTCCTTCCTCGCTTCCTCCCTCGCTACGACTCCTCTCTCTCGTATGCGACTTCATGGTCGCGAGTCCTGCTAGACGGCGCTACCTTTTCCGACCAAGCTCGACTGGCAGAAAGTCTCCTTCGTCATCTTCTCCTCGGCATCTCGACCGACAGCTCGGTGGAAGCACAGTGCGCTCGAGCAGGGCAGGCGCTGCAGGTGTTGATGGGATCGAGCGAGCCGTCCTTGGTAGAGAAGGTGCTACTAGGCGTCGAGGCTATCAGCTTGACGGGAGGGGAGGGCAGCGTCGAATCGCGAGCCAAAATGGGGGTGTTCTGGGCAGGAAAGAAGGAGAAGGACGAGAAGGGTACGTTTGTTCCTCTCTTTTTCGGCACTCGAGGTTGTCGACACTGATCTACGGCCACTCTTGCCCCCAGCACTTGCAACTTTGCTCTTCAAGGTCCTCGACTTGTGGACCGACATCCAGTTCATCAAGTTCTCTCTGATCGCAAAACATACCTGTGCGTGGACTCGCTCAGTCCCCCTCTTCCTGGCGCCAGTAGACCCTGATCTCTTGGCTTGTGTCTTCAGACATCCTCACTCTGTTCCTCCTCCTCCTCCGGTCGTTCCCGCCGCAAGCTCTGGCTCTTCAGCGCGTGGCATCCTCTCCTCAGTTCCTCAACGGACTCATGCACTACCTCTCCCACCCCGATCGGTCGATCCGCTACCTCGGCATGCTGGGCGCCGAGGTCGTTAGTGAACTTACCGTGCCGCCCGGAGCCAAGAAGCTCGATTTTGGACTCTGGGAGGGCGAGGAGGGACACAAGATCCTGGCGAGGCGGCTGAGGGGTCTGAAGATGGACTGGGCGGCAGTGGACGCCGTTACGGATCCTTCGCTGGGCTGGCAGAAGACGTCAACAGTCGCTACGACACCCCCCCACATGCCCTCCCTAGAACCATCAGTCGAGGCACCTCCTTCATCTCCAAAAGAGCGTAAGAAGGCTCGGTCGAAGAAGCCGTCGACCAAAATTGTCGTCCTGTCCGACTCGGACGACTCTCTCACGGGCTACCACTCGTCCTCGTCCGTCTCGTCCACTCGCTCCTCCTCTCCCACTCCATCGGACCTCGAAGAGTACGTAACAGACCCGACGCTCTACAACGCCAAGAAGAAGAAGGTCCCTCGGCCAGTGTATCTGTCCCAGCTGGGCGAGCTTCTGGGCAGCAGAGACGATCCGGAGAAGCTGGAGACTGGGCTCAAGTGGGGAGAGAGTCTCGTGCGGCGGAAGCGAGGCTTCGGGCTTGAGTTGGGTCAGTTTTCGTTCGTCCCTCTCAAAGTGCGCAACCAAGATCATACTGACTCGCGCTTCGCTCCTCTTCATCGCAGAGGAGAACGCGGTCTACATCGCTCTCATGCTGGCCGGCCTCAACGACAACTTCGAGCTCGACGACTTTGACAACCGCAAGCAAGGGATCATGAACGCCCTCGTCGCTTGCTCGCCTCGAAAGACTGCCCCGTACGTCTTGCAGCGCCGTCGAGGATGCGGGCTTCTGGCTGACACCCTCCCTCCTTTCTTATTCCCATAGAGCCCTCATCGAGCAGTACTTCCACAACCAGTACTCCTTGCAACAGAGATCAGCCATCCTCACCGCTCTCGCAATGGGAGCACGAGAGGCTGCCGGCATGTCAACCCTCGCGACACCCACGACCGCATCCGTCGACTG
Organism: Cystofilobasidium capitatum; assembly: GCA_014825545.1. Classification (NCBI taxonomy): domain Eukaryota; kingdom Fungi; phylum Basidiomycota; class Tremellomycetes; order Cystofilobasidiales; family Cystofilobasidiaceae; genus Cystofilobasidium; species Cystofilobasidium capitatum. The sequence continues at coordinate 287,431 of MVAJ01000006.1, read as the reverse complement.
GCCCAGCAAACGCCTGCCTCCCAACCTCCATCAACGCTACGTGTCTACAACCGACGGTACCCCGCGCGCTGCCCTCGGTCGAGTAACGCCTCCGTGTCAAATCGAGCACGTCGCGAGCGAACTAAGCTCGATGGCGATCGAATGCAGTCGGGAGGACGCAGAGTCCAAGATTGGCGAGTTCCAAAGGGAGAAGCAAGTTCGGGTCAAGCGGTTCGCCAAGGCAAAACCGACGGCGCAGGTCACGTCGGTACCTTCGGCGGCGGAACTCGGCATCCCAGAGTTCAAGGACGTCGCGGCCGAGTTCTTCATCATGCCTCTCATCAACCGGTTCTGGCTCCACTACGAAGAGGAGGACGCCAAGGCGACTCGAACGAGCTCGAGCTACACGTCCACTGGTGCAGGAATGATCCTCTCGGCCCTGGCCCTGTCCAAACTGCTCGCGACCATGTCCGTCCTCGTTCACGCCGCTCGCCATTCGCCCTTCTTCCTCACCGTGATCGCTCCAGAGACGCTTCGGCTGGCGATGACGACGGCCGGTCGACTGGCCGCTTCCAAGCGAGACTCGGTCGACGACGGCGAGGTCAGCGTCCTGGGCGGTGCGCTCGAGCTCTCCATCGTTGCGCTCGACGCCAGTCGGGACCTCGACGACGGCCGAACGCTGATGGTCGACCACGCCGGTCTCATCCTGACCGTGTCGGAATGGGGTGAGCTGGTGTTCGCGCAGACGGAGAAGGGGGAGAGAGTCTTGGGTGAAGGGGGCGAAGCGGAGGGGAGGGTTAGGAGGGCCAGCGCGGGACTGTGTGTCCTCGTCGCAGGGATCAGAGAGCGCTGGATCAGGCTCGTTGGCTTTGGATCATGATCTCATGTCGTCCTTTCTAGCGAAGGAGAGCAAGCTGGCTTAGGATAAACGCTGCCGGTTGAGTGCAAAAATCGGCGTACAACGAAGCGGTCGTAGGAGGCAAGGGAGGGAAAGAAAGATGGACATGCGCCACAGAGATAGGGAGAGTGCAAAGAGGGGTACAAAGGAAAGTGTCCGGTCAGGAGAGAAATTTGGGAATGGCCCAAAAGAAGGCCCAGGTGTTTTGGGTGTGTGAGGTGAAGGGATGCTGGAGACGGGAATCGACGAGATGGGAACGGAAAGCTTCATTCCCCTTGGCGCTTTGGCTCCTGCAAACCAAGCCCAGCAATCCCCTCCAGGCCACCGACGCTCATCGTTCTCCCTCCGTTGTGACCCACACTCCTCCCCTGTCCCCCTCCTGCTCCTGCTCCTCCAATCCCGTCAAACGAATCGCTGCTCCGACTCATCGACCGACCTCGCTGCCCGAGATCAGACATGTCGGTCGTGGGAAGGGCGGCGTAGGTGCCGGTGGGAGAGGCGGTCTCGTTGACGGCGTTCCGGGCCACGATCGTGAGGTAGATGAAGAGACCGATACAAAGTCTATGCAAGTGAGCAGAAGGTGGAGGGAAGGGTCGATCTTGTCAGTCGTGCAGAACCGATGTGGGTGAAGAGGGGACGAAAGCACTCACCCGATACCGATCACACTCCACGTCTTCTGGATCATCTGTCCCTTGGCGGCCGCGTCGATCTGCTCCTGCGTCAATCCAGGCGATGTTGAAGGTGGGTTGATTCCGTCGTCCGACTGCGAGGGCGTTCCGTTAGGAGATGAGTAGTGGTCGCCCCAGTTGTGGATCGTCGAGCCGATCGTTGTGTGGATGCTGGCGACAGCGAGGGAGCGAGGAGATAAGTCAGGACGGCAGCGTCACAGATGGAAAGTAGCTACATAAAGGAACGTACATGAGTTTAAACAAACTAACTCCAGTGACGGTTGTGTAGACCTTGAGCGAGAGGGTCCGAGACGAGGCGAGGAGGGTGTTCATGACGTTGTATCTTCAGGACGGATGCAGAGTTGGTCAGATTGGCATCTTGTTAAGCGCCAGTGAGCGTCGCTACTCACGGGTAGGGAGCGAGCCGGATAAGGAAAAGGAGCGACGGTCGGCATTCGATGGCGTGGATGACTCTAGCTAGGGAAGGTGATCTCGAGAGCCTGGAAGGGAGTGGGGTTCAGGAGCTGCCCCGACCGAGAGCAGATGAAAGAGACTTACATTCGAATCATGGCACCTCGGAACAGCGAGCGCGAGAGGAGGAAAACGACCAAGGCGCCCTGAAAATCGAGAGTGGACAGGTCTCCTTGTCAGCACTTGAGGAACTTGCCTCAGGAAGCGAAAGGACGCACCGACAAAGCAGCAATGTAGGAGATGACAAAGCCATCCCAGGCACCAAACGCATATCCACTGAGGATAATGAGCGTCGAGTAGAGAGGCAGGGGAGGGAAAGTGGTTGCGAAGATTAAGAGTCCTGCAGCGCAAAAGGAATGGTCGGTCAGAACGATGAAAACCGGACGCCGCGAGGGAACGTGTTCGGCAGCAGAGAACGCACCCATGATCGTCTTCCCTAGTAGACCCATCTCCGCCAGACTGACGCTCATCGTGTCGAGCCCATGGAAGAGTTCCTGCCTCCAGAACGTGAAGACGACGAGGAAGCCGACGCTCGTTCCTGCCCAGGCCATGAACGGCACGTACGGCGTCAAGACCTGCGGCATCTGCCACCGACCCGTTTCCGGCGACGTGCAAGCCAGACGAAGTCGTTCGGGCCAAGGCAAGGCTTCGTCGGGCGTCATGTGCGAGTGATACGAGACGAGTCCTGGCCGAGCGAACGCCGGGTTGGGAACGGGCGCGTGTGACTGGGTCGGCGAGGACTGCGATGGGAAACTCGAGTGACGGAGGTTCGATGGAGGGTGCTGAGCGTGCGTGACCGCCAGAGAAACGGTCGAGGCGTCGTTCCTTGGGCCGGCCAAGGGAGAGGCGTTGTGGAAGCGCGAGACGGGGCTGCTGTTGGCGGACCGGCTAGGCGAGACTTCGATCTCGGACGACCTGCCTATCGAATGCTGCCCTCCGTCGGCCATCCAGGGGAAGAGGGACGTCTCGACCTGAAGCACCGGAGGACGGTTCGACGTTGTCCCGTTAACCGCCGTCCCTCTGCTCGGCGCAGGATGGACGAGCTGCGGACCGACCTGGAGAGGGTTCGCAAAGACCGACGCCGCAGGCAGGCTCGGCGACCGTCGATGAGGCGCGCTGGGTTCAGCTTGATGGTCTTCCGTCGACGGGGTGCCCGACGTTGAGCTCGACTGGTCTGGAGGGGCCGTCTGCGAGGGAGGGAGGGGCAAAGAGGTCGAGGCGGGAGATGCGGAGGGAAGGGACCCTCCCCCACCGCCGTGGCCCTTTGCCTTTGGCGGTCCAGCGGTCTGCCTACTTGCCATGTCCGAGAAGCCAGTTCTTGGTTGCTACGGGGGTTGCTGGGCGAAGTAGGGAAACCGGACGAGGGCGTTTGGAGGTCAGATTGGAAGGGACTGTCGGAAGGGGACGACAGACAGCGCGCGGGTTTCTCCTGCCCGCACGCCACTTTCTTTGGCCCAGAGCCCAGACACAGACGATAGCAGAGTGAGAGTATTCTGAAGAGAGGGCGCTTGCAGCTTTAGTAAGAGTTGAGACGCTCCCTCTCTGCGCTAAGTCGAGCTGCAGCGGCGCTCGCACATCTCGTCCCTCTCGCAGGAGAGCGTGAAGCCAGAAGAAAGTATCATCGCCTACGCAGCCGACTCGCCCCACCCCGTCTAGAGATCGAGGTAATCCTTGACCTCCCTCTCGCTCAACTTCTTGAACGCGCCCTTGCTCCTGTCGCCTCCGGGTCCGATGTCGTTCTCCCCAGGCTTGGGCACCGTCAAGATGCCGACCTCAATCGTCTTTTCCGTCATCTCGCCCTCAAACGACTCCTTGAGCGTCAAGAGGGCAGTGTGGATCGCGTCCTCCAGGGTGAGATCGTCGTTGTACCTGAGAGGAAGAGAGAAGGAACAAATTGTCAGTGATGAGGGGCGGATGTGGTCCGGGAGACAGCACGCACCGCTTCTCAAGGAAGGTCTTTGCGTTGACCATGCCCTTGCCCATCGCGCTCGCCTTCCAAGCCCAGAACGATCCCGAGGGGTCAACCTGGTACAGCGACGGTGTGTTCGAGTGCGCGTCGAAACCGGCGATCAAAAGCGACACTCCAAACGGTCGGACTCCTCTGCGAAACGCAACCCGAGAGATGTTCAGCGGTCAGTCAATTGGCGATCTCCAAGAGAAAGCAGCAAGAAGGTCTGTGAAACTCACCCGCTCTGCGTTGCCTTCTGCATGACCTGCGCGACCTCCTGGACGAGCACCTTCGTGGGCGGGTACTCTCCCCACATCTTCCAGTAGGCCTGCGCCGTCTGCCGTGCCTTGTCGACCAGCACTCGGAAGTCGGGTCCCATGCCAGAGTAGACCATGCCGATGTTGGGCGTGATGAGCGAGATCTTTTCGAGGGCCGATGCGTCCGTCAGAGGCGAGGGCTGCTTCTTGGACGTGAGCAGGACGATGCCGTTCGTGGCTGGAGGGCAGGGTGCGATGTTGGATCAGCACCTTGAGCTGAACCTGGAACGAGAGCAGGAAGGACGGACCCTTGACTCCCAGTGAGGTCTCTCCTCCGTTGACGGCGGCGAGGGCATGCTCAATCTGGACGAGCTGGAGGAGGAAGTCCAGATCAAGCGACAAGGGCGAGATTTAGGCAGGGCGTCAGTTGCCACTTTACAATTGACCATGGAGGAGCAGCTCGAAGCTGCAACGCACCTTTCCCGACGGCGAGAAGGTGGTGAGAGAGAAACTGTAGGGGGGCAAACGAAGGATAGAGGGAGGTCAGCAAGACGCTCGCCCGGCTCGTATTCGTCTCCAGCGCGATGGCTCGACGAGCGAGCGGTCGGAGTGGGAGGACCGACCTGTAGGCGCCTCCTCCTCCGGGTGCGGACATGATTGATAGACTGGGGAAAGGGCAGTGGTACGGGAGAGCTGTGTCGAGGTGGAAGAGTGTCTTGAAAGAAGGAGGGAGGCAAGGGAGGGGCGAGCTGGAGATGGTTGGGAGGCAACTCGAAACGACTCCTCCAAACAGCCATACCTTCTCTCCCTCTGAAACGATACCCTTTCCTCCCCTAACGCACAACTCTCCCAGGACCTTCTACGACCAGGACAGCCCACACACAGCCTCGATTATTTTTTCGCCGCTCGCTTCTGGCCACGATGGACCAGACCCTGCTTTCACCGCTCTGCCCGACCTCGGTCACGCTCGTCTCGCCGCTCTCGCAGCCGCTCTGGACTCGCTCGTTCCCCGCATCGGCCCAGGCAGACCTCGCACACACCCATCTGGCGTTCGCAGCGCTTGACTTTGTGGACGCAGCGGTGGCCAATGGAGCGGGCGTTGGGCAGGGTCGGGAGGGCTACCTGGGGCAGCTGCTCGTCTTGGACGGAGAAGCAGTGTGCGTTCTCTCCCTATCCCCGACCCCTCCTGCAAGTCTTACTGACCTACGTGCTCTCACACGCGTTCGTTGGCAGGTACGGGTACAAGCCGTCGTCCAACATCGTCATCATCTTGACGCTGGCCCTGACCTCTGCAGCGGTTCGTGATGTCGACGTCCTCGTAGTTCGTCCTCCACTCGCCTCATCGTCCCGTTGACCTTTGGCGCTTGCCCGTTCACCCCGACCTGACTTCCTTGCCTCCGCTCTCTGCAGATCCTGCACGCGATTCACCAAGCGTACCTGCAGACCATCTCGAACCCGTTCCACCCCCAACCGACGTCGTCTAACCCCCACCTAGGCGCGCGATGGGACCCGGCCCCATTCGCCGCTAGCAAAGGACTCGACCGACGTGTAGGCGAGGTTGTCAAAGCGCTGGGAGGCCAAGCTTGATCAGTACACGTCCTCAAGGAACAGGACCGAGCTCATTCCGCAACATACCACCCCTTTCGCAACATCGCACCCTGACCGCCGGCCGCCCAGGACAGAGACGCGTACAGTCAGACGTGCGGCGAATACCTGCATGCATCTCCCGAGCCGGCGTACTTGACTCTCAGGCTGGAGACTCTCGGAGCGTGTACGAGGACAACGAATTAGAATCTGAACGATGGTAATGACCCCTTTTTCACGACCCTTCCTCCCCGAGAGGCCCCCGCCCTTGCGTTTCTTCCTTTGTCTTTGCGCGAGTAACCTTTCCAACCCTCCTACCAACCCTCCTACCCACACTCCAGGTCTTCTAAACGATTCGTCCAGTCCGAAAGTCGAGGGCTTCAGGAAGGGGGTCATTGAGCGAGAGACGGTCAAGGCTCTCGAAGGCAGGGTTCGAAGTACGAACCCCCCAAACGAGCTTTGGCACGTCTTCTTGCCCAACATCCCTCTCCAGTGGCGAACGACATGTCGACCCAATACTGGTTCGAGTCGCTGGAAATTTACTCTCCACACGACCGAGATCTTCTATACGCCCTCTTCTATTGACTTCCTTCGGAGGACGACGACGACCCTCGTCGTTTCTCCTCATGCCGAAGTCATCTGTGGGTCGCGAAGACAGATACGGAGGGCACATTTTTCTCTCCTCCCACCCTCACTCTTTCTCCCTTTTTCCTTATCGATTCGCATGCTCCTTCGTCTCTCGACGCTTTCTCTCTGCCGAACGGTACACTTGAGGAAAGGGGTGCTTCATCATCGACGGTGGAGAGCCCTCTGTCGCCGAGCGAGCTGGTCGTCAATCAGACTCATGCCCTTCTCGAACCCTGCGCGGTCGAGCGAGCCTGTTCGTTCTGGGTCGACCGCGAGCCTGGAGGGATGAAGAAAGGTGCTTCTTCAGTGAACCTGGCCCACCTTGTAGGGAAGGGAGACAGAGCTACTGTGGAAGCAGGAGGTTGTGAAGATGTACACACCAGATCTCTCGCAAGACGGCAGCCGGTAACCCACTTCGATCCCAGATCCGTCGCACGACCGCACCTGGCAACTGATCATCCTTCTCCTGCCCCGCTACCGACTCATCCAGCTTCCCACTCATGACGAGCTTGATCCGCGCCACTCGCCTGAGCGCAAGCAGCTGGGTGAACAGAGTAGAGTAGCGCATCTTGGCCTGCTCGGTCGCCGCTCGACGGCTGATGGACGGGTTGGAGCTCAGCGTGGACGCCGTCGAGCGCGAGCGCGAGAGCAGGGTTGAGGAGGCCGTGTTGGACCTTTGAGGAGGAAGGGGAGGTTGCCGACGGGTAGCGAGGGAAGGCGGAGGAGGGCCTGAGAGGAGGGTAGGCTTGCGCGCAGGTAACGGAGGGGGGAAGGAAGCCGTAGACGACGCGGTTGACTTTCGCCTTGGGAGAGGCGGTTTCGGTCGCGCTTCCTCGGTTGGAGCTGATGATGATGTGACGAGAGGAGTGTCCTCCAGCTCGACCGAGGCCATCGACGAGGTGGAAGGTGCGGTTTTGTGCGACGTGCCGTTCTGGGTCGGTCGCGGCCCCGTCGCGCCAATAGGCCCGGTCTCAGGAGTCCCAGCCACTGGTGAGAAGGAGATCATGTCGCTGCTGTTCTTGGTTGGAGCTGCCCTTGGTGCGTGGGTCCGAAGGCGAAGCTGGGAGGTTTCTGAGAGGACGGATTTTGGTTTGGCAGGAATGGGAGGAGGGCGTGGAGCGGGTTGACCGCTGGGCGCCTCGACGGGCAACGTTCTTTGTCGTTGAGGTAGAGGAGGAGGCACCTTTGGCGAGGCTTCTGTCGGTGTTGTAGGAGAGGAGGGTGTGACAGAGACCGGCGCATCTTTGACGACTGTCGGAGCGGAGAGGGAAGGAGGAGGGGCTGCTCGAGGTGTCGGCGAAACAGCCCTTGACGAGGACGGCGAGCTGTAGAGCGATAGGATCTCAGACTTGGGCTTCCGAGGAGACGGGGGTGCCGGTGGTGGTCTCCTGCCTGGCTCGAGTCCGTTGAGTGTCTTCTGGCCTCCGCCCGAAGCGTTGCTGGCGAGGCTACCGTTCGACACCGTCCTCGAGATGGCGGACGGGGCACGCGAACCAGCGACAAACCCAGGCCCTCCCCCTACGCCGCCGAACACGTTGCTCGAGTTGGAAGCCGTACTGCCAGCTCGGTTCCTGGCCGAGGATGCAGTCAAGCTTGAACGGGGAAGGTCTGCGAGCGGGACGGCTTCGTCCTGAGCTGACGGAGGAGGCGAGGGCGACGACGCAAGGATGGTAGGATCGACCGGCGAGACGGGCAAGGGCTGGCCTCGCTCAAAGGCAGAGATGCGGTCCCTGATGGACATGCCGGGCGTGTCCGACAAGGCTTGCTGAGTGGGGTCGCTGCTTGAGCCGAACGCAAGAAGGAAGACGGAGGAACGGTTGTCGTTTGACGGTCTCGTTCCCGTCCAACCAGGGCACACGACGACTCTTGCTGCGCGCGCCACGCGACAAAGAATCCTCTTTCTCGTCATTCGCATGTCGACGGCTGGCAGTGCAAAACGTGAGAGGGATTGACGTTCTTATGATCATGAGTACCTGTCGTGCCTCGACAACGCTGGGCGTGGCCACAACTGCAGAGGGAGTTTGTAGCGCTGTCTCCTGAGGAGGGATGACCAGCGCCAGACGTCGGAGAGGATTGATGGGCTGCCAGAACGCAAAGGCGTGACCGAAGGAGAGATCTTGATGGGAGGAGTGGCGTCGGGTGGACCGGTACGACAGCTGTCTCAAGGTAAGTGTCTGGGAGGGAAGAGGGTGCTGTTGACTCGTCGAGGGGCGTTTGGTAGACGTCCTTGGCCCAGCTGCGCGTGTTGAGTAAGATCGGCTTCCTTGGGGTGTCGTTCTTCATCTGAGATCGATCTGTTGGATGAGAAGGCCGACGAGGAGGAATAGCGCGAGAGGCCTAGCGCAATCCGCCTTCCCCGTCCAGGACCCTCTGCAGTTCCGCCACCCTGCTCCGCATCCCCTCACTCCTCTTGCCCCAGACCTCCACAACGACCTTACACACCCTCCCCATCCGACCCTTGACGGGTCCGTGTCCACTCAGCGCCTCCTTGAACAAACCGAGCATCCTCTGATCCCGCGCAAACGAGTGCAAAGGCATCTCGTCCTTGGGTCGGATGGCGATCCACAGACTGAGGATGAGCAGGTCGGCCGTAGAGTTGGCGATGTAGTCTTCGACCGCCGCAAGTTCGGCGCACCCCTTGAGGTCTCGAGTTGCGAACGCTCGGACTTTTTCGCCCGCGAGTTCGGCCGGTTGAGCGGGAGGTCCGGTGCGAAGAGCGACGCAGACGTCGGCCATGCTCTTGAAGATGAACTGGTCTCCTTCCGACATGACGAGTACTTGCAGGTAAGAGGAGATGACTGTCGAAAAATGTGCAAGCAGAGGGGTCAATGTTGCTGCGCGAAGACCAAAACAGGGGATAGCCAGACTCACGGTTCGTTTGCTGCGACGCGAGTCCGTAGTCGATGGCAGTCTTGATGTTGAGACCTACATCAAGCCAGGGCGAGCGAGGGTTGAGTCAGCCGGAGCTGAGATCGAGGGCGTATCTGAGGGCTGAACTCACGCAGCATCTTGAGCGTCGAGATTTGGTCCTTCGTCCGTTCTTCGCCCTCCTGCAGGCTATTGACGTACTTTGAGAAAGCGCCGATGAGAAGAATGGTGATGCTTTCCCACTTCTTACCGGCTCTCATCGCGTAGATGATTGGGAGGACGGAGCCTGACGAAGAACGGGACACATCAAAGTCAGACGGCAGTCCTCTCGCTGGAAGGCAGGTTCGGCGCGCGCACCTGAGCGAGACCCCGACGGAGGGAGTGACAGAAGTAGTTTGATGTTTGAATCCCTCACGGCCATCAGGACCTCAACGTCCCGGTTGTCGATTGCTCTGGAAGCGGGGGAGGAAGACAGCAGTTCAGCGACGGAACAGGTTCGCACGGGTAGATGAGCGAGCGCTGAGACGAACCTGTACACGTCGTGAGACTGGTAGACGATCTTCTTCTTGGGCTGAACAGCGTCCTGTCCAGCAGCCGCGTTCTTCATGAGTGCCTGGGCCGAGAGCGACAGCCTGCGTCCGATGCCGTCGTCCCGCCCCGCAGTCGGACTTGTCGAGACGGCCTCGTGCAGGTCCATCTCACGCTTGCGATCCTCGAGCTGCCGTTCGTACTCCCATTGAGCGAGGTGAGTCGCTTCTGTTTCGAGCTGTCCGAGCGAAGGGAAGCGAGCTAGGAGGGCAGGAGCTGAAGGGTCGGGCGGTGGTGCGTTCTGGCGGGAGGACGGTCGAGCTGGGGAGCGGGCCAGGAGCGAGTCGGCCACGGGACAGAGGTTGAGCCTGGTCATGCCCTGGTAGATGCTGTTGATCGTCGGATGGGCTTACGCCGGCCAAGGTCTCGTCCTTGTGTCGGCCTGGGCGGGGGAACTGGAGGAGGAGAGGGGGCTGAATGTCGTCCGAGGCTCACCAACCAGCTCGAGACGGGACGAGGCGTTTTGGCTGGACGACTTTTGCAAGTTCAGCCCAAACGACTCCTGCAACTCCCACCCCTCTTTTCTCTCCTTCTCTTTCTCCTCTGGCATGTCTTCTCCGGAACCCGACAGCGAGCTCGCTTTCTTCACCAACGGATCCGCTCCAGACCAGCCAGCCACCGTCCTCCACCAGGAATCGGTGATCACCTTCCCTTCCCTCCCGAAGCCCTGTCTCCTCGCCGTCGATGCCAGTCCAGGTTGCGGTGGGATCGTCTGGCCGGCCGGAACTGTGAGCAGAACAAGGTCGTGGGCGTTCGGGCAGTCTGGAGGTTGGAGTCTGAACCAGGATGTGGCTCTTGTTTGAGAACGACCCTTAGATCCTCTGCGAGTACCTCCTCCACGTCCTCGAGTCGCAGCCGGAGTTCCTCGTCGACAAGGAGATTCTCGAGCTCGGGTCGGGGACGGGTCTGGTAGGCCTGGTGCTCGGCATCAAGGAGCCTCGGTGTCGCGTAACCATCACCGATCAAGAGTTCGTCCCAACCCCTCCTTCCCGTACGCGTCGCGACCTGTCAGACTGACGCTCGATCCTCCGCCTGCCTCTGCTCTCTCCAGGGTTTTGCTCGCCCTCATGAAGGAGAACGTCAAACTCAACGAGCTGGACAACGTCAAGGCTGCTGTTCTCGATTGGGGAGAGGACGCGCTTCCCGTCGGCATACCGCCCAAACAGGACATCCTCCTTCTCGCAGACTGCGTCTACTTTGAACCCGCCTTCCCTCTTCTCGGTACGTCCCGCCTTTTCTTCAAGAGCGCGTGATCCTCTCGACTCTGACTCTGCTTCTTCTAGTTACCACACTTTTATTACTCACTGGAGACCCGCAGAATCAACCCTTAATTTATTTCGCCTACAAGAAGAGAAGAAGAGTGCGTCCTTCGAATCCCACTGTGGAGCTTCGTCAAGGACTGACCCAGTCTTCCTTTACGCTTTTCTTTTGCAGGCCGACCGACTCTTCTTTCAGCAGCTCAGTAAGCACTTTGTTACCGCGCCGGTCGAGGACGATCCGAACCGGGGAGTGTACGAGCGCCAAGGCCTCAAGCTCATGATGATCACTCGCAAGGTCAAGCCCGTCCAAGCCGTCAAGAAGATCAGAACTCAAGTCACAACAACGGAGATCACGGAGCCTACTACTCAATAGATCGATGCGTGGAAATGTCTGTACTTTTCGAGGGAGGAGGAGTCTTTGGCTGCCAGCGCCCAAGCGCAAGTTGCCCCGCCAGCAAACGACTATGTGAGCGCAAGAAGAGCATGCAACCCACCGTTCAGCGTTCTCTCCCCGCTCTCTGCTGGTAAGGAGGGAAAGGGACTCGCAGAAGTGCACTCGAGTCGTACAGCAAGCGCTTCTCGACCGCACGAGCCCGCAGCCCCTCAGCCCACCCTGCCTTTCGACTTCTCTCTCCCACATCGTCCCCATCTCCCCTTCCTTGCAACCTCAATTACAACCATGTCGCATCAGATCCAGAGAGATATCGCCGTCATCGGACCTCGGCAAGTCGGTGCGTTCTCAGAGGGCCGTTGGCTGCTTGCCCACCTGCGATTCCAGGTCTCACCCCCCCCCTCACCCTTCCCTGTTTGCTGACGCTTGGATCTACCACCCTTGGCGTGTCCTGCAGGCAAGTCCTCGCTCGTCAAGAGGTACATCGACGGTCCCACCGAGAGCATCGAGGCCTACCACCCGACGATTGAGCAGACGCACCACAAGGAGCTGTCGTTCGCGGGCAGGAGCTGGAAGGTCAAGATCATTGATACAGCTGGCCAGGTGAGTCGACCAGAGCTTCCTATGTCGGTCGGAAGTAGTCTGAGGAAGTGTCCAGGATAAGCTGGCTCCGGGATCGTGATGTGAGGTTGGGGCAGGTGCTTTGTAGGGGAGCCTGGAGGGGGTGCGCGACGTCACCTGAGGAGGGCCGAGGAAGGCAGCAAATGTCGTTGACCACAAAATCTCGCGTCTGCCCTGTGCCGAGAGGACGCTCTGAATCGGATCGAGAGTCGTACTGACGAGGCTTGCTGCGAGCTTCTACCAGGACTCGTCGTCGTTCTTCCCCCTCAAGTACGCCGTCGGCCTCCACGGCTATGTCCTCGTGTACGACACGACGAACCGGACCTCGTTCGACCTGATTCAGGTCATCCACGAGAAGATGCTCGAGGCGATGGGGGCCGAGTGGGTCCCCTGCGTCGTGGTTGGCAACAAGAGCGACATTGAGAACTCGAGGTGCGCAACTCGTTCACGTCCTCCTTCCTGCTCCCCTCACTGACACCCTCGTCCCCTCCCCTTCTCTGCGCAGGATGGTTTCTGCTGCCGAAGGCAAGAAGTTCGCAGACTCGATCAAGGCTCCCTTCATCGAGACGTCTGCGACCAAGAACGCCAACCTCAGTTCGTCCACCCTCCACTCTCCCCTGTCCCGACGCAGACGAGAGGTTGACCGTTCCGCCTTGCTTCGCAGATGAACTCATCAACCTGCTCTTGAAGGAGATCTGGTACACCAAGGAGGGCAACACCGCACCTGCCGCAGCGGCCGCCCCCGGTGGCAGCTGGCTGTCGTCCTGGTTCGGCAAGAAGTAGACGCTCCTTTCGCTTGCATTCCGATTTCTTTCCCTTCTCCTCTCAACCCAGACATAGATCCACGGCGCACAAGAACATAACTTGTTTGCGACTCTTTTTCCTATTGATGATTGCCACGACCTCTATCTTCATCTGCGCTCTCGGACTCAATCTTGCCAACGACCGACGCAGCGCCAAAGTCTTGCCAGCGCTCGAGTCAGCTTGTCGGATGACAGCGATCAACCTTCGTCCTGATCACCGCATGCTCGCCAGAACGCGATCTACACGACGTGCAAGTGGTGTCTGAGTGGCTCGGCGGCGAACGGATGTGGACGCTCGGGACAGGCCATGTCCGCCTGCCCCCCCACCGCATCCCCTCAACCCACCCCTTTCTTCAAACTTCCCAGCATGGACGCAGCTCACGCAGACGACTTTTCAGAAGACGATGACCTCGTACGTTCCTCCGTCCTGTCCAAAATAATCGACCCTGGGGGTTTCTCGCAAGCGTCCGGCGTCAGGCTACCCGCGCCCGCCGTCAGTCTTGCTGACGTTCGCTCTGCCTCTGCACTTCCCCCTCGACGCTTCCCACAGCACGATGATCACGCCGAGGACTCGCCTGAAGCCTCGACCGTTGCAGGAGTGAAAGGGAAGGGTGCTTCGAAGGATGGGCGCAAGAAGGAGGCTGCAGAGAGCAGGAAGGCTCAGAATCGAGTCGCCCAAGTCCGTTCTGCCCTGTCTCTCCCCTCTCCTGCTGTCCGACCCCCCCTTTCAGCGTGCAGGTGCTAAACCTCTGCGTTTGATCTGTGTTTTTTTTTTCACCACAGCGAGAGTTTCGGCTGCGTAAACAGCAGTACATCAAGGAGCTGGAGACGAGGATCGAGGTCCTGAGCGCTAGCAGCGACACCAGGTGCGTGCCTGACAGCTCTTCTCAGATCCCCGCCGTTGGAAAGCCCTAGAGGCTAACCAGAGTTGCTCTCTGCTCTCGGATCCAGGTTCGATCATCTGAGAGACGTCGTTCGAGGTACGTCCTGCTTCTGCGAAGGCTTGTCGGCAGAAGTCCAGATGGTGTGAGCCAAGCTGACGTTTGTGTCCGCGCCTCCATTCTTTTGGTTGGCAGCGCTCGTCGATGAGAACCGAGAGCTCCGAGGCATGCTCTCGCAGATGGGCTCATTCTTCAAGACGAATTTGAGCCACGTTCTGCCGACGATGGGGCTCACGCCGGAGCTCTACGACGAGATCATCACCAAGTGCGTCTCCTCGCTCCTCGCACATTGCTCTCGGTCGGATCTTGATGCAGGTGATCTCTTTGGCAGGGGCAATTCTCAGACTGCGCTGGACGCTTTCATCAAGTCGAAGGAACGGATCCAGGGCTTCACTGGCGCCGTCACGCCCGCCATTCCGTCCCAGACCCTCAGTCACTCAATCTTTGCTGGAAGCGGTACGGGTGTCGCCGCGACATCAACGCCCAAGACGAACCCCAAACGCAAGAGGACATCCAACGTCGCTGGCGACAAGACCGACCCGCCGGTTCCTTCCATGCAGGCCTCTGGGTCGGGTACCTCTGCTCGAAGGGACGACGGTCAGGAAGACCCAGGCCAGCGCAAGATCACCAAGCTTGACGGGACGGTCCCTCTCGCTCCCAACCCCTCGCCTGACATCTTCGAGAGTCCAGAGTCGACGTCCACGCCGCTCTCGGGGGCAATGGGCAGTCACGACATCCCTTCAGGCGGATACTCGATCCTTCCGGTCGACAACCAGCTTCGTCGCACCAGCTCCGACCTCCGCTCCGCACCGTCCATCGTCATGAATTCTGTACCCTCGGGGTCGTATCCGGCCATGTCCAACTTCAGTTCGGGCCCGTTACCGTCCAGCTTTCAGAGTCAAGCGTACTCGGATCTCCTCGGCCTCGGCAACCCGTCAACGTCGCAGTACAACCCATCCTTCTCGCTGGACAACAACCCTCCCGAAAACCTGAATCAGTTCACCGCTTCCAATCCTTCGTCGACGAGCTTTCCAGATTTCCAGAACCTCGACCAGTCGCTCGCGTCTCAGTTTGACCTCGGGTCGTTTGACTTCTCCTTCTCGCCCAACGTCGTCGGAGTTACGCCCGCTCCTCAAGCTGCTCCGTCGATCCCTGCTCCCACTTCGACAACAAACGGACTGGTCCAGCCACCCTTTCCTCGACCGCTGCAGCCCGGAGAGAGTCCAGAGTCGTACTTTGAGAGTCCGGACATCAAGGCGGCGATGGGCCAGTTAGACGAGAGGAAGCAGCAGGCCATGCAGGTACGTCCTCAAACCGTGATCCACCGCTCTTCCCTCAAGCTGAGACCCCTTACCCCCTCTAATGCAGCTCATCGGCTACCACCTCAGCAACTTCCGGTGGGTTTTGCCTTCGCGCAAACGGTCTGTGACGGTCGCTGACTCCCCATTCTCGGCCTGCTGCAGTGCAAACCCCTCCTACCACCTTCCTCCGTCACTGGTCCCGACGATGCTGCAACGAACGGTTCCGCATGGTCAGCCCATCTCGTTTAAATCGCATCTGCACTGAGCTGACACTTCCTCTGGCTTCCCTGCAGGTCGATTGATCGATGGAATCCCGATACCGAACCTCCGGGACGCCATGATCATCCATCGAGGTGCGTCTCCGCTGAGGCTGACCTTGCACGAGGCGCTGTACATGCTGATATTGTGCTCGTTCCCTTCCTCTCGCCCCCCGCTTGCCAGATCGTTTCAACCTCGGCATCGCCCTTCACCAGTGCATCGGCGAGTTCCGTTTGCACGGGACGGACGTCCTGTCGACCGAGTCGTGGGAGATTGGGCAGGCGTGGATGCGACTGTACCCGTTCCTGATCGACCAGTCCATCGTCGACCACGCCAACCACTGGAGGCTGCAGCGCGGAGACGAACTCGTCGACATGGACGAGATCCGGCGTCTGACTGCGGGAAGCCGTTGAGGTTGGGTCGACTCTCTCCTACCAACCGCCTCTCCGCATCAACGCCGTCTCCTGCCTCGCTACCCCACGCCGCTGTATCCATGCTCTCTTCCTGTCCACACAAAGATGCCGCGCGGATGCGCATCTGCTTCCTTCAAGGTTTCAACGACCTGTTGAATCGCCGTTCTCTCCGCGCGTGTAAAGGGGAAGGAAAGAGCGATTTTTACCATCCGAGAGCGCGCTTCAGCAGATCTCAAAGAGGCGCCGTTCGATCTTGACCAGATCTCCCTTACAGAGCCCGAGAAGGGCGAGCCCTTTTTGTTTTTTTCTGCCCCTCCCCTCCCTCGCCGCGCTGCCCACGACCTCCACCGCGTACTGCACCAGAAAGGGGGATTGTCTGGGAGCCATCTCTCAATCCTTCTCCTCCCAACTCGCCGGCCTCTCACTCTCAATCACTACCTCTCCACCTCCTCTGCGCGCAAGTCAGCGAGCTCGACTCATCTTTTCAGCAAACGTCGCATTCAGGCGCGGATCCGTTGCCCGCGCGAGTGCTTGTTTCTTTCCGATCGAGGGCCAGCCTTTAGCCTTTCTGAAAGACTTGGGACTCGCCCCTTCCCCCACTCCCCACCCTCGTCCCTTGCCGCCCAACCAGCTCCGGATCAAGGCTCGACACAAACGCTCCGAACCGTCTGCAGAAGAAGTTTTCTCGTCGAGCGTCAGCAGCATCCCAACCAGCACCACCCAACCCAGCTCGACCAGACGACTCCTGCGCGCGGACGTCAGCATCGAGCTCCTCCGTCGGTCGCACGACGTAGCCAGACCCACACTCTTTCTCCAGCACACCTCCACTCGATCCGGATCAGCACCTCACGCTTGACACCTGTAGCAGGACACTGTCTGTGTCTGTTCTGCCGACGCTCGACATGATCCTTGGCTGTGAGTCTCTTGAGCCGACGTCTCCCACATTGTTTGCTCCTTCTGACCGTCGTCATCGACATATCTTGCCTTTTCACCTCGCTGCGCTGCCTGCCTCGTAGATGATGATGGAGAGATCCGGATTTCGTTGCCTTGGACGCCGCACCCAGCGGACGACGTCCGACCACCTGCGCCTTCGCTCGCAGCATCGGCCTCGGCGCTCTCCCACTCCATCTTCCCCTTGCAGGACGTCTCGTACGCCGGCTTGCCTGGCGTTCGCCACCCCTCCGGCTGGAGTTGGGTGCCCTCATCGTCAACGTTCCGGTCGCAGTCCGTCCCTCCACCTCGGACTGGAGCGCGCAAGCTGCTCGGCCCCGATGATCCCAACGAGGTCAGCGCGGTCGAGGCACTCTCGTCGCTCGCGTCTTGTGGTTCACGTCCGGTTGATGCAGGTGCGTCTCTGCCTGCCCGATCTTCCTCATACCGCGCTTGCTGATTGACTCGACTTGTTTGCTGCAGGCCGTCCATCCAGCCACTCGTTGAGCGAGTTTCATCATCCTCCTCGGTTGCCTTCTATGACGGCGAACCTTCCCTCCGACCCTCTCCCTCTTCTTGGTCCCACTCTCCCGGCGCTTCGGTTCCCTCACGCCCAACGTCCTCTAGACCTTCCGTTCCCGGATGCGCCCGAGCGTCGGGTGTCGTACAGCCTTCCATCGGCCAGCACCTTGACCGAATACACTGGTCAACGTCGGCCGTACCAGTCAGCACCTCGCGAATCGTCCAGCCATTCCGCAGGTCCCCCAGTCTTCCGACATCCGTTCCCTGTCGATGTGGGCTTTCAGCAAGCCCAAATTCAATCTCAACCTCCTCAGCAACCACCCCTCCCCTACCAATTTGCCCGAGCCACGTCCGACTCAGTCATCCGCCCGTACTTTTTCCCTTCCCCTCTCGAGCCTCCCTCTCTCTCGCCCATGATTGCCGCTCCATCTCGACAACTGTCGGGTGAGCCGCAACCCTCCACCTCCAGGCCCTCGGTGCCCAAACGGACGTCCAACAAGAAGATCCTCAATTCGACCGAGGCGAACGCCAAGCGACGTCGGACACTCATCGCTTGCGAACGATGCAGGCAGCACAAGCTGCGCTGTCTCGGAGGAAGTCCTTGCCCTGCGTGCTCGAAGCGTGGTGTTGGAGACGAGTGCACGTACGTTGCCGAAGTCCGTCGACGAGGCAAGGCCAAGAAGAAGCGGGCCGGTGCTGCTGGACAGGAGGGCGATGCGGAGGGAGATGGGGATGGGGACGACATGGAACGAGGCTGGTCGGCTGGCTCAGGAGGCGAAAGGGACGCTGAGTCGCCGTCAACACAAGGCCAAGCTACCTGGCCCGACTTCCAGCCATCTGCGCAACCGGAGAAGCCTATCCCAGACGTCCACGTCGTCGACTTTGCCAACCTCAACTCGAGGACGATCTCGGAAACCGTCTTCGGCCAGACGAGGGACGCCAGGTTCCCCTCCGACGGCAGCAGTTCGGCCGCCTCGTCCGCCCGGACGTCCGTTAGCACGTCGAGTGCGAGCGTCGGCAGTGCGGCTAGGTCGACCGTGCACGGTCTGCTCGGGCAGGACGACCACAAGTATTTGGCCGATCGACTGCGGAGGAGTCATGTCGACGGCTAGGTCCAGCGCTCTGTCTCCAGTAGTTCCTTCTGCGTAGTTGACCCTTCGCTCTGTATTCTTCCTCGGACACTATTCTGTTACGGACACTCTTTTTTCTTCCTTCACTTCGCCACTCTCCCATGCCCATCTGTACGAACCGTACCTTCACTCGACTCCTCCACCTGCTCAAATACCATGTACCGCTCCGGGTTTTTTTTTTCGTTTTTTTTATAACTTCGTTGGTGTCCATGCAACACCTTAGATACATTTCTAGCGCGACAGAGGAAGGCGGGGGTTTGTCTCTTGCCTGGAAGTTACTCGCTGAACTCCTCGAATCGCGAGAGGTCCATGTCCTTGGCGAGAAGGGGGATGACGTAGGGGTCGAAGGTCTGCGGAGTGGTGGAGGCCGGGGGTGAGAAGAAGAGAGGGGCATAGGGGTCAGACATCCCGGTACGACATTGCGTGCTGGTTCGACAAGAGATAGGACACACCTTCCAGTAAGGGTTGTTGAGGTGGTACTGCTGCGACGACTCCTGAAGGTATCGCTGTAAGACGATGAGGAAGTGCGAGGGTCAACGAAATGACAGAGGGGAGGAAGAAGCGAAGGGGCAAAGACGGACCTCGACGATGCAGAATTTGGTGGCGTCCTGCGCGAGAAGCAGCAAAGGGGATGAGGGTCAGAGGGTGTACAGCTGGAAAGGGTCGAGAAGTGACGGATGGAAAGTACCTGAAAAAGAGGGCGAAGGGGGCCAAAAGGTCAGCGCGCAGGCCGAGGAGGAAGACATCTTATCTCGCGCAGATACGTACCTTGGGGTCCTGCATGACGTACCAGTCAAGGGTCTCCTTGTCCTTCTTGTAGACGTCGGAGGCCTCCTTGAGCTTGGCCC
This sequence comes from Cystofilobasidium capitatum, assembly GCA_014825545.1. Taxonomy (NCBI): domain Eukaryota; kingdom Fungi; phylum Basidiomycota; class Tremellomycetes; order Cystofilobasidiales; family Cystofilobasidiaceae; genus Cystofilobasidium; species Cystofilobasidium capitatum. The sequence goes on along the minus strand of MVAJ01000006.1, from coordinate 268,126 downwards.
TGGGGTTGAGGGAAGGAAGGCCTAAGTCAGCAGGGCTTTCGAAGAAGGCGGCAGATGGACAGGCTGGACGCACTTGAGCTTCTCCTCCTCGCCAGCCTTGGCAACCATGTGGACGCTGGAAGTGGGAGAGCGAGATATCAGTCTGTGCTCTCATGATCCGACACGTCTGAGACGTACACGATAGTGTAGACCATTGTTTCTGAGTTGAGGGTAGATGGGGGGAAAGAGAGAAAGAGCGGCTGAAAAGAAGGTGACGCTCGTCCGCTGCCGCCGAGGCCATGCGTACAATGGCGGCACTGGCACCCCACTTCGCGCGAACCTCGGACGTCAAAGTACGACCCGAGAGTGTCTGCGTACTGTCAGCTGCTGCTCTGCTCAACTTAATCGCGCGACGTGTAGTTGGGGAGGGAAGGTAGCCTGCGCAGGGTTCGACTTCGCCCGTGCTGTCGGTGACGCGCGCGAGCTGCTGCTCTCGCTCAACCCAAACCTCTAGCTAGGCGACCTGCATCCTTCGCAACCATCCTCGACTAGGCCGCATTTCCAGTTGATCCCTTCTTCTCTATCTCCCTCGCCTCCTGGTTTCAGCCTTTGTCGCATTGCCATGGGTCAAAATCCGCCTCCTCTGCCGACCCATCGGACTTCTTCGAGCCCTGTGCCTCCTCCTCAGGTCCTATCTCCTGCCCCGACCGACAGCGGCCAGTCGAGCATGCCCGAGCTCCCGCAAGACTCCGAATGGGCTCGCAAGGCATCGCTGGGATCGACAGAGCGGAAGGAGGACCTCGAAGCTGGTCCGTTGACTGATGGTTGAGCTGCCGTGACGGGCGTAGACTGATCCGAGCTGAACGTTCGGTTTTAAAGTGGCCTCTGGCGGGCCTCGTCGAAGGGCGACGATAGCAGGCGGTTCGAGACTCCAAGCTGTCGCATCTCATTACTCGGACAAGGACGACTTGGACTTTGATTGGGGGTCGTCGTCGATGGGTGCAGAGTGCGTCCCTCCGACGAGTCCTTCGAACCGCAGCACGCTGACCCCTCTCGTACCTCAACAGGCCTGGTATCGACGCACATAAGGCTCGGTTCAGCCACATGGACAGCGATGTGATCGTCTACGTCATCGACTGGTCGCCTGAGCGAGTGAAAGAGCGGAGGTTTACGGGCGACGCCTTCCTGCGTTGGTTTGGGACGGACGGCAAGGCGGGTCAACGGCCAGAGTGGGCGCAGGCTCGATGGATCAACGTCAGTAGCGCCTAGCCCCGAGCCTGCAGAGTCCTTCTTCGTAGATGAGTGGGCTGACTCGCTTGGAACTCTGATGCGCAGGTCGACGGGCTGAACTGGGAGGTTATCAAGTCGATTGCACTCCGGTTCGACCTTCATCCCCTCGCTCTGGAGGATGCCATCAAGTTTGCTGCGCACTCCAACTCGAAGGCCGACTGGTACTCCAGTAAGTGACGCTTCTTAACAGGACTTGTCAGGGCGGCGGATGTGACTGCTGAATCGATTCTCTCGTCTCGCTCTCGCCCGCAGGTCAACTCTTCGTCCGCCTGCTCATCCATTCCATCTGCACGACCCCTCCAACCAAGGGCGCACACTCGGCCAGCCATTCGTTCCTCGAGATGATCGGCATGTCCAAGTACCAACGTCATGCACGCGACGTTCTGGGCGGAGACCATGAGAAGGCGGGGACATTCGCTTCCGGCGCAGGAGACGACGACCCCCACCACGCCCACGGCGAGGAACTGGATGCCTTCGACGACGACGACGATGATGATGACGTGACGCTGGGAGGAGGGAGCGACAGGGATGAGAAGCTCGAGGAGCAGCTGGCGGCTAAGAGCGTCGTAAATCACTTGACGGAGAATTACAGAGTCAGTTCCTTTTGGCGGCCATATGGACCTACCTGGCCACTGACTCTGCAACTCCCCTCTCCACAGGTCCGAATCGACCGTCAACAGCTATCATCGTTCCTCTTGCCATCTAGTAAGTCTTCTGCCCTCGGTGCGGCCCTATCCCGCCGTCCTTCTGACGTGGCTCTTCGACAGACACCCTCATCTCGATCTTCACACACTCCGGCGACAAGCTCACTAGAGCCATCATCAAGCGTCTACACACTCCAGGTACGATACTCAGAATGACCTCGTGAGTGTTCTTCCCGCCTTGGAGGCCGCCTTTTGTAAGCTGACCCGTTTCCATTGTCGCTCACAGTGACGCGTCGATGCTGCTCCAAGCGCTGATCGATGTTGTAGTCGACGATGCGTTGGCCATCTCGGAAGAGTTCCGGAGGTGAGTCTTGGCTTTGATTCTAGTCGGATCAGCTGGAATTTCGCTAAGGGATGCTCGTCGATCGACACTTCGCCTCTCAGGGAATTGGACGTGCTGGAAGGACGAGCGCTTGTCAACCCCGACATCACTGCCGTTCGTCATCTGCACGTACTTGCAGGGGTAAGTTCCCTTACACTCCGTTGTCGAGGAGCTGGGACTTGGCTGATTATTTTTTGATTTTATTTGGGGGGGGGGGGGTTTGACACTACTTGCAGCAACTCCTGATGCTCAAACGACAAATGACACCGCTACAAGGTCTCATCCTCTCACTCCGGAACGACGACGACGCTCGATCGAGTGTAGCCAAGAAGGGCTCGACTCTACATGCCAGAGCTGATGACGATCGCAAGGGCTACCTCTCTCAGGAGGCGCGCATCTACCTGACGGACATCCAGGACCATATCGGTGAGTCCTCTGTCTTGCTTGCGAAGGGTATGTTGAGCTGAAACTCGATGTGACATTTATCCCAGACTCTGTTCTCTCATCTCTGGAGCTTTTCTCCAACTTGGCTTCTTCCATCGTAGTGAGTCCTCGGACGTGCCAGAAGAGTCCGACCCCTTCGCTGATCCGAGTGTTTTTCACAGGACTTCATCTTCAACAGCCTTTCCTTCTCCTCCAACGAAAGTCAAAAGTACCTCACGATGATCAGCATCATCTTCCTTCCGCTAGGGTACGTCTCTGCTCTCGTTTCGCGTTGCTTTGCTGCCTGCTGACCAGCCTCGACGGAGCCCTCAGATTCTTGACAGGTTACTATGGAATGGTAAATTCTCCAACCTGTGCCATCTGCTAGCAAGCCGCCGTGTCCTGACCTGTTGTTTGCCCTCAACAGAACTTCTCCATCTTCCCAGAGGTAGATTCCCATCGCGTCCATCTTTCCTCTTGCATCAATATCACTGACAGGCCTTACATTCCTACCTCAGATCGGCGTCTTCCCCGATGGGACGGGTCCGTACGGACCCAATCAAGACGGCGGGATCGGGTACTTCTGGAAGATCACCGGTGCGTTCGCCCCCTCTTCTGCCCCAAAAGGCGCACCTGGCGGCTCACGCCCAGGTCTCGCTCTTTGGCAGGTCCCCTCCTGGCCGTTCTCTTCGCGCTGATCGTTATCGCGAACTTCGGATCGACCTTCGTCGGGTACGGTCGTCGGGCCATGTACGTTGCTTCCGTTTTCTGCTCATCATCCTCCCAAGTCTACCAATTGACCTCTGCTACAAAACAGGCATCGTGTCGAGAGACACAAGCACCACCGGATACTCAAGCAGAGAAGGCGTCAAGGAAGAGGCCGGAAACGATCTTGAGTCTCGCTGTATTTTCGTGCTGTTCTGTACTTTTTGTTTGCTATCCATCCCTGCCCCTACCTGCGTTGCTCGACCAGATGCAAGGGAGCATAAGTCATTAAGATCTCCTTCTAAAGTCGACGCGTCCGCAACACCGAGTGCGCTAGCTCGTCTTGGTCGCCTTCTCTCTCCGTCGCCAGCGGACGGTGTACACGTACAGGCCGACCAGTCCCGCCTGCAGCAGAGCCAGCAGTGCTATGCTGAGCCACGAAGAGCCTGATCGACTTTCTCTGAGGCGCTTGGAGAGCGTAGCGCGGCCTTTGGTTGGCTTTGCTTGGGCGTCGGGTGCTGACGGAGGAGAGAGGCGAGGTGCGTTGCTGACGATCGAGAGGACTTCGTCGAGAATGTCCGTCTCCCGGTTCTGCAAGAACGAGTAGTAAGGCGTCAGGCCAACTCTCACAGCAGGACAGAAGGAGGATGACTTCTCACCTCAAACGTTTCAATGTTGGCCCCAAGACTGATGAGCTCGTCGCGCAGGGCATCGACGGTGATCCGGAGGTGGCGACGTTCGGACTCGAGGTTGGCGACCCTGGTCGACAAGCCGGACAGCGAAGACCTAGAGAAGAAGAGAAGGGCTTCGGTCAGCTGTTCGGCTCAGACCCTTGTCGGAAGTGGGCCAGAAACCCACAAGATCATGCCGGCGTCCATCTCTCTCGTCGTCTTGCCCGACATCGCCTTCTCCCAAGCCTCCTTGACGACCGCCAGGCCGTCGACCTCCTTCTTGACATCAGTCAGAGCCTCCATGAAGCGCTGGCGCGAGTGCTCAAAGATCTCGTCCATGACGGTCCGGTCGCGAGGCGCGTATAGCTCCTCTTCTTCGTCCTTGAAGTCGGGCATTGCCGGCCGTTTGGGCTTGCGGAGGAGGTCCTCAGAGTCGCTCTCGGGGTCGATGCAGACGACTGCAAGCGGTGGAAGGATGTCCAACACTCGGATCAGTACTGAGTTTGCGCATTGGAAGGGACTCTCAGCAGGACGCACCGTACGAGATCGACCCGTCCACAAACTCCTTCTGAAACTCGCCACGCGCACTCGAAGCGCTGTACAGGAACGCCGACGGGGGAGCGTTCGCGCCAGGCTCCTCTGGACACCTCTCGCCCATCGATCCGGAGTGTCGGGCGGTGCTGACGTTGTCGACGATGGTAAAGTTTCGCACGCCAGCAGCTACGATTCCATACCCCATCCAGTAGCCCCTCATGATGTTTTCTCGCACCTCTCCGTCCCTTAGGATCGTCTCGTTGTCGTCCGACCAGACGGGTGGTCCGACACCGATCGCGACTCGGATGAGACCTCCCAGGGCGTCGATGGTGTTGTAGGCGACCGACGTGGAGAGGTACGACCCCTCCCAAGGTCCGTAGTCGACCATGAGGATACCTCCCATCTGAGATGTTGAGCGGGCCGTCACCTTGTTGTGCGAGATGGTCGACCCTGGCGATCCGTAGATGACGACCGCTGCGTCCGTCGTATCGATGAAAGTCTGTTCAACAAGCGCAAACGCAGCATCACACCACCGTCAGTCGACGCGCTCAGCTAGAGATCAGAGGACAGAGCTCACGTTGTGCGAGACAGTCGAGTCTCTGCAACTCAGACTGACTCCGTCTCCTAACGGCTTTCCAAGAGGACTTGCCTCAGGGTCGCTCCCGTCGACCTCCTCAATCCACTCCTCACCCACAGGTCCCTAAACCACCACAGACGTGGCACCAGGTCAATTCTCAGCTGCAAATAGAGGTTCGCAGGGTTGAAGGGGAACGCACAATCTCGTTATTCTCGATCCTCGCTCCCACGCAATTGAGATTGTCCCCCTCTCGCACATGAACCGCCGCCCACCCTCTCGGATCCATCAGCACGCAGTGCTCGACCACTTGACCCTCGTTGTTACCCAGCACGACGAGTGGCCCTCCCTTGTCGTTTGGTGTTGCCCGACCGAGCTTTGGACGTTGACCGTCAATGTGCACGTTGCGGAGTGCGACGCGAGCACATCGTCGACAGTCACCCCTGCAAGATGCAAAAGACGCCCAGATGTGGAAGAGGTCGTCAGCGTCTGCCACTCGGTCCGACGGACTGTAGATGGAGCGAGGAAGGCGACGCACTGGACGGCAGTGATGGTCTTGCCTACGGTCAGGAGCTTGGCGCGCGTGTCGTCCGTTGGGTAGCCCTCCGTGCTGACCTCCTGGTCCTTAGCCGTAAATACGATGGGACCCGTTAGACGAAATGTCGACCCAGGGCAGAGCGAGACGTGCATGTTGGGTCCTCCTGAGGGGACAAGGCAAGGTGTTTGGTTCGGTTCAGCGCACGGCTCAGGGGAGAAGGCGCGCGCGCGACGGACGAGATCCGAAGCTCAATATAGAGGTGACGATGGACTGACCATCGGAAAGAAGAGCATTGATGGTCGAGTCATCTCCCGACGAGAGGCAAGACGAGGGGTTCGCCCGGCGTTGGGGCTGCTTGGCCCGGGCGGGTGAGTCTGGGGCGGCGTGGACGAGGGAAGGGTCGGAGACGAGGAGGGCGAGCGCGAGCGTGAGGGCGAGCCCGGACGAGAAGCGTCCCATTGGACGATAATGAAAGGGGACCAAGCGTGGGCGAGTAGAGACCGGTGTCCGTCTAGGCGTGTGGATCGGCTGATCTGCTGCTGTTGGGGAGAGGCAAGAAGGTCGTTTGGGGTGGTCATCGCCTCCAGGGCGTCGGGACGCGTCCAAGAATGGGCTAAAGCAGGAATTTGATCCACATCATAATCGGTTTACATTCTGATCACGTTGCTGATATAATCCAAGCCACACTGACCCTTCCCCTCTTTCCGCCTGGACGACAGGTCCGCACTCTTCAACCACCGTCCGGCCCAGCCATGCTTTCCCTCACTCGCCTCCTGCCGACACCTCAGACCTCCAGCAGAGCCTTCTCCACCTCGGCTGCCTTGCTCGCCCACAAGAAGGGTGCCGGTTCGACAAAGAACAACCGAGGCTCGATCGGAAGGCGTCTGGGAGTCAAGAAGTTCGCAGGTCCGTACCTTATTCTCTCGTCCTCGCTCTCTGGCAACCCACTGATCAAATTGCTCTGCGTGGCCGCCTCCAGATGAGCTTGTGCAGCCGGGAGACATCATCACCCGTCAGCGGGGTATGACCATCCACGCCGGTCAGAACGTCGGTCCTCTCCTCCCACTTCTCCGCTTTGCCTTCCCTCATGCTCATTGAGCTGACCAGACGACCCCCTTTGTATCCTGAACGATACGTCTCTGCGCTGTCTTCATCATCTGGCCTTTTCGTCTCCTCGGCGCACTCCTCCAGGTCGGCGTCGGTCGGGACCACACCCTCTTCGCCTTGACGCCCGGCTACCTCAAGTTCTACTCTATGCCCCACAACTCTACCCGACCGTCCATCTCGGCCAACCTCCCCAACCGAGCCCCTCCTCAATCGTCAGTCGCCATCCCCGACACTCGCCGACCAAAGGGCTACCGTCGGTTCGTAGGCATCACCCTTAGGCGGGACGACACGCTCCCGCGGGACGAGCGCCGACAGGGCAGAGAGCGCATGTGGTTCGGCACGCTCGAGAGCGAAAAGCACGACACAGTTTGGGAGTGGAAGGAAGGAGGAGCTGACGGGGACGGTCGGTTTGTCGAGCAGAAGGCTTCGTCGTCAGATCTGATTGCGCAGGAGTCAACGTCGGCAGCAGTGGAGAGCGAAGCAAGGCCGTAGGCGTGTTTTGAATATCAAGAAACTCTTTTCCATGAAGCAAGGGACGATGGGAGCTCTGGCGTAGGTCTTTGTCCTGTGTGGGTGAGAGGGTTGCAAGACGTTTTGAGGTTTCATCTTTAATTTCCTCGTCCTCGACCCCTGGACGAGCCCCCTCTCGACGAACTTCCTCCCCTCGAGCCACCCCTGCTTCCTCCTCGTCCACCTCCCCCTGCCCCTCCGCGTCCACCCCCACGTCCTCCTCCTCCTGCACCACCTCCTCCGCGTCCTCCACGCCCGCCCCGAGCTCCACGGGGTCCGTAGTCCTCCATTCGCCTCTTCTTGCGCAGAGCATCCTTCTTGACGCTCTCCATGTCCGTCGCACTCAACTTGAGTGTTCCACCTCCGAACGATCCGACACCCATCTTGAGCCCGCGATCTGTCTCCTTCCTACCCTTGCCTCCTCCGCCTCGGTCGCCCTTCTTCTTGCCAAAGTCGTCCGCAAAGACGGAGTTGGACAGGTTGGCCGTCATCTGCTCCGTCTCACCCCGGTCGCGCGCCTTAGCAACCTCCTTCTTGTACTTTTCAGCGCCGACCTTGCGCATGCCGTTGGCGACCTTGGATGAGCCGAGACCGGTCACGTACGCCTTCCGGACCGACTTTTCGCCCTTGCCGAGACGGGTATCGCCCGCAAGCTCGGTCAGGCGGCCTTGAAGCGCCTGGGCCGTTTGTCGTCCGTCCGAGGAAAGCAGAGGCTGGAGGAGCGAGTGGAGAGCCTTGTCGAGTGACAGGTTTGTCCTGAGGCGACCGGGTACGAACAGGGCGTCGAGTCAGCTCGTCGCCTTGACATCCTGTTCAAACCGGATAGTCTAGAGACAACGTACTTTTCGAGGTCAGCCTCGGCAGATGTGGCTTCCGGGATAGCATGTGGATCGGCGTAGATCTTGCTCGCTTTCGAGTTCTGCGGGAGGGAGGGCAAGAGGGCGAAGGTTCAATTTTCGTTCTGAGCAGGCAGAGAAGGGTTTGAGCGTCCTTCCAACGAGACAAAGGACTCACCATGAAGGCCTTGTACTCAGCTTTCGTCGAGCGCGGGCCGCCCTGGTAGGCCGAAGGGTCGAACGTGACCTCTACCGGTTTCCTGACGACCGACGAGGAGGTCGAAGCGACCGGCAATTCTTGCTCTTCGTCTCTTTCCGACGATCCTTCTCCGTCGCTAAACCGCTCGTCGTCGTCCTCAATGCCACCCTCGCTGTCGTTCTCGTCAAAGCTCTCATCGTCGTCCTCGTCGTCGTCATCCTCCGAGACTTCGAGGTCCATGTCGAGGTCGACCGACGCGCGACGCTTGCCCTTGGACGCCTGAGACGGAGGGGCGGAAGGGATGGAGGAGCCGAACATCGACATGCCGTGAGCTTCCAGCGCTCGGAGCATGGCAGCCTTTGTGGCCTCTGCGTCCTCCTCGTCGTCGTCGTCGTCCCCTGAGCCGGAGTCGTCCTGGTCGGATCCCTCGCTGCCAGAGTCGGAGGTGGGAGGAGCAGCCTTGGGAGGAGCTTGAGCGGCTAGTTTGGACCGCTTGATAGGGCGAGAGGTAGAAGAAAATGAGGCTTTCCTTTGGAGAGTGTTAGACGAGGCCATGGTGACTGCTTGTGGGATGGAGAGAAGTGGAAGGAGGGGGAGGGACTCCTGCACCCTTGGTGTGGGTTGGGTCGCGTCGAAGTTTCGATGCCAAAGTGATGCAGACGAGGCCAGCGGTCCTTCTGTCCGTTACGAGAGTCCGTTTGAGGGGCAAGAGGGAGTTCGATCTGAGGACTGGGACGGGTGAGAGTGAGGGTTAATGGGCAGCACTCATCCAAATTCCGTCGGCTCGTCCAAGTCCGGTCGGTCGGCCCCTTCTCCCTCAAACACATACCTTCCCTCAGTCATGGCCTCCCTCAACCTCAACCAGCCTGCCCTCGGCACGTACGCTCACCTGCTCCCGCCGTCGTGGAAGTCCGACATCACCCGCTGGCTCGCAGAGGACACACCCTCGTTCGACTACGGCGGCTTCGTGGTCGGAGAAGAGCTGCAGCTGGCCGAGCTCCTGGGCAAGGGCAAGACGGATGTGAGTCTCACCCCATTCTCCTCCTCCCTACGTCTGAGTGTCAGCGGGCTGACTGGGATCTTTGCGTGTCCCTAGGCCGTTCTTGCTGGAGTTCCGTTCGTGGACGAGGTTTTTGCTCAGCTGGGCTGCACGTGAGTCTTCGCGCCGACCATCTCCTTTCCCGGCTTCCTCGCTCGCTCACTGACTCAATCAACGATCTTCCTCCCGACCTCGTGTGCAGCGTCGAGTGGCACTTCAAGGAGGGAGATTCCTTCTCGCCGATCGTGACCGTCGCTACCGTTCGAGGACCCGCTCGTCAACTGCTGCTCGGAGAGAGGGTCGCCCTCAACCTCATGGCCCGTTGCTCGGGGATCGCAACCAAGTCGAGGCGGTTGCTGATGGCTGCCAGGAATTCGGGTTGGAACGGAATCGTTGCTGGAACGAGAAAGACTACTCCTGGTGCGTCGACTTTCTGTTTGAGAGCCTCTTGAGGTCAAGATGACCGATTAGATCCCTGCCTCCTTCGCTCTCGACTTGGGACGAACAGGTTTCCGACTGGTGGAGAAGTACGGTATGTTGGTGGGTGGAATCGATGCGCACCGGTACGACCTCTCGTCGATGGTTATGCTCAAGGACAACCACATCTGGTCGAAAGGTGCGTTTGGAGTTACCCGGGTTCCTGCCCTTTCCTTGCAGCATCCCCAGTCCGAACCTGACTCAACACCTGCTCCCGATCTCTTTGCCTCCCTTCACTCGTCTGGCGAGGAAGGCTCCATCACTCAGGCCGTCGCCGCCGCCCGATCCGTCGCCGGTTTCGCCCTCCGAATCGAGGTCGAGGTCTCCTCGCTCGACGCTGCCCGCGAGGCCATCTCCTCTGGGGCCGACATCGTCATGCTCGACAACCTCGAGGGCGCGGCGCTTAAGGACGTCGCTGCGATCTTGAAGAAGGAGCACAGGGAGGCGCTTTTGAAGGGCGAGGGAGGCAAGGGCTTTTTGTTGGAGAGTTCGGGAGGGATCGAGGAGGATAATCTGAACGGGAGGATCAGCAACGGTCAGTCCGCTTCCGCTGCTGCTCTTGCATCCAATGCGATTCCCGTTGCTGAGACCGACAGGCCCTCTGGACCTCTTGCGCATCTCTTTCCAGACATCGACATCATCTCGACGTCGGTCGTTCACCAGTCGGTCCAGCACATCGACTTCTCGCTCAAGATTCGACCGGGCAAGCAGTAGACGTCCCATCTTTATGGAAGGGTTGCGGGTTTTCACATGGATTCTCATTTGATTCTGTCCGACGGCTTGGCTTGGTTGTAGAGTACAAAAGGTGGTGCATCGCATAGCAGAGAACCGAAAGGTGAGGACAGGGTTGTCGAGGATGTCGTCACGAAATTCGAGAACCTAGGAGTCCGAGAAAGAAAGCTTGGGCGAGACGGGGGAAAACCACGCGCAGACCAGGGAAAGGGAAGGGGGTGGGGTCGAGTTGACGAGCTAAGTGTCTCATCGTCGAGGGGGCGGGGGCGAGTCCGAGTACTGTCTTTGACGAGGGGGCGTGCTGCTGTCCCTCCCCCTCCTTCGAGGACTGGGCGACCTCGAGTCTGCGCTCCTGCCCCGGGTCCTCCTCGGCGGGGTCAGGCTCCTCGATCGACTCCTCGACGCACCGGTCGAAGGCGACCTGCGTCGACGAACGACGGGCGATCGAGAGCGGGAGCGACCTCGCGAGGACGCGGTGTCGGGCGTGAAGGAGCGACCACGACGGCCGACGGGCGAAGGCGACCGTCGGCGAGTGCTGCCTCGAGGAGGAGGCGACGGGGAGCGTCGGCTAGAGGGAGGGGGTCCGTTGCGTGCCGCGCGCTCGAGAGCGATTCGCCTAGAGGCAGAAATCAACCAGCCAGATCGTCAGTCTGAGTCAGGAAGAGAAGCAAGGGCGGGGGGGGGGACGTACTTTCGCTCCTCCTCTCGCCGGGCAACCTTCATCGCCTCCTTCCTCTCCTCTTCAAACTTCTCCATTTCTTTGGCCCTCTCAATCTTCAGCCTGTCCTTTTCCTCCCACTCGGCCCGCTTGAGCGCCCGCAGCCGCTCCTGCTCGTCCCGGTCAAACGCCGCGCCCTCCTTGTAGTTCTGCGCGATCCCGAAAGCGCCCTGGAAGCGCGACAGCTGCTCGCGCTTGGCCTCGGCTTGGCCGTGTGTGTCGTGCGCCTTGAGCGACTTAGGGTCGCGCGCTTGGGGGAGCTGAGCGAGCAGGCGGGTTCGGAGGGCGGAGACCTGGTCGAGGATGTCGTCCTCGGACACACTGAGAAGCGGAGTGAAGCGAGCAGAGAAGGGTGTCAGCGCTCAGGTGGATCACTTCGTCACCCTCCAATGGATCTCAAACTCTCGCCAGAAAGAATGTCACCGCACCCTTTGCTCTCGAGTTCGTCCTCGAGCTCAGCACACTTGACCTCGACCGCGCGCTTGCGCTCGTGGTCGAGGATGCCCTGGTCGGGCTGCCTCTGGCGGGGGAAATCGTCGAGCGAGCCAAAATTGGCGCCGGTACCGAAGGACGACTGGGCGGGCCCGCCTCGGTGTCGGTAGGCTGACATGTTCTTGACGACTGAGGGGGAGGGCGAGGGCGAGGGGTAGGGGAAGGTCGGGGGAAACGGGAGGCTATTAGGAAGTTGGCCGGCAAGAGGAATAAGAGGCTGGAGAGACGAACCATAGCCGTTGGTACCACTACCTCGGGCAGTTTGGAGACCTGAAGCAAGCGCGCGAGAGACGGATCAGCAATGTCGAGGGATGCCAGCAGTCAAGGCGGACGCACCGATGCCGTTGTCTGCGAGGGGGAGGGGATTGCGAGGGAGGAAGCAAGGCAAAGGCGAGGCGAACGACGCAAGGAGCTTCAGGTCAGCCAGCGGACAGCAGCAGCACGTTACCAGGACTAAGGACGACGTACACATGGCCGTGTAGAAGGACGGACGAAGAAAGGGACGGGGAGGGGGGGAGGGTGGAGAGATGAGCTGGGTGGGCGTTCGGTCGACGTTTCGCTCCTGCGCGCGCGCACTTCCAATTGCTCCTCCTCTCTTTTTTGCAGAATTGCATCTCCTTCACTTTCTCTTTTACTCACTCCTTCCAGATGGCGGGCGAAGCATACTCGTAACTTTCCCATCGCCTTTTACTATGTGAAACACTGTGTTCCGCCCATCCGCCATCCTATCTCAATTTATTTCCCCACCCTCAGGGTCCACCTCTCTTTTGCAGGATTTTGCTCTGATTCCCCTTTGCTCGCTCGTTGGGCAATCTTCTTTCGACACCCTCTTTCTCTTCGTGCGCAAACTTATGAACACGCCTTTCGTACACCAACTCCTGCAAGCGACAGGTGTACGAATTTTCTTTGCTCCACGAGTTTGGCTCTTGCTTGCTCGACGTGTAGAGAGCAGAAAAGGACCGTCGCGCCCTGCGCAAGATCTGTGAAGAAAAGATGAGTTATCAAAGCAGATCGCACTGCTGCGTCCTGTCTTGATATACACTGACCAACGGCTGCAGGTGTGTAGAACGATCGAGAGCCAGAAGGGGAGGCAAAAGGGTGTTGCGGAGTTTGAAAATCGGAGGAGACGCGCGAGACAGCAGAGAGAGCGAGCGCCTTTCCCACATCGCACCCTTCCATCCAACCCCCTTCACCCCCCAAACCCAGGTACGTATTTTCCTACTACACTATCCCCCCCCCCTCTCTCCGCACTCCTCCGACTGGCGTCTCGACGGTCCCACCCTCGCCCCGACCCGACGCCGAAAGGACGCTCATCTCGCGGGTCGTGCGGCCGCATCTCCTCTGTCACGCCCGCCTCATCGGCATCTCCCTCTGGGCTGGCCTGCTTCTTCCCTTCCTCCCCCCCTCATCCCTTCCTTCGACTCCCTCTTACCTATTGCTCCATCCTCCTCCTCGCGCTTCCTCTCTTCCCCATCTCACTGTCTGACTGCCTGCTTTGTCAGTCCGTCCGAGCGAGCCGTCCTGACGAAACTCTCTTTTTCACCCGCCCCTCTTTGGACCCCCTTCACGTCTTATCATCCAGCTTCCCTCCCCCTCCAACACTCCTTTACACCCACTCCAACGAAGTGAGTCGCTCGCTCTCCTCATCGGCCTAGTCCACACGTTTTTTTTTCAAGGGATGATTGGAAGCATTGGACGGCTAAGGGGGACGTGTTGAGGAAGCGGGAGGGAGCGAGGCCCAGGCGCGGCGGCCTCCCCTTTCGGGCAGCTCAGCATGTGAGACGCGCAAGAGCTCGCAGAAGCTCCTTCCCGTCTTGCACGTCTTCTGGGATCAGCTCGCTTGCCCGGAGCTGGATGGCTTGGGGAGGGTAATGGGTTCTGTACAGGGGCAGGAAGGAAAGGCAGGCTAGGGAGGCGTTTCCCCATCTCCTTGTTTTCTTTTTTCGCACCACACGCACCGTCGTCCAAACCTCTGCTTCCTCCACATCCTCCTCCGTCCTTCCCCAATCACCTCATAGCCCTTTCCTTCGAGCTCGGGCTGACGAAGCTCTTTTTCAACGCGTTCCAGATGTCTGAATCCAGAGAGGACTCCGTCTACCTTGCCAAGCTCGCTGAGCAGGCCGAGCGATACGAGGGTGCGTTTTCCGTCTCTTCCACACCATCCTTCGAACCGCGACAGAGGCTGATGTCTGCGTTTTCTGTCTCTGCCACGTCCTGTCGCGTATGATCCGTCTTCACCCCGGATTTTCGACTTTGCCTCAACTTTTCACGTCGTCATCTCGGTCCTTCTTCCGTTGACCTCGCGCTCGGTTCCATTCAACCACACCGCGTATCGACCTTTTCTCCGACCACCCTTCGTTCAACAACAACAGAGATGGTCGAGAACATGAAGCGAGTCGCTTCGTCCGACCAGGAGCTCACGGTCGAGGAGCGAAACCTCCTCTCGGTCGCCTACAAGAACGTCATCGGTGCCCGACGTGCGTCCTGGCGAATCGTCTCCTCCATCGAGCAGAAGGAGGAGAGCAAGGGAAACGAGGCCCAGGTGACGATGATCAAGGGTTACAGGGAGAAGATTGAGGCTGAGCTCGCCAAGATCTGCGAGGACATCCTTGAGGTGCGTTATATTCTCCTTCTCGCCCTCTCACCCCTGCGCTTCCATCCGTCGCGCCAGCGATGGGTGCAGATTCGCAGTACGTAAGATGCTCGCTGACAAGTCGTCCGCTCGTGTGTGCCTTTCTTAGGTCCTCGACAAGCACCTCATCCCTTCCGCCGCTTCCGGAGAGTCCAAGGTGTTCTACCACAAGATGTGCGTCGCTTTTCTCTCACGCGCCTTGGTGTTCTTCTCAGTTGCTGACGATTTGCTTGCCCGGTTGTCGTTTTGCAGGATGGGAGACTACCACCGATACCTCGCCGAGTTCGCCACTGGTGACAAGCGATCCGACTCGTCCAACAAGTCGCTCGAGGCATACAAGGCTGCCTCTGACGTTGCCGTCACTGAGCTCCCTCCTACCCACCCCATCCGACTTGGACTCGCCCTCAACTTCTCGGTCTTCTACTACGAGATCCTCAACTCTCGTGCGTGTCTCCTCAGCGATGACGTACCGACTTCAAGTGAGCGAGCCGCTGACCTTTACTGTCTCTATTCTTCACAGCGGATCGAGCTTGCCACCTTGCCAAGCAGGCTTTCGACGAGGCCATTGCCGAGCTTGACACCCTTTCCGAGGAGTCTTACAAGGACTCTACGCTCATCATGCAGCTCCTCCGGGACAACCTCACCCTCTGGACCTCCGACATGCAGGAGTCCGAGTCGAAGGCTTCCGAGCAGCCCAAGGAGGACGAGGCAACTCCTGCTCCCGCCGCTGAGAAGGCACCCGAGGCCGCCGAGTAGATTTCGTTCTTACTTTTCCCTCCAACCCCCTGCCTTGTTCTGTGAATCACTACCCCCTCCACACTTCTCGCTCCAGTTCTCGCCTCTCTTCTCTTACGAATCATAACACACTCCCAAGCCTCAGCGTCTTTCTTGTTTCTCTTTGGTTCACCCTCTTTTTTTTTCAAACAAACCCAAGCTTTTCCGTTTTTCCGGTCACTTCTTCCCGTCGCTGCCCCCCTCTCAACACGCTCAAACATCGTTTATTAGTGCCCTCTCTTAAACGCTTCTCTCCCCTTTTTTCTTCGAGTGCAAAGACGATGAGGTGTTTCTCTTTTTACTCTGGCTTGAGCGAGACGGGCAGGTTGAGAGAAAGAGCATCTCAAGCGAGCAGGCGAGCGCCGACAGCCCGGTACTTCTCCGCTCTCTTTCCATCGACTTCTTCCAACCGCTTGAGCCACGCCCTGATGTCCTCCCTGAGAGCTCCTTCTTCGTCTGCCGGTGAGCTTGAGGATGAAGAGGAAGAGGAGAGGAGGAGAAGGGAGGCGTAGTGCACGAGCGTGTCCATTGGCCACTTTGCGTTTGACTCGAGCTCGTGCAGCTCGCGCAGGAGCGTCATCTCCCTTCGGATGACTTCGGGCGCGTGGTCGGCTGTGAACGGGTAGCACAGAGAAGGTCTGAGCGACGACGTCGAGGAGACGGCTGGAGAGGAAGGGGACGCACTCTTCGTGATGAGGAACCGGTGGTAGAGCCACGACGACTGGTCGTTGGGATCAGTCCAGAGCGCCTGGTTAACGAGCTCGAGTTCTGCAAGCGGTGAGCGACCCCTCGTCCACATCAGCAACCGCCTTGAGAGCGAAAAGGTCAGTGACGTAGGGGACGTACCGTCGTCCATGTCCTTGTCAGAGTCGAACGGGCCCGTGCCCAGGACGCGCATGCGCTGGTGCCAGGCCGAAAAGTTGGAAAAATTGCTCTCGATCTTCTTCTGCGTGAAAGCGAGCTCGTGCTTGCGCTGTCGGGCTTGGACGACGTCGGGCGGGTCGGTCGAGAGCGAGGCGAGCGAGAGGAGAACGTGGCGGCGGTAGTCCCAGGCGTGGACTGCAACACGGCACGAGGACAGGTCAGGACATGGCCAATGCTAGGGCGAGAAACGTATGACTGACAGTTTCGAGGGTCGACCGTCAACATCTTATCTACGAGGAGCAGTTCTTTCTCCCACGCCTCCCGTCTCCAAGTCGTGTCGGCCTGCGCCTCGCCTTCCTCCTGCCTATCTGCCTCCCCTGAACCTCCAGACACAGCAGGACCACATGGAATGTGGGACAAACACCAGAGTCGATGGTTCCAAATCCAGTAGACCTTTGGCAGTGACTTGAGGATGAGCGTCGTCAAGTTGATGTCGGCCAGGAGTCGAGCGAGCTGGTCCTCAGGCGACCTGCGCATTCGAGACGGTCGAAGAGATGGTCAGACCTCGCCGCAAGCCCGAGCTGTCTGCGTTTGAAATCAGCAGACGACACTCACATCGACTTGAACAAGTTGAGAAGGACCCGCCGGCGAAAGTTCCAGGCGGTGTAGAGCTCCGGATTAAGCTTGAGGGCTCGCGAAGTCAAGTCGAAGGACGCTTGGTCGTGGACCTCGTCTCGATTCTGCCACAGGTTCCAACCAAAGGTAGGATCAATAGTCAGTACGAGGCCTTGGACTCAACTCAGTTCATGATCGACTCACTTGAGCCAGCAGATCTTGCACGATGGTCTGGTATTCGGAGATCTTGGGGGCCTCCTTCTGTCGGCGAGCTGCGAGCGACTCGGAAGGCTTAGTGCGACGGACGCCGTGCTGAGAGGAAAGGAGCAGAGGGTCAGCAAGCACGGCAGGCAGATCTAGGTATCAGGGAACGGACCATGTCTGGGAGATTGTAGTCGAGGCTGGGATCGGAGGGGTGAGGGTTCGCAATCTCCTGGTCTTGACCTCTAGAGCGAGAGTCCGACGCCGGTGCGCGTACTCAGCCATTTTCCACCCCCACTTCCACCCAGTCGCTCTAGACACTTGAGCAGCTGGCAGCGCTGCTGATAATTGAGGGAGAGCGTTGCGTAGCAGCCCGCGCGGTTCAAGGAGCAGGTCCGGCAAAAGGACCAGGGCGACGAGAAGGCCTTGGGCGTCGACGAGACATTCATCAACGCGTGCGTCTTCCCTTTCCTTCTGCACACACACCACACTTCCCCTCTCTCTCTCGTGCGTCTGTGCCAAAGTCGGGTGCTGACTGAAAAAAATCATGCTTTGATGTCGTTCCGCAGTCTCGAGCACGGTCTGCCCTCTACGGCCGGCTGGGGAATGGGCATCGACCGACTGGTCATGTTCCTCACCGAATCCTCCAACATAAAAAAGAATTGTGCCTACCAGGCTCCAAAACGCTATCTGGGGGGTCCTTTGTCCAATATTTGACTTGTACTGGTTGTTTCGCAGGTTGTTCCCCGCCATGCGACTCCAAGGACAAGACCGCCGCTCCCGCCGTCGTCCCCGCCGGGTCGGCAGGCACCGGAAGAGAGTAGAGAAGAGGAACCAAGTGTCTGGATGAGAGTTTATTTCTGCAATGATCCGTTTTGACTGTCTTGAGGTCTGATGGATGATCGGCTTGGACCTCCGCAACCCCTCCCCCTCCCTGCGAGCTACCTTTTCATTTCGACGCAGCGCACTCATCCTAGACCTTCTCCAGCTCACCTCCATTACTTCTGCATACTTGACGTTGTGAGACGTCAAAGTGACTCTTGGGTTTGAAGTGGCGGCGCGACAGTCGTGCAAGACGATTGACTGCGTCCCAACGCTTGCGCTGCTTGACGAACCTCGTCCTCTCCAAGCTCGTATTCGGAGAGTAGTCAAGTTCAGCGAACATGAGTTATCATAGTAAAGCTGATGAGAAATGATATAGTACCGGTCGCTCTAGGCGGCGACCTGAGGCTGAGATGTTGAAGTGACCGAGATGAGCAACAAAGGATGGAGGAGCTTGATAGAAGGGTTAAGAACAAGGATCTACTGGTCCCAAAGGGAGAGTATCTTCTGCAGCCTGGTCTTGGGGATCTGGTCCTGCGTGTCTCCCTCGACGAGCGCCCCAGTCGTGTCCGTGTTGTCGGCGGCGTTCTGTCGGTCGTTGAGGTAGTAGTTGGACTGGAATAGGGCGGGGATGAGGGTGAAGAAGGCGAGACCAAGAGCGGCCGACCACATGGGGTACATCGTAGCCCTGGTAGGCAAAGAGTCGGATGGGGGGGAGATGTCAGCCAGGACTCGGTTTTGAGAAGCATGGCAAGGCAAACGTAAACGCACTCGTAAGCCTTGATCGCCCCCTGTCGGATGTCAGAGTCGAGGTCGTACGCTCGGATGGTGGTGACTGTGGCAAAGAGTGCAATTCTCGTCAGTCAAGCTCGAAGACAAAGCATGTTGTGCAAGCGGAGGACTGACTGTCGTCGAAGAAACTTTGGAGCTCCGTCTCGTTCACCGAGGCCGGCATGAATTTGGCCAGGTTACCGGGCATCGTGTTGGACCAGATGGCAACACTCATGGCGGATCCGATGGACGCTCCGATGGACGACCAGAGCAGAAGAGTCGCACAGGCCAAGGCGACGTCCTGGTGAGGGACGCAAGCCTGACTCGAGACCTGGTTTCCCATCGTCGAGAGTGCAGAACCGATACCCTGCAATGGACAGAGACAAGGGAGATTCGTGTCAGACTTCTAGCCGACAGAACACCGGTTGAAGATCATGTGGGAAGGAGGGAAAGACTCACAGCCAGAACCTGCGAGATGACCAGCCGAGCGGTGTCCCTCACTCCATCCTTGTCGACCATGATTCCATACCCAATGCCCTTGATGATGATGCCGACGATCTGTGGGAGGTAGAGAATAAGATCCACGTCAACTCACACTTGGCGTGTCGGAGCAAAAGAGCGGTCAACCCACGAACCTGCATTAACTTGTACCGGTGGGTGACCCGCATGATGACTCCAGCAATGACTCCAAAGAGACAGAGAGCTGGAAAAGAAACGGGTTGAGCTTAGTCAGGGTACTGTAACGAGAGAGAGAGGCGGGGGAGACGCACAGATACTGAGAGTGTTGTTGTAATCTGCCCGGCACCGAGAAAGCTTGGGGTCAATCTCAGAGCGACGCGAGAAGAAATGAGAGACACGCACAGGTCCAGTTGGCATCGGACCAGTCCTGGACGATGTAAACATACTGTCAGAAGCGCGGAACGTCAGCACGTATCAGTGCAAACTCCGCTACACTTCTGAAGGGGAAAGAGGGACTGAAATCGGACGCACGCTGCTTAAGTAGAGTATGTTCAAGTAACTCGACATCATGTAGAAGACGCTGAAGGTAGCAAGAGACGTCAGCTTCAAGATCAGGGGCAAGTTGCGGGGGAGAGAGCCTTACTTGATGACGACCGCCGTCGAGAACGTCTTGTTGAAGAGGAGTCGCTTGGGCGACGAAGGGTAGGGAGCGTATTTGATCTCGTAAAAGCAGTAAAGCAGGAGCAGGATGCCGCCGACAACGAACATGGCGATACTGTAGAGAGACGTTCGCGGAAAATCAGTGAAGAAGTCTGCAGGAGAGGAGGTGAAGCACGTACAGGGAACGGTTCGAGTATCCTCCATCGGCGTACGAGTATAGAGAGAAGGGAAGTAAGAGCTGTCGAAAGAAAGGTTCAGACTGAGCTCGCTTCTTGGAGTGATAAGCATCGCAGACTCACAAGAGCCCATCCGAAGCCGAGCAGGATGAGACCAAAGGCGTCCAGCTCAAGCAGGGTCTGCTTGAGTCGCTGGGTCCAAGGACCCTTAGGCTTGTCCTCTTTGACTTCGACCTTCTTCTCGTCGTACGACGTTGCGGCAGGGGTGGCGCCCAGGTTCTGCTTGTGCGCTCGGTGGTCGAGCCAGAGGAGGATGACGATTGTGGGGAGCATGACGAACTGTGCAGCGGGCGGCAAGCACAGTCAATTCGGGTTTCTTGCGCAGATAAAGATGAAAGCATCGAGACTCACAGGCATGATGATCTGTAATCATTCGGTGAACGATACGTCAGTCAACAAGTCGCTTGGCGACGGTCGGAGGAGAAAAACGTACGGCGTACATGCCTGCGTGAAAAAAAAGGTTCGAAAAGAGTCAGTTGAAGATGAGCTTAAGGAGAGGTGTGGGCCAACGCACCGTATCCCCATCGCCCTGGTCGAAAAGAAGAAAGGCGCGCAAGTTCAGCGAGAGGTATATCACTGAGGTGAAGGAGGCAAATCACAGTTCTTGTCGGTGTTCATGGCCTCGACGATCTCTGCAATTGGTATTGAGGAGAGTCAATCCTCCACCAAACGCCTGCGTTTAAAGCTCAGCAGAACTCGAGGACGCACTGCCGGTGAACCCTAGGAGAAGAGACAGAGAGCTAAGTCAACACCGGCCGACCGAAGATGGAGAGCGAGCAAGGTGACTCACAAGGCGTAATAATGTAGAAACTCGACAGGGATCCTTGCGCAAGAGCTCGCCACTAAAAAGAGAAGGGATGGGGAGGAAAGACAGTTTCAGCAAGGGACCGGCTAGACAGATCACCACCAGAGACGAAGGACGGGCTGCCCACCTTGAGCGAGAGCAGGTCGCAAGTGATGATGGTAGTGATCAAGGACAAGGACGAGGATCCGACGGCGGTAGCGACGGACCCGACGACGTACGTGGCCAGGTTGGGCGACTTGAGAATCATGACAAAGCCCCAAACGTAGCAGTTGAGGGAGATGAAGTACATCCAGGGACGACTGAAGACGTCGGACAGCTTGGCGATGAACGGGTACGAGACGGCCGAGATGATGGACGTCGCAATGGACAGCGTGGCCAGACCGCCGGAGTGTTGCTGGAAGGACGACGTCGCCCAGACACTGTAGCTCGACGTGGTGGACGATTGCATCGTGCTGCGAACGAGAGGGTCGAGACAGGTAGATTGTCAGTCCTTCGGATCGGAAGGAGACTGAAAATTTTTCCAGTGATAGAGGGAACGGAACGCACTCGACGAAGGTCTACGAATAGGGAAGGCGGAGCGAAAGGAACTGTCAGTGCACGAGCCTCCGCTGAAGGAAGAGACGGATGGAGACGGACCATGAGCATGATGAGCGTTCCAGCCAGGTAAAGCGACTGCTTGCCCGCTTTGGTCTTTCCAGCCCTAGCGACCGCCTCCATCCTCAGGACACCCCTCGACTTGTGCGAGTCGCGCTGGTTCTGGCTCGACGAGAGCTGGGGAGCGGCCGAGGCGTCGTTCATGGGGAGCTTGTGCTCGCTGATGCCATCGTGCTGAGTCGTCGTAGGAGAGGACATCCTGGCTATCTGAAGGGGGTGAAGTGAGGGAGAGTGGACGAGGAGAGGGAAGGAAACTCAAGTTTTCTTGCTCTTTTTGAGGTGTTGAGCCGAAAGAGAGCGACAGGCCAATCAGATCGCCAAGGCGAGCCGCTCGGCTTTCTTTCTGTCAGGCAGCACATGGCGGGAGTGCTGCGGAATATGGGGCGCTGGAGGAGAAATCAGATTTCGGGCCCGATGGGACGTGAGGAGAGCCGAAGACTGGAGGAGGTTGAAGATGGTCAGCAATACAGCTCGAGCCTCCCCAGGGGCAGAGCGACGAGCTGCCGAAAGTCAGATCTTCCAGCTTGGATCTCTGTCGAGTGAGTACGACTGGATCAACGGAGCGATGCGGAGGAGCGTCCTTGGAGGGTCCCGGCTCGACGTCGAGGGCTTGGAGGGAGAGGTCGGGCACGACCGTCCGAACCGGTGGTTTGCCCCTCTCGTCCGACTAGCAAAGCATGGAGAACGTCGATCCTCCTCGACTTGATTTGAGAGCCATCAGATTGAAGGGAGAACCACTGCGAGCTGGGAGGACTGGAGGTCGAAGGTCATCGTAGGTTTTAGTCGTTTGTGGATGCAGAACTCGAGGGAGAGCGAGCGCAAAGGGCGCGCAGTCGACTCGTCCAAGTGTCGCGCCGCCCACTTCTACTTGAGAGGCACACCTCAACGTCTCGCAACGTCAAATTCGCAGAAGGAGTGGAGACGAGCTGGGACAGGGCAAGCGAACTCGTCTGGTCATGAAAAGGAAATCTTGCAGAGAAGGGGGGAGGGGGGAGTCGAACACACGCACGCGTCTCTCCAACCACACCCAAGAACAATCAGGACGAAACATCGCAGAAGGATCAACAAACTCTCTCCGTCTTTTCTCACCCTCCTCCTCTTTATTTCCCTCCGGTGCCTGCCGACCCGGCGGGGACGACAGCGGGAGTGGCGGTCTTGTCCTCGGGTCGCATGGCAGGGAACAACCTGCAACACAACACAATGTCAGTTTTTTCGGCCAAATACACCCAACCACCATCCAGACACGCTTTACGCACAAGACCTCCTTGATGTTGGACGAGTCGGTGAGGAACATGACCAGGCGGTCGATGCCCATTCCCCAGCCGGCCGTAGGGGGCAGACCGTGCTCGAGACTGCGGAACAACAACAAAGCATGATTTTTCAGTCAGCACTCGTCCTTCTTTGGCACAGACGCACGAGAGAGAGAGAGAGAGAGAGAGAAAGGAAGTGTGTGAGAGAGAAAAGGTGATGTGTGTGTAGAAAGACAGGGAAGACGCACGCGTTGATGAATGTCTCGTCGACGCCCTGGGCCTCCTCGTCGCCCTGGTCCTTCTGCCGGACCTGCTCCTCGAACCGCTCTCGCTGGTCAAACGGATCGTTGAGCTCGGTGTAGGCGTTGCAGATCTCCTTGGTCGCGACGAACGCCTCGAACCTCTCGCACAGTCCCGGTCGGGATCGGTGCTTCTTGGCCAAGGGGGACATGACCTGGGGGTGACCGACAATGAAGGACGGGTTAATACACTGGACCTCGATGAACTCTCCGACGAGCTTGTCGAGCAGGCGGGCGTTTGTTCGGGGTTCCGAGCAGTCGACGTTGTGCTTGGCGCAGAGCTCTCGGAGGAAGACGTTGGCCTCCTCGGTGTGGAGAGTCTCTCCAGGGGGGAAGGTGACGTTGAGCTTAGCCTCGAGCTCCTCGATCATGTCGAACCGCTTCCAGGGCTTCTTGAAATCAATCTTGTACGACTTCTTGCCCTCGCCCTTGCCCTCGGGGTGGAACTCAACCTCGGTCTTGCCGTTGTGAAGGTACTTGACCATCCCCTCAACGAGGGTTTCCGTCATGTCCATGAGGTCGAACATGTCCGCGTAGGCCATGTAGAACTCGCAGATCGAGAACTCAGGGTTGTGGGTGAGGTCGATCTGCTCGTTTCGGAAGACTCGTCCGATCTCGTAGACCCGGTCGAGGCCACCGACGACGAGCTGCTTGAGGTAAAGCTCTGGCGCGATTCGCATGAAGAGGTCCATCTTGAGGTCGTTGTGGTGCGTCACGAAGGGCTTGGCCGTCGCTCCTCCCGCGAGGGACGTCATCATAGGCGTCTCGACCTACGAGGGGGAAAAAGGGGGGGGGGGGGGTTCGGTCAGCAAACCTCGCAGAAAGCAAGATCAGGGAGCAAGGGGAAGCACCTCGAGGAAACCGAGGGTGTCGAGGTACTTCCTGATGTAGTTGACGACCTTGGCTCGGGTGATGAAGATCTCCCGGGTCTGGTTGTTGAGCATCAAGTCGAGGTACCGCTTCCTGTACCGGACCTCCTGGTCCTTGAGGCCGAAGTGGCTCGTCGGGAGCATGTGCAGGTTGGGCGTGAGGAGCGTCATCGACACGGGCGAGATCGACAGCTCGCCAGACTTGGTTCGGAGGGGCGAACCGGTCAGGCCGATGATGTCTCCTCGGCGGAAGAGCGAGTGGTCGTCGATGAACTTCTCGGGGTCGGGCGCGTACTGGGCCTGGGCGCAGATTTGGAGCTGAAACAGAGGACCAGAGTCAGCGCAGAGTGGGAGATGAGCAGGCACAGGGAGGGGACTCACTCGCTTGCCCTCAGAGTGGAGGTCGTAGAACTTGAGCTTGCCGGAGTCTCGGATGTTGTGAATTCGACCAGCGACGGACTCCTTGAGAAACCAAACCGAATGGTCCGTCAGCTTTCCATTCCGACAGCGAAACACAGAGGTTCGCTTGAGGAACTGACGGTGATGTCGCCGAGTCGGGATCCAGCCTCGGTGCAGAGCTTGTCGTACTTCTCGATGAAGACGGGCACGCCGACGGTCACGTTGAACTTGTGGGGGTAAGGGTTGGGGTTCTGCGACTGTCGGAGAGCCTTGATGGTCGCCGATCGAGCCTCGTAGTATTGCTGTCAAGGAAGGGTAGTCAGTCGGCTGTTTCTGACTCTTAGTGCGCTAATCTTTCGAGAGGACGTACGTGAGGGTCGAGGGTCGCCTCGTCGTCAGCCTTGGGCTTCTTGGACGCAGCCGCAGGAGGGGCAGCAGCGGCCTTCTCAGCCTTCTTGGCGGCCTTCTCTCGCTCCTTGATAAGCTGCTTGAGCTTGCTGGTAGGGGCGAAGCAGGGATTTTGGGTCGAGGCGACAGGGCGAGCAAGGTCCGTTCCAAACGCACGCGCAAAACAGCAGAAACGTCAAAAGTGAAGAGTCCAGTCGTTAGTCCACCTTTGCGAGGCCGAGCTGAGCTTGAGAGCTGGACGCACGACTTGGAGACCATCTCTCCGGTGACGGGATCCTTGTGCAGGTTGGCGCCGTCGGCGGCGGCGGCAGCGGCGGCTTGTGCAGGGTCGGACATGGCGAGTTTGAACTGGCGGTAGTTGATTGCTTTAGGGTGGTGTTTGGGCGGGAGCGAGTAGGGTCTGGTGAACGTGCGGCGGGCTGAGGGAAAAGAGTGTAGCCAGGTCCGGAGCATGCAGCAGGAGTGGGCTGAAATCAGTACCAGGAGAGTCAAGAGAGTCCACTTCTCATTTAAGTTCATCTGAATTCGATTTAGTTAAATTCATCTGGCTGTCTCCGTCGTTCGCTGCGGAACTCTCTCCGACGCCGTCTGCACACACGCCTGCACTTGCACTCTACCCTACCCTACTTTCCATTCTCTCAGCCATGCTCTCGTCCCTCCGCCTCGCCATCACCCGACCGGCCTTCGCCGCCACCCGCGCATTTTCGGCCACCCCCATCGTCAAGGACGACCTCTTCGTCCGTCCCACCTCACCCTTCAGCCCTCTCGCTCCTGCCGCTCCGTCGACTGACCACTACACCGCTCTCCCTCCCTTCTTGCAACCCCTGCATCAGATGCGAGGCCTTCCCTTCCACTGGGAGCACCGCGACCTCGAGCAGTTCCTCCAGGAGCAGGACGTTAAGTTTGACCGGATCTCGCTCCCTAAGTCGGACCGACGTGCGTTTCCCCTTTTGTTCATCCTCGTCTCGACCCTCCCCCCAAAGCCCGGTCTCTATCGTCAGATCCTCGGGTGCTCCCGTTTTGTGACGGAGCTCCTTGGGTCGAGGGTGCGGTTTGGACGTTGGGTTGAAGGACGGAACGTTGAACTGACGTTTGGTTCGATTCCTCCCTTGCCACCCTTCCTTGCCCTTCTGCCCTCTACAGGACCTACCGGAAACCGAGGATACGCGTTAGTACCTCTTTCCTCAGCTAGCCTGCGCGGTTTCCGACGTCGATGGTGCTATGGTCGTTTTTGCATTGCGGTGGGCTGAACTTTTCCTCGTCCGCGCGCCGCTCCCTGTCATAACCAGCTTCGTCACCATCCCCCCTGCGGACGTCGACTCGGTCATCGCCCTCCAGCTCGAGGTTGAGGGCGTGCGTTCATTTCCTTCGTCTCGGCTTGCTTCTCTGTTGAGGTACAGGACCTGACGATATCCTCGCGCCCTTCCCTCTGCTCTTGTTGTAACCCCCTTCTGCGCTCTTCGAACCTCTCAGCGACCCATCCAGTTCAAGCTTTAAGACGGTTCAGTATCTCTAGCTCTCGGTCGGAAGAATCCATAAAAGGGAACCGCAGGGTCGATGGTTGGAGTGAAACGGGTGGAAACTTGGGAAGGAAGTCTGATTTACCAACACCCCCTACCGCTCCCTCCTCGTCGCTTGCTTGCTCTCCCCCTTTGTACAATGCTCCCCCATCTCTACTTCTCATCACGTCGTACTGCACGTGACGATCGTTCTGGCGTTCGCGGTGGAAAAGCAAGTAGTCCAACCCGTTACCGAGCGTGGGACTCTGCGCTGCGCTTTGTTTCTCCGACTTCAGCCCGCTGATCGCCCTTTCCACGCTAACCACCATCTCACCCCTTCCTCCCTGTCTTCCTTCTCTTCTCCTTTGCCCTCTCTGCCTTCTCTCTCAGTACGAATCTTTCTCAGTACGAACAGCATGCAGCTCAAGAAGGTCCTGCTCGACCGAGGCTGGTCGTTTGCCCAAGCTGTGAACTCCGACAGGTCGCTCGAGTCTTTTGTCCGTGCCCCCCCCCTCCTTCTCTTAAGGTAAACGCTGAACTCCTCTTTGATTTGTGTGTGTGGGGTTTGAAGGAGGAGGTGGGGAAGATGCCGACGGTCGTTCATTCGGAGCTGCTCCGACTTGGGAGGATTGAGGATCCTTACAAAGGCATGAACGAGTGGGAGTGCCAATGTTCGTCTTCTCCCTCTCCCCCATTTACGTTTCATTGGAGGAGGAAACTGACGTGTGACCTTGATGCGGTGGTTGGGAGAAAAGGGGTCGGAGAGGCCGACTGGGTATTCCGGACGACCTTTGAGCTGAGCGAGGAGCAGGTCCAGAAGAAGGAGCAGGGAGGGTTGGATCTCGTGTTTGAGGGATTGGACACTTTTTGCGAGGTCTTTCTCGTTCGTCCCTCTCCTCTTACTTTCTATTCTGAGGTCTGCCGCGCCTGGGAAAGGAAAGAAAGACTGAAATGCACTCAAAACTCGCAAACAACGCAAGAACGGCAAGCGCATCCTCCAGTCGACAAACATGTTCCACGCCCACCGACTGCCAGTTGGCGACCTCGTCCGGTCGGAAACGCCTAACGAGCTCCGGCTAGAGTTTGAGAGTGCTTGGAAGAGGGGCAAGATCGAGGAGGAGGGGAATGTGGGAAAGTTGGGACTATGTGCGTTCTTCCTCGCTCTCTTTCTCTCCCTTCCAGACTCGAACTATCTCTGTCCGCGCCTCTCTTGCGTTCGTTTGAGGCTTACTGAACCGAGAAAACGCTGGTTCTTGATTGTCGCGAATGGTAGGGAACGGGGATTCGTCGAGACTTTACGTTCGGAAGGCCCAATACCACTACGGGTGGTCCGTCTTCTCTCCTCTCTCCAAGCGTCCCCAGTCCCCCCACTCCTCAACTGACAAGCGCGCGCCCTCTTGTCTCGTTGCCTCTTTGGGTTGGGAAACGTAGGGATTGGGGACCGGTCCTAATGACGGCCGGACCGTGGAAGTCTGTTCGGCTCGAGATGTACGACGGGCGACTGGCCGACGTCCGGGTCGACTCGATCGTCGAGGAGGACGGTTCCGTCTCGGTCCACGTGAGCCTTGGGTGCGTTCCCTTCCTTCCCTTCTTCTTTCCTTCCTTCTCCCTCCTTGACCAAAGAAGGTGGGATAGCAATCCTGACGAGACTTTGTGTCCCTTTTCTCTCGCCGGTGCGCTGCGAACAGTGTGGAGGAAGGAAAGGGAGAAAGGGTCGCTGTTGTCCTCAAGTCGCTCTCAGGCGAGGTCGTCAAGTCTGGCTCGTGCACGGATGGAAGGCTCTCGTGGACGTTCAAGAAGGGGGAGGTGGACCTCTGGTGAGCAAGCCCCGCAAGATCATCCTTCGAAAGACTATCCTTCAGTCCAGCCTGAATCGCTGACTACGAGGCATCGCTTGTTGCAGGTGGCCGATTGGGTACGGCAAGCAGACGCTGTACAACGTCGAGGTCACGCTTCATTCCGTTCGTCCTCGTGCCTTTCGTTCAACCTCTGCTCGAGAGGATCTCCCTGACCCTCTCTTGCGTGTCCCTTCCTGACAGGCTTCCGGCATCCTGGACACTGTCGTCAAGAGGGTCGGCTTCCGACGAGCTCGAGTCGTCCAGGATCCCCTGGAGGGCCAGGAAGGAAGGACGTTCCTGTTCGAGGTCAACGGCGTACGGATATTTTGCGGAGGTGCGTCCTTGGACTGGCTTAAGAAAGGCGGCAAGACTCAAGAATTGACGCTTGTCCTCTATTTTTTGATCAAGGGTCGAACTGGATCCCGGCCGACAACTTCCTCACCGAGTGAGTAGAGACTCGCTCTCTTCTTCGACCGGAAGTTCTGACGGTAGCCATCCTCTGTTTTCCAAAGGGTCACGGACGACCGGTATCGAGCCTGGTTGCAGCTCTTGGTCGACGGAAACCAGAACATGATCAGGGTCTGGGGCGGAGGCGTCTTTGAGCCAGACGTCTTCTACGACATGTGCGACGAGCTGGGCGTCTTGGTCAGTTGACCTCGTTGAGAGAGAATTCATCGTGCTCCCGCACTGAAGCTCGAAATCATGCCCTCGTCCCGTCTCGCAGGTCTGGCAGGATTTTCTCTTTGGGTGCGGACAGTATCCCGCGCACGACGCGTTCGTGGAGAGTGTCAAGGTAGAGGCCGAGCAGGCCGTCGTCCGACTCCGACACCACCCCGCCATTGTCATCTTCGTCCGTTCACCCAAATCGTCTCCCGTCTCTTTCTACCCCGAGGACTGACTGCGCTTGTGGGTTGTGTAGGCGGGCAACAACGAGGACTACCAGGTCGCCGAGCAGCTCAAGCTCGACCTCGACTATTCGGACGACCAGACGGACGCCCGGACGACCAATTTTCCCGCTCGGTACATCTACGAGAATACCGTGCGCTCTTCAATCAGTCTGCGCGATCAATAAAACCCGCACAAGGCTGGCGCTGACCGAGATGTCCTTCCCCCTTTCCTGGGCAGCTGCCCGAAGTCGTTGAGCGATTGAGTGACATCTACTACCACCGAGGTTCGCCTTACAGTGGATTCGGCAAGGTCAGCGCCTCCTTCTCCTCTTCCTGACCTGTGATCAAAAGCGCTCATGTCTATTTTTCCCTCCGCAGGATACGACGGATCGAACAGTCGGAGATCTTCACCAGGTGCGCGTGCGAACCTCATTCTCGTCACCTCCCGTCCTGCTCTAACCCCCGGGCTGCCTGAAATCGTACAGTGGAACGTCTGGCATGGATCGCAAGAGCCCTGGACTAACTGGGACATCCTCTCTGGACGGTTCGTGTCGGAGTTTGGCATGGAAGGTGCGTCTTACAGACCTTTTTTTTCGACCTTTTTCTTCTTCTCTACGACCCCTAACGCGTCTCCCGCCCTTCCCTTAGCGATGCCTAATATGAGAACCGTCCGGTACTGGCTCGACGGCAACTCCGACCAGGCCTACCCCCAGTCCAAGTGGAACTGCCAGCACAACAAGGCCGACGGGTTCGAACGACGACTCGCGCTTTACCTGGTCGAGAACTTCAAATTTGCGTCGCTCACGCTCGAGGACTACGTCTACCTTACGCAGGTCCTGCAGGCGGACACGATCGCGGCGGCCTACAGGCTCTGGAGGCGAGAGTGGAGAGGTGCGTGTTCACTTTCCGCTTTCTGGGGCTGCTCCAGCACTGATCGTTTCGGTTACCTCGCAGGTCGAGGCAAGGAGTACACGGCTGGAGCTCTCGTTTGGCAGATCAACGACTGCTGGCCAGGTGCGTTCGTTGCGACTGGTCAACACCTACTCTCTGTGAGCCTCTGGACTGATCGAACGGCTGTTCACAGTGACCTCGTGGGCCATTGTCGACTATTTCCTTCGCCCAAAGCCTGCTTACTTTGCCGTCAAGCGAGAGCTGGCATCCTACACTGTTGGGGTCGCGAGGAAGGAGGTCAAGACGTACGCGGACTCCGAGACCGCCGCTCACTACACCCTCAAGCAGGAGATGGAGATCTGTACGCATTCCCTTCTTGTTCGCGCTCGAAGGCGCTGTTTCAGACTCGCTTTCCTTTTGATCCAGGGGCGACCAACTCTACCCTCGAGCCTATCGAGACGACCCTTGAAGTTCGAGCGTTCGAATTGAGCGGCGCCGTCCTGCACGAGAACAAGACGGACGTGAAGCTCGCTCCCAACGCGTCGACCGAGCTCGTCAAGGGTGCGGTGCCGGGCACGAAAGTCCTGACGTCGCTTGCGCAAGACTCTTCGACGGTCGTCGTTGGGTGCAGGCTGTTGGGAAAGGACGGGACTGTCCTCGCACGCTTCGGTTCGTCTCTTGCCCTTGTGTTCTTGCTTGTACCTTCCGACGTTGACCAGTCTTCTTTGACTCGTCTGCAGCCGACTGGCCGATGCCGTTCAAGTACATCGTCTTCCCAGCCCCGTATGACCCTATCGACATCTCGGTTGACGGTGACAAGGTGATGATCAGATCGAAGGCGCCCGTCAAGGGGGTCGTGCTGGACGTTGAGGGGGACGAGGTCAAGTGGTCCGACCAGAGTACGTCCAACTCACCCATCTTCTGCCTCTCCTTCAAGATACAGACTGACAATGTCGCCTCCTCACAGGTCTCGATGTCATGCCTGGCGACCCTCAGATCGTCACGGCTGCCGGTCTCAACGGACGGTCTGTCCTCGTTCGGTTCTACGGCCAGCAGTAGCGAAGTGGCAGTCCCTGAGGCGCTCGTACATAGACATGACTTCTTGCTCTTTCTCTTGCACCGTCTTTCGAGTCCCGACGTCGTCTCAGAGAGACTCGTTCGTGCATAGTGGCATGGCATAATCGGGTGGTCGTCAAGAGGCAGGAGGAAGATACGAGATGCGAGAGGGCGCAAGCAGTTTGGCAAGATTGAAGATAAGGGAATCAGAAATTTTGTCCATCGTCGTAGTCCCACACCCGGCCCCTGAACTGACCCCTCAGCTTTAGCCCGTCCAGCTTGAGCCAGCTGCCAAGGTCGTTCCTCCCCCACAAACCAAACTCGGGTAGGTCGTCCTTGGACGTAACACTCCCGACCGTCTTCATAAAGTCGCCAAAGAGGTCGATAGGGTAAGTCGTGTCCCGGGTCGCGTTGGAGATCTCCATGAAGAACCGTCCTTGAGTGTTGGCCGGAAGCGACCAGAAGCGGACGTCTTTAGGGTCGGAGAGGAGGGTCGATGTGGTGGGGCCGACAGACGCCGAGCCCTCTCCCTCCGTCGTCGTCGTCGAGGGTTCCGTCTCGGGGAGGATAAGTTTGACATCCTTGACGGCCATGACGGTCGACCGGTCGTCCCACACCATGAAGTCGAACTCAATCTCGAACTCAGGACTCTCCTTCCGAGCAGCCATGCTGCCGTACTTGTCCCAAATCTTCCGAATGACGTGGTTCTCGGGCGCAAAATACGTGTCGTGCCGGTGGAGGAGAACGACCCTGAGCATCTTCTGGCCGTCGGGGTTGCGGAGCGCGCCAGACAGGTCGGACGCGACGGGCGAGAACACCAGCCGGTCGAGCGCGTCCCGGACGCGCCGTCGAAAGTCGCCCGAGAGCTCGAGCCGGGTCGCGCCGTCGAGGATCTCTCGGGCGAGCGGTCGGGCGGCCGCTCGAGGCCATACGGCAAAGTACGAGATTGGAGGCAGGTGGGCGTAGGCAGCGTTGTTGGCCGTACCGTAGACCGGCTTGGCCTCTCGGACGGTGTAGGGTGTGGCGTCCGACGTGGGGGACGAGAGGAAGGTAGGGTCGAACTCGCCAGAAATTGGGCTGCTCTGAGCTGCCGAGGAAGAGAAGCCGGTCTGAAGAGGGTCGTCGGCCGGTCGAACAACTGGACTAGACGGGTCGTTGTACTCTCGGACGAGAAGGGCAGACGGATCCGTCCTAAGGTTTCGCTGTTCGGCTGCAAAAAGCACGCGTTGGGTGGGTGGTCAGTAACGAGAAAGGAGGACCAGATCGGTCTCGAAAGCAGGTACGCACGTCCAGGTGTTGTTGGTGCTGGCTGAGCGGGAGGTGGCTTTGAGCGAGGCAAAGGATCGTGCTTGGATCGGTCTGCGCGCAAAGGAAAAGAATCACCAGTCAGCCAAGAGGCACGAGATACCATGAGTGGTAGGACGCTCGACGCACCGGCTGCCACGTCCTCTTCCGACTCTGTGGGGTTGACGTGAGCCTTCGTCTCGTCCTTCTCAATCTTGGAGACGACAAGCGGGTCAATCGGTGATCGATCTGTGAAAGAAAGCCAGTGCCCTGATGGTCAGCTCAAATGTTCAAGGTCTCGGACACATGGACGCTCGGACGAACCCGCCGCAACATCCTCTTCCGACTCGGTCGGTCCAAGCGCTGCCTTCAACTGCTCAGGCAAGAGTTCCGGCGTACTCGAAGCCAAAGGATCAACCAGTGACTTCTCTGGAGACGCGCAGAGGAAACGGACAGGGAAACGTCAGCTGAAAGGCTCAGGTGTGTCACTGGATCGATGAGAGGGATAGACGGACCTGCTGCGACGGTCTCTTCAGACGCTGTCGGTTCGACAGTCACCTCCACCTTCTCAAGCGTCGTCTTTTTGACCGAAGCGAGCGGGTCGACTTGCGACTTCTCTGCGAGCCCGGCGGAGTTACGACTAGGTCAGCAAAACGTACGACTAGGCCAGAGGAAGCTTAAGCGGGATTGGGACGAACCTGCTGCAACGGTGGCTTCTGATGCTGTAGGCTCGACGAACACCTGCTCAGACTTGGTGACGACCGTGTGCACCTTCTCCAGCGGGTCGACGTCCGACTTCTCTGCAAGACGACGAAGGGGGCAAGCAAGGCGTGAGATTTAGCGTCCCTCACTCTGGAAGGTGAAGATCTGGGTTGGAGAGGCTCTGCGTACCAGCTGCAACGGTCTCCTCGGAGGCTGTTGGTTGTGGGAAGGCAGGAGCGGCAGAAGAATCGGACTTGAGAGGATCCACGTCCGTTCGGTCTGAGGAGAAGGGCAAGAACCCAGAAGTCAGCCCCCGCTCGTTCCCAGTTCCGCGATCACAAGAAGAGAAGGATTTACCGGCAGAGACGATATCCTCTGAAGCAGCGGGCTCTGGCGAGGGCTGGGTGGTGGACGAGCTGGCGGACGGAGTCGAGCTGCTAGGATCTGGAGGGACGAGAGCGAGGAACCGGGCAAATCGGAAGACGTCCCATTCGCATCAGCCCCAGAACCATCGCACAACTACTGAACAGCAAAGGAGATGGGGACGTACCTGATGACTTGCCAGCGGCGTTGACTCGGCGCAGACTCGAGGCGAACGTCCTGCTGCTGCTGCTGCCCGGGCGGCTGCCGGCGAGGGCAGGTCGGAGTGCGAGCAGCGAGCGAAAGGCGACAGGGCTGGATCGCTGGCCAGCGACGTGAGAGAGGCCGAGGAGTCGACGGTGCATGGTGCGTGCTGTCTGACTGGATACGATAGAGGGTAGGGAGGAGAACAAGGAAGATGAAAGATGGAGCGGGGGTGGGCGGTGAAGGGTAGGGAGGTTCGGTCGCTCATCCGTTTGCCCTTCGACCTGACTCCTCAAACCCGAAAGATATCGTCCTCCCTCGCCTTCCTGCCTCAAAACACAGTACTCGCACGCTCGTCATGAACCGCCTCTTTGGTGCCTCGTCCTCCAAGCCCAAGCCCTCTCTCACGGACGCCATCGCCTCGACCGACGTCCGCATCGGCACCATCGAGGTCAAGGTCCGCAAGCTCGACGCCGAGCTCACGCGCTACCGCGACCAGATGGCCAAGATGCGGGACGGCCCGGGCAAGCAGGCCATCCAGAAGAGGGCGATGGGCGTGCTTAAGCAGAAGAGGATGTACGAGGGCCAGCTCGGTCAGCTGCAGCAGCAGGTCTGTCCTTGCTCCTCTCCCACCTACAGTTCCTCTCGCTCGTGGCTTGCCTCTGCCCACGCCCTTTGCAAGGAGAGCTCGAACTGACCCTCTGACTGGATCGCGCGTTGTAGACCTTCAACATGGAGCAAGCATCAATGACGACCGACAACCTGCGCAACACCGTGCGTTCTTCTCGCCCGTCGTCTCGACCCTCGCTTCTCTCCCCCCGGCTCACCCCCCTTGCCCATCTTTGGTTGGGTTGTTGCAGATGGCTACGGTGGACGCGATGAAGTCTGCCAACAAGGAGATGAAGAAGCAGTACAAGAACATCAACATCGACAAGATTGAGGTGCGGCCTATGCTCCTTCTCGTGCTTGTCTCGCTGCGCACTCCGCTGACGCTCTGACTCTTCCAATCTCGGGCCTGTTCTGCGATTCTGGCTTGGTGGGAGGACAGTCGATACACTACGACATGGAAGACCTGATTGACCAGGCCAACGAGATCCAGGAGTCGCTCGGGAGGTCGTACGGCGTTCCGGAAGAGATCGACGAGGCCGACTTGCAAGCAGGTGCGTTCTCTCCTCCTCCTCGTCCTTTCCCCCTCTCATCTCACTCTGTCCGTCAAGCATCCTTGAACCGAACACTGACTCGCCAGATCGTACGGCTGCTACTACTGCAGAGCTCGATGCACTCGCAGACGAGTCGTACGCCGAGGTCGAGTCCGAGGGGGCCATCCCGAGCTACCTGCGCGACTCAGAGTCGTCCCTGCCAGACTTTGTGGATGCAGACCCTATAGCTGAACACGTACGTTTCCCCCCTCTCCTCTTCTAACCGTTTTTCCATTGGGGTGCATCGCTTGGCGGAAGACGTTTCGCATGGTGGGTTGCAAAGACTGACCTTTTGCCTTTTGCCTCTCGCCCCTCTTTGTTGGGAGCAGCAGTCTGCCCAACCCGAGGCTGCGCGCTAGTCAGATGCAACAGGCCGCCCTTACGGACGGGACATCTCGCGTCGACTGACGAGCTCCAGGCAGGGGAGATGGAAGGAGAGCAGAGATGCTTGGGTACGAGGAGGAGGGGAGGGGGGTTGGACATCTTGTGTTGTACTATCGCGTCGATCTGGCGCGCCAACATCGTCTCCTTCTCGCTGATGGATGACGCTGCTCAAGAACGGTCCTTGCTGTGACAATACCGGAAGGCGCGCAGGAGGTTTCACGTCTATAGTGAGAAGAAATCTGTAGATAGCAAGCAAGATGCGGATGGAGGCTGCTCCGGAGGTAAAAGAAAGTGAGATAGAGGAGGCCGAAGGGCGACCCGACTACCACTGCTTTTGAAGGGGGTGGATGATGGTACCCATCTGTCAAAGCAAGCGTCGAAAGAAGAAGCGGAAGGCGCACGTCAGACCTCGTTCGTTCCTTGGACGGAGAAGGGGAATGATGTTAAGAAAGAAACGCACCTTCTTGGTGACCCTCGGCATGGTCGCCTTCTGAACGGTCGCTCTCGTCGACCACTCGGCTCCTACAGCACCTCTCAGACTGGCCTCGTACTGGGCCGCACTCGTGTAAGGGTACGGCAGGTCCTTGGTCATGTGCTTGGTCGCCTTCTTGTCCTTCTTCTCCGAGATGATGACGTGCGACTTTTGGAAGTCCTTGCGCTTCGAGACGTCCACACCGGGGATGTGCTTGATGTTCTTCTTGTTGGGCTTTGCCTTCTTGGTCCCGCGACCACCCCAAGAACCCTGCAGAGTGACGAGGTGGGGAAACAAGGTCAGCGTCTGCGTTCAGAGTGAAAGCTTTCGGGGAAAGGACTTACCCAGCCAGGCAAAGTTGTGTCGACCTCTTGCGGCTTGTCCCGGTCCTCCTCTCTGCGCTTCTCCTCCGCAAAGTCCTGGAGATCGGAGGGAAGACCAAAGATCAGCATTGGAATGCTCGCCGGCGGACCCTGGGGTTTGGACGCACCTCGAGGACGTTATCTCCAGCGAAGGCCTGCGCGACGAGGTCTCGCTGTCGAAGAGCGATTGGTCCTCTCCGCTCGTGGTCGTCCGTCTCGCTCTCGTCGTCGTCCTCATCGGCCTGTCGCCTCTGAGCTCGCCCCTTGCCCTTGTCGACCGTCTTCGAGGGAGCAGCCATCGACACGGCCGACGGGTCAATGTCGACCTGCGCGTCGTCCTGCTCGCGCTCGCGCGCCTCGTCCACCTTGCTGAGCGACTTCTTGAAGTTCTTGGCCGACTTTTCAGCCATCGAGGCCTCTTTGCCCGACACCTGGTTCTTTTTGCGCGAGATCTTGGACGACGAGCCCGTCGCGTTCAGCCAAGGGTTCGACGTGGTGTCCTCGACGGCGGTCGGGTTCGACGAGATGGTGTAGAACGGCTTCGAGTAGGAGGCAGGGGGAGAGAGGTCGGAGGGGTGAGAAGACTGCAGCGTGGCGGTGGAAGCGGCATCGGATGCTGGAGGCTGGACGTGTTTCGGGAGCTGAGGTTCGTCAAAAGAGAAGAAAGATGGAGAGGCAACGTCAGTCGTTGGGCAAAGGCAAGGGGAAGCGCTCGACAGGACGCACAGCACCGGCACCCTGTCCGTAGACCTGCCGTCCGGCGTTTCCGCCGACCGTCGTGAAAGACTCCCGAGCGAGAGACTCGTCGGCGTCCTCCTCGTCCGACGCTTGGAGGTGGTCCATCTCGCGCCTGAAGTCGTCGGCGTCCTTTCCGACCTGGGCGTTGGCCCGCGCGCGCGCCTCCGTCATGAACTTCATCTGGAACAGGCCGCTCTTGGTCTTGATCTCCTCGTCGGGCTGGCCGTCCATGCCGTCGATCTCGGCGAACGCGCGCCCACGGAGGGTCGCGAGGTCCTGCTCGCCCTCGTCGTCCGAGTCCGACTCGCCCTCCGAGCCCGACCCGCGGCCCTGGATGCGCGCCTGCAGGCGGTCTCCCTCCCGGAGCTGCTCGTTGAGCTCGCGCCGCTGGTCAATGTCGAGGTCGTCGGCCTTGTTGAGCATCGCCTTGGCCCACTTTCCAGTGTTCTTGTGCTTGAGCGTCGCTCGCTCGATTGCCCGCTCGCGATCCTTCTTGATCCGCACCTCGTCCTCGTCCTCGCCAAAGCCAGCCTCGGCGAGCTTGTCGGCGTTGCGGTCGGCCTCCTTGCGCTGGATCTTGCGGTACGTCTTGGACTTGATCTTTGCGACCCGCTTGGCCTTTGTCTCGGCCCGGAACATGAGCTCGCGCATATGGGCGAGTTCGGCACGGCGGGCGGCGACCTCCTCGATGGTCAGGTTCGACATGGCCATCTCCTCGCGTTTGGCGATCTCGGCGTCGTCGCCCATCTTGGCCGAGTTGATCAGGTTGGCGACGGCCGACTCGAAGTCGCCCTTGGGCTGGAACTTTGCGACGAGCGCAGCGGCAGAAGGCTTCTCGGCCTTCTGGGCCTGCAGAGGGAAGCTGAGATGTTCGGCCTGTAAGCAAGAAGGGAGTCAAGGAAGAATCAGTACGTGGGGGACAGTCGACCGAAGAACAGGAGTGGAGGGATGATCTCACCTCCTTGATCCGCTTCATCGACGCTCCCCACTTGGTGACCTCACCCTTGGTAGCCTCGTAGGCGGCCTCTCGCTCGAGCCTGTCCTGAGCCCGACCGGCCAGGGGCGCAGGCAGAGCAGCGCCCGTGTTGGGGGCGGCGAGGGCCTTGGTCGAGTTGAGCAGTGCGGAGGACTGGGCAGCGGGCAGGGGGGCAAGAAGCGTATGAATGGAAAGCTTGCCGTCTGCAAGAGGGGCGCGAAAGACAGACCACTCCAGTTCGTCAGTGCCCGAACAAGGGGTGAGTTCCCACACAGAAAGGACAAAGCCGACGTACTGGCATTGAGGGGAGCGCCAAAGGAGCCCTCCTTTCGACCCTCCTCGTTCCGGTCTTTGAGCACCCGCCTCTTGGCACGGCTCGCACCGACATCCTCGTCGTCCGACTCGCCAGGCGCAGACTTGCGTTTCGACGGCAGACCAGCGATGAGCGAGTTGAGCCGGTCTGCGGCCTCGTCGTCGTCCTCGTCGCTGCCGCTGTCCTCGTCGTCGTCGTCCATGTCCATGTCGTCCTCCTCCTCGCCAGAGGCCGACTCGCCCTCCTGCTCGTCGTCGTCGTCGTCCGAGGGCGGCCCGAACCCCTGGCCCGCTCCGAGCAGCGTGCTGAGGTCGACGAACCCTTCGTCGCCCGCCTCGTCCGAGTCAAAGTCGACCTCGTCCGAGTCGTACCCGCCCTCCTGGACGTTCCGGGCAGGTCGCG
Organism: Cystofilobasidium capitatum; assembly: GCA_014825545.1. Lineage (NCBI taxonomy): Eukaryota > Fungi > Basidiomycota > Tremellomycetes > Cystofilobasidiales > Cystofilobasidiaceae > Cystofilobasidium > Cystofilobasidium capitatum. The sequence continues at coordinate 229,991 of MVAJ01000006.1, read as the reverse complement.
GACGAGGGACGTCGCCGTCGTCGTCTCCTTCCGACAGGTCGATGTCGAGGTCCTCGTCCTCCTCCGCAGCCACCTTGACGGCCTGAGGGCAGAACAACCCATGCTCACAAGAGTCAGCTCAATCTGCTCGACAAGGAAGCTCTTCAGAAAGCAGACGAGAAGCTCGGAACGCACCTTCTTAGTCTTCTTCTTTCCCTTCTGGACGAACGCCGCGCCCCACCCCCGACCGGCGTCGTCGTCCTCGAACGCACTGTCGCTATCAAGCTCCTCGTCCTCGCTCCCACTCTCAAGCGTCATCAACTCATGGGAGTTGACAAGCTTCTTAAGCCGCTCCCTGACCGCATCCCCGTCCTCCTCCATCTCGTCGTCGTCCTCGCCGTCTCCTCCTTCTCCTCCGTGAGGTCGACGCTTCGAGTTGCCCCCCACTCCAGGCGCTTCCTCGTCCCTGCTAAGGTCCGTCGTCACACCCGCTCGACGATGCTCCTTTTTCTCAGTCGCCAGCTCGTACGCATCGTAAGGGTTGGCATCGACGTCGATGCCTGAGTGGTCCTTCGACCGACGGAAGGCGTAGTGTTCAGCCGCTCCTGCGTTTGCTTTGGGTCGCGAGGAGGAGGTGGAAGCGGACGAGGCGGAAAAGACTCCTTTGCCCTTGCCCTTGCCGGAAGAGGACGTCGTCCCGGACGTAGCTCTAGAGTTGCGCTTGCCCATGAAGCTGGAGAAGGTTGGGTTGGTTGGAAGGTGAAGGGAGGGGTGCGTTCTCGGAGGGAAGGGAGCTCGTGGAGGAGTTCCAAATCTCAAATCTGCCCCGCGCAGCGCGAGCCCAACACTGCACCACACTCCACTTGAGGATCAAAACTTCAACGAGAGGTTGTAGAGATTCATTAAAGACGTCTTCTTGAGCCGAGCAGAGAGATGATTGAGACTGTGGTACAAAGTGGCGGGAGAGAGGAAAACAGGTGTAGGCAATGGGGAAGGGAGAGAGGGGGGGTGAAAGACTGGAAGAAGGAGAGACCCAGGAGCCAACGCCATCGAAGACGTCCCATCAGCAGCTGGGCAAGTAGCTGCGACATCCAGCGTGGGGCAAGGAGAAGGGAACGAGCAGGGGCGCAGGGAGGGGAGGTAGGGGGGGGGGTCCGCTCTACATGGCCATCTCCGCCTGGAGCCGTCTCAGCTCAGCCTCGTCGTCGTCCTCCTCGATAGCCTGCTGAGTCGCCTGCTTCTGCGCCAGCGGCCCAGACGGGTTGTGCACCGGCACGCGCTCAGCACCTAGCAGACGGTCGTTCAGCTGCTCCTGCTCCATAGCCTCCAACTCCGCGTTGAGTTCCTCCTGCGAGAACCAACACTGCGTCAGACCAACGAATCAAATCAAGAGAGGACGAAGGAGAGGGAGAGGAAAAAACGCACCTCGTCAAAGTCGTTGTTAAGTCCAACAGGATTCGAAATCGCATCCGAAATCTCGTTGGTCAACTCCATCTGCTCCCTCACGCCATCCATGACCGCGTCGACCTTGTCGATGTTCCTACCACACGCCAGCCAAACACCTCAAGCGAGTCAGTCCGGCTTGCTCAAAGAAGGGGAAGGGGAGAGGGGAGGGGGGGGGGTAAAACGTACATCTTTCCATGGATGCCCTTGAGCGCCTCCGAACCCCGCTTCATAGCCTCCATCGTCTGCAAGTTCATATTCGCCGACTCGAGCGCGTTCATCTAACCCCCACCCAGAGAACCCAAGCGGATCAGTCCGAGTTAGTTGCAAGGGAGGGTAGAAGGGAGGGGTGTAACGGACCTGGGTCTCGAGCGTCATCCTCGTTCCTGCGATCCGGTCGAGCTGCGCCTCGTACGCCTTCTTGTTCCGGAGCGCAGCGATGGCAGCTGTCAAAGCGAGCGAGCACAATGCGAACAGAGGAGAGAGTCAGTCATTCTGGCCTTTCAAAGCCGTTGAGAAGGCGTGGGCGAGCAGCTGGATAGAGGGGAAGAGGGAATGTCGATAAGACTTCCACCACCTTGTTTGAGGACCCCTACCCGACCTTGTGACTCCAGCACACCCCTTCCACCTCGTGAGCACTTTCCCTCACGAGCCCCGGACACGCTAGAAGCTCCGCCACTCCCCAGGATACCTCACCGTGCGTCCTCTCAAGAGTGGTGCAGTCACAGAAGCAAGAAGCGAGCAGCCGGAGGGAAGGGAAGGGAGGAGAGCGAACGGACCTCGCTTGTTGGTAGTCGCATTAACCCTGGCCTTCTGCTCCTCCGCTTCAATCTTCTTCATCATGTGATCCTCCTGCTTGTCAAGCGTGAGCAGCTGTTCGCGCAGGTCGATGATGGCCGTCCGTGCCTTTGTGGCCGAGGTCGAGGACGAAGACGAGCCCGAGCCGGTAAAGTACGAGAGCCAGCCCGACATCGGTGCGTTGAGTGTTTGCTGAGTGCGGAGAAGAGGGTGGGAGGTGTCTGGGTGGCGTGGTCAATTCGAAGTGCTTGGGGTGAGGTAGGCGGGTGGGTTATAGAGTGTGATGCTCGGTCCAGTGGGCGGAGGTGTGGACACGCTTAGACAATCGTACTTGATTTAAGTTGATTCAGGTGTATGTTGTCTAAGTGACTCTACGTTGTCCGACCGCCCCGAACCGTCTCCTCCTGCTCCTTCACCCCGTCTTCACCTCCTCTCCTCTTTCTCTCTCTTTCTTTACCCGCAACCATGTCTGCCTGGAGGAACGTTATGTCGTACGTACCCTTCGTTCACAGCCTCCCCCGCTCGCCCGTCCCTTCCCTCCTCCCTCCAACGGAACCCATCTGCCCTCGCTCTCCTCCCGAGCAAAAGACCTCCTCTTCAAACCAAGCTGACCCCTTCCCAATTTTCCCCCTTGGCCTGCACGCAGGTACAACAAGTACACCCAGGTCGCCGCCCGAGCGATCCGATCCGGCCTCAAGGAGACTGAGCGCGTCGGCGCCGAGAAGCGAGGCGAGATTACGCTCAAGAAGCAGATCTGGACCAAGGGCGAGGCTGGAGAGTCGGTGCGTCCTCCCTTCTACCTCCTCCTTTCTTGTCCTTCCCCTTTTTTTCCTGCCTTGAGTGTCTTGTGGATCGCTCTCCTCTCTCGGGGAGGAGGATTGTAGACCTGGGCAGGGGGAGGGAGGATTGGGACGGGTCCTCCCGGTCTTCGAAGGAGAGGGCTGACGAGCAACTCCTCTTCCCCCTCTCAACCTCCCTTCCTTCTCCTCCTCAACCACACCTCCAACCCCCTTTCGACACCCTCCTTCTCTCCGTCTCACCGGTCTCCCATCACCCCCTGACCGTCCGTTTGTCTACTTCGCCCCCCCCCCCCCGCGGAGAGCAGAAGTACGTCGACCCCGCTCAACAAGCCGCCCACGAGGCCTCGCAGAAGAAGAAGCCTGCCGCGCCTACCGTCTAAAAAGACGTCCTCTCGTTGGGACTGAGGGCTTTATTGTCGTTGGGGAGTTGAAGGAGAGGAGAGAGGGGTAGATACGCTGGATGGAAGAACTCTTTACTTTGCATGCGTCTGATACGGTGGAAAAGGGAGTCATGAAATGATCCCACCTGCTGACTTTGCTGACGACGGTGAAGGGGTTGGGTGAGGAGGGGAGGTCGCTTAAGACGAGGGGTTGGTCCTGGATTTTTGTCCACCAGCCTGCAGCAAGTCCGACAGGTCAACTTCTTCACCTCGACAGAGCGGAACCCCCCCCCCACCTTCTCCCCGATCACGTGTTGCATAATCCTCGCTGCACTTGCGCCCGATGCCCAAGAGTTAGACGAGAGAAAGGTACAACATAGTATGCAATCTGGCTTTTCGGGGTTTTTCCTCCTCAACATCTCGAAACTTCTGCACAAGAAAACACCAAACGACCGACGAACGACGACGACAGGGAAAGAAGAACGACTTCTGGACGGGGGAAGCAAACGGACAAGAGGCGAAGGGGAGGGGGGGAGGGTTTGAAGGGGAAAAGTGTGGATGGTGAAAGAGGGGGTTTACTTTCGACCGGCGCACGTTCCGCAGGCGCATCCTCCAGGAGGGCACTGTCAATCCACACGACATCGTCAGCGAGCAGAGCGAGGATGGGAAAGGAGGAGGAGGAGAAGGAGGAGGACCAAGAGGAGAGGAGGGAGGGAGAGGGAGTACGTACAGTGCAAGCTCCTCCATCTCCGCCACACGAGCACTGCTCGGTGGGCTTGACGTGGTTCGCGCACGAGGCGCACTCGCAGGCTCCGGCGGAGCACTGAACATTACCACGAGCAGGAGAAGAGAGAAGGTCAGCTCCGGTTGCAGGGAGGAGAGCTGCTGGACGGGAGGAGAGGTCGGAGCTGGCGAGAACCCACCGAGCAGTTGCCAGTGGTAGCGCAGCTGTTTGTACAAGCCCCCAGCGAAAGGGTCAGATACTGAGCAGAGCTAGCAGACTTCGGAAGGAAGGGAGAGGGGAGAGGGGGGGAGGGTGCGGACGCACGAGCACTTGGCTTCGGTAGAGCAGCTAGATGGCGAGAGCAAGACAAGACCGGGAGTCTCAGCACGCCTTGCCACCTTGTAAGCACGATCAGGGAGAGTAGGACTCACGAGCAGGCCATTGTTGAGATCTGAGTTGGGCTTTGAGATTGTCTTCGGGAAAGAGAGTGGAGAGTGGTGGTGGTGCAGGCAGGAGGAGAGAGAGCGACCATCTCGCTTTTGAACAGCCAGACGAGCGACTTCTGGAAGAAAGAGGTATTTGAAGGAGCCCCCCCCTCCAATTTCTCGCTCAAATCCGGTAGGTATGGGCAAGGAGGACGGGAAGAGAGAGAGAGAGGTGTTCGACACTAGAAAAAAAAGGGAGAGAAAAGGGGTCGGTTCGCTCACTTGGGAGCAGTAGAAGGTCTCGCTCGTGTGCTCTGCGCCAAGCGTCTCTCGAGCGCGCGCACAGCGATTTCGCGTCGGTCGGTCGCAGATAGTACGGTCATTCTGATCTTGCGCAGGTGACGGGGATAGAGGAATGTGAAGATGGAGAAGAAAGGGTGGGAGGGGGAAAACGGTGGGTGGTTGAGCCTCCCTTCCGTTACTTCCTGTCGGACTCGAAGCGAGAAGCGGCCAACAGCGGGACGTCCTCTACGCCGAAGGAAGGTGCCGTTTGATTGACCGTGGTTGGCGCGAGCGGTTGCCTCTTCGGTGGGCAGAAGAGCTAGATCTGAGGTGCACCGAGGGTGGGAGAAAAGGGCGTCGACCGGTGCTGCTCTGTCCCCTTTTCAACAATAAACGGGTGAGTGAGCGAGTCAGCGCGCACAGAGACGGCCAGTTAGCAGTAAATAGGAAAGGGGAGTGGGGGAGAGGGAGGAGGGAGGAAGAAAGAAAGAAAGAGAGCAAGGGTGCGTAACACTTTGCGTAGCACGAGTTACGGCCTGCCCTCGTCACCGCCCGTTTTCTCCCTTGGCTCCACCTACGTATCGCCCACCGTCATAGCTGTAGACTTCACTCCCGCCCCAACAGAATCAATCATGGACGACGCTCCCAAACGTACGCCTTTCTGCCCCTTTTCCCCCCTTTCCTCCACCATCTCCTTTTGCCCACCCGCCTCTCACTGCTCGGCCGCTCACTCGGAACTGACTCCCTGAGACCTCTCTCTCTTCTGCCCCGTTCGCGCTTGGTCATTCGTCGATCCATCCCTCCCGTCGTCATGAACTCGCCCTCAACTCCGCCCATCCACCCTTCCCCTTCTTGCGCTCCCGTCTCTCAGTCGGCTCGTCGTCGGCCAGCAGTCCAAAGGTCAAAGAGGAGAACGAGGAGACGGTCACCTCGGCCGCGCCCTCTTCTTCGGAGCCACCCGTCGTCCCTCCGACAGACGCCGCCTCGGCCCAATCCAACCCTTCCTCCCGCTCAACCTCCAAGGAGCCCGGAGACCGCCGACCGTCGTTCCCCAAGTCCAAGCTGACGGGCGAGGTCAACCCATTTGAGCTCTCGTTCTCCAAGCCTTCGCCCGACTTTACGACCCTCGCCAGCCTGCAGAGCAACGGGGATGGCACTCCCGGCGGCAGGACGACCCCAGGCGAACCCAAGCCTTCCCTCCCCTCCATCGGCCACATCACGACTCCTCTCGCGGAGAACGAAGCGTTCACCTGGCCGCTCAACACGCCTGCCATTTCGTCTCTCCGGTCGGGCATGGAGGACGACGTCGACACAGACCCCATGACCAAGGTTGCCAACCTCCCCACGCCAGCCACTTCAGCCCTCATCCACCACGCCCTCTCGTTCGACCCGTCCAACTTTGTCCGGACAGGCCTGACGCCAGGGACGGGGATGACGCCGCTCACGGGTGGGCCTGCATCCTTCCCTCCTCCCTCGCCGAACACGGCCGCCTTCCTCGCCATGGTCCAGAACGCGACGGCAGGTGCGACCAATCAGATGGGAGGGGTCAACGGTACTCCTGGCGAGATGCCTCTCATGACGCCCGGGACGTTCAACAACGTCATGTCGCAGCTCTCGCAGATGCAGGACGGAGGAGGGCCGAACGGACAGGCCAACGGTGCCGGCCAGCAACAGCAGCAGCCCGACTACTTTTCGCACCGACCGGACGGCGCACCGACGCACATCCAGCAGCAGCTCGCTCAGGCAGGCCAGCCCCACCGACCGGAGTCGACTGGACCTGGTCCGTCGGGACTCCATCAGGTCCAGTACCCACACCCCGCCCAACAGCAGCAGCAGCAGCAGCAGATGCAACCCGGCCGAGCAGCACCGGAACACTACCTCCAGCAGTCGGCCCAGGTCGCCAGTCAGGCCGCTAACGGACTGTACCTACTCAGCCAGGCCCATCAGGAGATTGCCAAGCGCGAGCAGGATCCAAACATGCCTCCTCAGCAGATCGGCTACAACGGGCAGATGCGTACGTTCCCTTCTCTCACCCTCACATTTCCTTCTTGCCGTTTATTGGGCTACGTTGACAACAGGAAACATGTCCCTTCCTCTCCCTGCAGACCCGTACGGACACCCTCAGATGGTCCCTTACCACGCCCACGCCCAACAGCTCCTTCCCGGTCACCCTCAAGCCCATCCTGGTCCTCCTCCTCCGCCACACGCCCAGCAGCAGCAGTCCAATGGCGGACGGAAGTCCAAGCGAAAATCCTCCGACGCTGCACCCGCTCCTGCGCCTGCGGCGAAGAAGACGACGGCTGCTGCTGCTAAGCGAGGCAAGAAGCAGATGAGCGAGGAAAGCGAGCTGCACGAGGGGTCTGTCAATGGGTCGGATGTCAACGAAGGATCGTTGACGGCTGGCGATCTCGGTCGACCGGAGACGGAGGAGGAGAAGAGGAAGAACTTCCTCGAGAGGAATCGACAAGGTGCGCTCTTTCTCACTGTCTCTGGCCGGTTCTTCTCACAAAGGCTCAGTGACTGACGTTCGATCTGCCCTCCTTCTGTCCGTGCAGCTGCTCTCAAGTGTCGACAGCGCAAGAAGGCCTGGCTGAACGAGCTCCAAGGCAAGGTCGAGGCGCTCACGGCTGAGAACGAGGGTCTCTCCGCGACGGTCGCCAAGCTTACGGGCGAGGTCCACCGTCTGCAGGCTACGCTCGCCGGTGGTGGACCAGGCGCCCCTCCTCCTCCCTCAAGCATGGTTGGCGCGAGCGGGTCGTACGCCCAGCAGCAGAGCGGCGGTCGGCCGGCGTCGCAGCCTTCGACGGGGGGTGGGCCTGCCTCGCAGGGGGGTGCTCAGCGCGTGCCTGCTCAGCCTATGGTCGCCTCCCGAGGACCGAATGCGCCGTCACAAGCCTCGTACGCTGCCCCTCCCGCACCTCAAAAAGTCCGCGTCTAGCCCTCTTGGAGCCGAAAACCGGACCCCCTTGCCCATCGCCCTTTGACGGCCTTATCGACCATCCTGCCCCCTTCGTTCGCCAAGCCCACTTGTTTACCACGCACAAAGACCTAAGTTGCTCCGCTGAGGTCCTGGTCCAGTCCTGTCGCTTGCCGTCTCCCTCGCCTCTTTGCTTCATACCCCTTTCCGTCTGAACCCTCAATTCCAACACCCCTTTGCTTCCTCCTCTCAATTTCCTCTCGTCTCTCGTAATGGTCTCCATCTCTCTCCTCGTCCTCGTCTTTTCTCTCTATCTCTCTCTCTCTCTCTCTCTCTCTCTCTCTCTCTCTCTCTCTCTCTCTTTCTCCACTGCTTTTCTTTTTTGGTCTCTCTGGTTCCTTTCCACCCTTTTTTTTTTTCTTCTTTCGTTTGCTTCCCATGCCGATGACTTCTTGTCCTTTCGTGCGTCTGCACTCTGTTTGCCTTGGTTTCGCAGTGCAGTGCGAGTCTGAGAGGACAGGAGCGTTTGGAAGAGAGGGGTCGACTGTAGTAAGGGTTCATCTGAGAGAAGGAGGCAGCAAGATAGACGACAATAAAGAAGTAGGGAGGGGAAAAAATTGAGGGTGCCTGGGGAGGGATCGAGGAAGTAATAGAAGGGAGTAACTCGAGAGGGGGTAGGGGTTGGATCAGATGTACGTCCCGTCCTTCAACTCCTCCAAGAGACTCTTCTCCTTCGGCTCCCACCCAACGAGCTCCTTGGTCGCCTCTGCGCTCGTCGGGTTGTCCAACCCGCAAAACATGGCCAGGAACCCAAAGTGCCCCCCCGCCTCCTCCTTGGAGAGCGACTTGGTAGGGAAGGAAAGACCGTCCCCGATGGCGCGCGCGATCTCGCCGAAAGGCAGGTTTTCGGCCGCTCCGTGCAGGATTGAAGCGGAAGGAGCCTTGTCGAGTGCGAGAACGTAAAGCCGAGCAACGTCTTCAACGTGTGCTGCCGGCCAGACGTTGGTGCCCTCGTCGATGAAGGCAGACGCGCCCGCCTTTTGAGCGGAGGCGATGAGCATTGGGACGAATCCATGTTCGCCTGGACCGTGCACCGACGGAGCGAGTCGGACCGAGATGGCCTTGATACCCTTTGTCGCAAGGATCGTCTTCTCGACGACTACGCGAGGGTTGGGAACGAGGGGGGTGTCGGACTCTTTGAAAGGGACGTGACCTGCTCCGACGAGGGTTCCAGAGGTGCCGATGAACGTCTTCCCCGTTCCTTCAAGGACGGATAGCATAGCCTCGACAGCTTCAGCGTCGATCCGACAGGAGGTCATGTAGTCTCCTCTGTCAGAGAAGTCGTGGATGAAGCCGAGGTGGATGACGGCCGTGGAGGAGGATGCGGCCTGCTTGAGGATGTCCAGGTCGGTCAGACTGCCCAGGACGGGAGTCGCTCCCAGGGATTTGACCTTAGCGGCTGAGGCGTCGTTGCGGGCGAGACCGAGGACCTAAAGAGGACAGCAAGGAGAGAGTGTCAGTTGTTGGACAGCGAGATGACAGGAGGGGTGGGGAGGAAGGCGCACCTGTCGTCCCTCGGCAACGAGGTTGCGGACGACCTTGGATCCGATAAAGCCAGTGGCACCAGTAACGAAGACAGACATGCTGTGGATGAGAGTGTTGAAAGTTGTGCGAAGGAAGGGTGCAGGGAAGGATGGGCTGAAGGGGGGAGAAATGTCAGGCCCCCTTCCCTTCCTTTTGTGCAAGTCCCGACCTCGCTCGGGCAGGAGATGAAAGGTCACAACGGATCCGAGAGGTCAACGTCTACAGTCTCTGTGAGCCCGGACTGGCTATCAGCCAGTGGATGTTAAGTGTAGAGTGTGGGTCGTTGGGAGCCGAGGGAGGAGTCCGCTTGCCCGAAGCCGGTCGAGAGAGAATCCCAACCCAGAACCCCGATTGAGGTAACACCTGGGGTCTGGACGACCTCTTCGCCCGTTCTCTCGTCCTCTCGCGACGCGCCGCCCAGGGCCCTTCGCTGACATCCCAGAGGGAAGGGGGTTCGTCAAGTGTTGTATAAGTCATCGGACAAAAAAACGTGTGAGGTCCTCATCGCGCGCGTGCTCACTCCCGTCCCTCCTGCTCCGGCCCCATGAATCCCTCTCCCCCCTCCCACGAAGCCCACATTCCGAAAGGGTTCTGGATCCGTCCTCCATCATGCTTCACCTTCGCCTCCTCGCTCGTCACCTCCCTCAACGGACCGAGCTGGGGGAGCGTACCGTAGATCGAACGGAGCGCGTCGAACGAGACTGAGGTTGACGTGAGAAGGAGCAAACGAGCCTTGGTAGGGTGCAAGAGGAACGCGAGCGACTTTGCGACGAGCTGGTTGGTCTCCTGTAAGTAAAGCACGTCGCGAAAGGATGGAAAGGTCAGCAAAGCGATACGTTGAGGATGAAACATGGGCCGGCGCGGACGAACTTCGTTCAAGTAAGGGGGATCCACAACAGCCAGCTCGACCGTTCCCTTTAGACTCTCGGGCAGTCGTTCAGGATCAAACAGATCCCACTTGATGAACCCCTTGCCGGGGAGGACGTCGAATCGAGCGTCGTACTCCAGCAGGAGCGCGTTCGGTTGGGGGTTCAAATGTTGGAAGGCTACGTAGGCCGTTGGCGAAGCGAGGAATGCGGTTCGGGAGGAGGACAAAAGGGAGAGGGAGGAGGCTAGACGGTGGGCAAAGGGGGTTGAGTACCTGAGGGAAAGAGACGAAGAGGGCGCACAGATGAGTGCAGGCGCCCAAAAGGCGGGACGACCGCAAAATGAGAAAAGAGACCCTCGCAAGGAACGCACCAGAACTGCGACATGCCAAAATTCTCTCCGAAGACTTTCTGAGAGACGCAAGCGGAAGAGCAGGGTCAGTGAGAGATTCTTTCCAAAGGGGGAGGTTTGAGTATGCGTTGCTTGTGCCTGCCCGCTCGCAAGGACCCCGACTTCTCCATTGCCCGCCTCCCCAGATCAAGACATCCGACCGAAACGTCTGAAGAACTGCGCTCTGACGAGAACGTAGATGCCCTGTTGGCTCTCTTTGGTCGAACGCGGCAAGTACTGGTCGGTACCTGATGGTCCTCCCAACTCCGTCCTCGATCCCTTGGAGAACCCCCCCCCTCCTGGCAGACGAATCGACTCACCCTGAACTCGTCAACGCCCATCATCTGGTCCTGAACGTCCTCGGACGAGCCGCCCTCGTTGGCGGCGTCGAGTTCTTCTTGCTTGGCCCGCTGCTCGGCCAGCTTGCGGAACTGCTCTTCCTCTGCTGCCTTTTCGGACAGGAACGAGTTGAGGATCGAGAGCGTGCTCGGGTCGAGTGCAAGCTCCGGTGAGGGCGAGCGTGAAGGTGGAAGCGAAGGCGACATGCAGGGAGGCTTGATAGCTGTCAAAGAGCAGGAGTTGAGGTTGGATACCAGAGTTTTACGAGCAAGAGCAGGAGAAGCAGTCGGGATCAGGCCGATCAGTCGAGGATACATTGAGTCGTTTGTGATTGCTGACATAAGCGTTGTAATAGTGCTAACCCTAGGTTTTCCGTCTCGCCTGGCCCTCTTTTCCGCCCAGGCGTCTTTGCCTCCTTCAGCTCCTGTACTTCTCCCTCGAACAGACAAAGATGGCCTCCAAGCTCCTCCTCCGATCGATCCGACCTGCCGGTCAGTCCATACCTGCTTCTACTCTGAAACGCAGACGGATCCTGTACTGACTTCGCTCGTTGGCTTCCATCTCCGCAACCTGCTCTCCCTCGTTTTGCGTCCCTCTCTCCCTCGGTCGCCTCGTCCCGGTTACCCTACCGCTCAGTCGCCCGGCCCACCGTGGCTCTCCCTGCCCTCGCCACCAGGTCAGTACCAGCCTACTACTGCTTGCACTCACGTCTGAGACGCTGACGCTCTTCGGAACACGTTGCGTCTGATCCGAATTGACAGGTCGTACGCCTCCAGTCCGTAGCTCAAACCCGTCCATCTGTCTACCTCCTTCCTCTCCAGCCACCTGACTCCTCACCCACTCTTGTACCCCGACTTCAGAGCCTACCCCGGACGAGAAGGCCTCCGCCATCATCGAGAGCGTCCCCTCCACCTCGGTCGCTTCCAAGGCCGGCATCCTTCTCGCTGGAGTCGGCGCTTCCGCCGCTGCCATCAGCAACGAGATCTACGTGCGTTTTTTTCACCACCCTTTCTCCGCCTTGGCTGGCAGACCTTTAGCGGTCGCGCCTTGGCTAGGTCGTTCTAGTCGGACTGACGCTCTTCTGTCTTGGGTTTTGTGTTGTGTTGGGTGGGTTTGGTCGGCTGGTCTGGTTTGGTCGGTCTGGTCGGGAAACGGGTCTCTCTTCTGTCGGGTGTGGTGTGCGATCTCGGCTCGGTCGTCTTGAAATGGTATCACGCGGGGGACGATCATTGGTGTCTGAAATTTCAGGTTGTCAACGAGGAGACCGTCATCCTGGTCGCCTTCCTCATCCTTGCTACCGGTATCGGCCGATCGATCGCTGGTCCTTGGGGAGCTTGGGCCCAGGGCAAGGTTGACGTACGTTCCTTTTCTGCTACTCCTCTTGAAATCACCGTGTGAACTCCGGTCGATGGGAGGAAGCTTTGTGGCCTTGCGAAGGGGTGGGGGGTTGCCAAGAAGGAAGCAGAGGGTGGTCCGAAAAGAGCTTTCTGCTCACTCGCTTTCCTTACTCCCCTCACAACAGCTCGTCAAGAACGTCCTTGAGGAGTCGCGGGAGAAGCACAAGTCTGCCGTCCAGGAGCGAATCGACTCTGTCGGAGAGCTCAACGACGTCGTCAGCTTGACCAAGGCCATGTTCGCCCTCTCTAAGGTACGCCTCCTACTTCTTTTCTTTCTGATTTTTCTGTGTCGATGTATTTGGGCGATGGGAGATGGACATAACCGGGGGGGGCGGTTGTCGGTGCGACGCTGAATACGAGGACGAGGAGGGTAGGGACGGTCTGGAGTCGCAGGAGTGGTGGATCAAGAGACTGGTGCAGGCTCCTTCTCAAACGTGACACTCCCACTGACGCCGGACTTTCCTGGTTTTCATCTCACGTTTGCTCCATCAGGAGACCGCCCGACTCGAGGCCGAGAACTTCACCCTTCGACAGGAGACCGCCCTGGCCACCGAGGCCAAGGCCGTTCTCGACTCGTGGGTCCGACACGAGCAGGCCGTGCGAGAGTCCGAGCAGGCCGACCTCGTCAAGACTGTTCAGTCGAACGTCCTCAAGGCGCTTGCTGACAGCAAGACCAAGAAGGACCTCATTGCTGGTGCCGTTGCCGACCTTGAGAGTGCGTCCCCCCCCCCTCCCTCGCCCCCGCCCTTTTCCCTTCCCGCTTTATCACCTTCTGGTTTTGTCGATGTTCTGACACTGTCTTCCATCTCTTCTTGACTTGCGCTTCCGCAGAGCTCATCAAGGACAAGGCCATCTAAGCCTCCTCTCCCTTGAGCCCTCCTCCTCCCCCCCCCTCTTCCCAACCCAAGGCGAACCTTCCTCGCCAATTATCTTTCGCTCTTTCTTTCAAAACCCCCTTTTTGAGAAAGCTTCACAAACCTTGGACATAGAAGTCTCTTTCTCGCGCGCACATCTAGGGAGATGGAGACGGTTCTAAAATGCTTCGTTTTCCGCCCTTTCTCCTGTCCGTCTCGACGACCCGCTCTGCGAGAGAGAGAGGCAAAGCTGGCGAAAGGAAGGATGCCATCAAGAATTCTATATCGAGAGCTGGAACACGCGCGCGGAGCGGTCGTCGCTGCAGCTGGCGAGGACGACGGTCGACGGCTTGTCCGCTGCTCGGTCTGCGGTGGACGAAGGGGTTCGGAACGCCAGGCGAGTGACAGCTTCGAGGTGGGCGACACTGCAAGCAGAGGACGAAAGCGAGCAAAGATGTGTCAGTTGTGAGGAATTGCTGGATGTCGGTGCTTTCGATTTCGGTGCGGACGACTCACGCAGGCTCGAGAGTCAGGACGGGCGTCCAGGCGGAAGCGTCCGACACGGGCGCAGTGAACAGATGGATGTGACCGCTCTCGAGTCCGACGGCGAGGATGAGTCTGCAAAGAAAGGAAGACGCCACGGCGTTCAGTGACCGTTTCGTTCTGACAGGGACAAAGGACATGGAGGAGAGGCCGCACCGGGAGTCGGAGACACCGCTGTAAAAGTCGACCGAAGTGACTCCTTCGTCAAACTTGAGCACCTTGACGTACTCCCACACATCCGACTTGCTAGCGTCCGGCCGACGCCAGACTTTGGCCGTCTTGTCCCGCGAGCCGGTGACGAAGAGCATGTCCTCGGATGCGGTCGCCGTCGGGAAGAGGGGCGAGAAGGCAACGTCCCAGATAATTCGGGCGCGAGGCTTGGAGCTGAAGGTGATGGGTTGGTAGCCTGTTGAGCGACAGAGTGAAGCGGTGGGTCAGTCTCGGCGCACACGATGAACAGGGGGACGCTTCGACCCACCTGGAGCATCTGCGAGTCTTTCGTACAGCCTCCAGCTACGGTCCCGACCGACACTGATGAGGAACCGGTCGTCCTTACTGAATGCCAGCCGAGTGACCGTCAACGAGTGTCCGCCGAGCGTCTGCTCTAGAGACTTCCATGTCGTTGTGTCATACAACCTGACGACGGCGTGCTGCGGAGTCGAGGCCTTGCAGGTTGTAGCGATGAGGTTCGAAGAGTGCGACGCAGCGATGGCCATCAACTGCAGAGGGTGGAGGGGACGGTCAGCCTCAGACGCTGTTCCTGCAGGTTGGGCCGAAAGGCTCACCTCGTATCCGTGACCGTAGAGCTTCTCAACTTCCGGCCAGAGAGTGGACGTAGAGAGCTTGTTCTCCGACGGCGGCTCGGACATGGCGGATGAGATCGAGAAGCGCGTGTAATTGAAACCAACGTCGGCGGAAGCTGCCTCCTCCTCTTCAGGTTCTGTCAAGTGAACAAACGCCGATCAGCAGCTGACCTCAAGTGGTCTCAAGGACGGAGCGACGCACCTTCAGTCGACACCATCTTGTTACTCAGACCCAGAGGAGGGACACTAGCCCCGACCGGTGCGTCTCCGACGTCGTCCTCGCTCATCGCGCCCAGACCCACCAGACTCTCGAGGAAACCTCTCGTCTCCCCAAAGACACGCACCACCTTCTCGTCTGCACCACTCACGAACCCGTGCGAGCCCGGAAGAGGTGCGAGCGACGTCAACGGATAGCCGTGGACTTGAGGTCGAGCGATCTCGGCCCAGGTGGTGGTCTTGCGCTCGCCCTCTCCCCGGACCCAGGGCGAATGGATCCTTGTCGTCTCGTCCGAGCTGACGGTGATGAGCCACTCGCCGTTCTTGCCGCCCCAGGCGACGCTCTTGACGCTGTCAAAGTGTCCGGTTGGCCCCATGAGTTCCTTCCATCCTCCAGGGGCGGACGCGTCGGCCCCTTCCTTCCAGACGTTCCAGCCTCCTGCCCACCCGCTACCCAGAACCTCTCGCGTGTCTGGCTGACCAGCCCAAAGGGCACCAAAGAAACCGAGTCCCTTGACCGAGACCTGACCGAAACGGTGCGCGGGGAACCAGATCGGCGCCTCGGGCAAAGACGAGGGATGAGGGGACCAAAGGATGAGCGAGTTGTCGGCAGATGCGGAGAGGAGCTGAAGAGGATGAAGGGAAGAAGGGCGAGAGAAGTGGAGCGAGGTGACCCAGGTGTCGTGGCCCTGCATAAGTGCGGAGAATGCCAGCGAATACTTCTTGACGCTGCGAAGGGACAGAGTTCCAAACATCAGCAGCTGTACCGGCTTTCACAAGTCTGAATCCGAAGACTGACCTGCCGTCGAAGTCCTTGGCAGATACAACGAAGCTCTTCATGCTAACTTGACCGACGGCATCGTCGTCCTCTCCACCCCCGGCTCCCCCATTGAGGCGCTTCTCGAACTCCTCAAAGAGCTTGTCGTCGAGCTCGCCATCTCCTTCTGCGTCCTGCTGAGGTTCAAGCTTGGCGGCGACCGCTTGCGAGATGGAAGTGAGCGACCAGAGTCGAACGTAGGCGTCCTGCGACCCACTGGCGAGAAACAGCTCCTCTTGCGTTTCCGACGTGAGGTCCGACTTGGTCTTCGCGGGAAGAGGCGACCAGTCGAGACATCTGACCCAGTCCATGTGACCTTCCATGCTGAGGGCGTAGGTGAACTGAAGAGGCGACAAGATCGAGTCAGCACCATGTCGGGTAGGAGACAGCCAACGAGAACTCACCAGCTTGGACTCCGTCTGGTAAGGCCACACCTGGACCTTTCGGTCAGTCGTCGAGAGCGCCAGAATAGGGACTGTGTACACAGACGATGTCAGTCGTCCTGATCTCGTGAAGGGACGTCTGAGCTAGCGTTATACCTGAAGACCCTGGGAAGCGGGTGACGGCCAAGGCCAGGATGATCTTCCTCGACGTTTCGGCAGTTTGGATCTTGACCGGCGCACCTGCGGCACGTCAAGCAACAAGCAAGAAGTCAGCGGCTGTCAAGATCTGCCAAACGTCGAGTCCGACGCACTCTGTACGTCCCACGTCCAAACGTGAACCTTGGCGTCGGAACCGGCAGTGAGGACCAGGTAGGATTCGCCCGAACTTCTCTCCGTCGAGAAGTCCGACAACGCAGTGATAGCTGTGACTGACCCAGCGTGCTGTTGAGGAAGAACGGCGGCTCGCTCCCACTGACGTCGGAAAGTCAAGCAAGCATGGTTAAAGTCAGGAACAGAGCTACTGCAGCAAAGAAGGCAAGGGAGTTTTCGCACCTGAGCGCCGGCGGTTGGTCGTCTCCAAAAGATGAGTCGACCATCTCGGTCACCCGAAACGAACAGTAGCTCTCCGCTGCCCTTGTGCGAGCTCGTCGAAGGTTGGCCAGCTGAAGTAGAGGAGGAGGGCAGAGGCAGAAACTTGACCGAGGTCACCTCGCTCCCATGGCCTTCGAGGACTCTTTCGACACCTGACTTAGTCTCGTCCTATAACAAATTAAGAGAGCACACGTTAAGGTCAGTACAAAATCTTCCCTGCGTGAGGCTCACGAAGGGGCAAAAGAGCAGCGACAGGGCGGAGAGAAAGCCAGAGCCAGGGACGCACAGCAGAGTTCCAGAGCGCGACACCTCGTCCAGCACCGAAGAGGACGAGGTTGGAGCCGTCCGGGGCGACGTCCGAGCAGTGCGAGTACCTGTTGGCCGACGTCGAGATGTAGGCTGGCTGGGTCGACATTTGCGGGGGTTGGTGTTGAAATCTGGCCTTGTCGGAGCTCGTCCGCAAGAGAACTGGTCGTCTGCTTTCCAAACTACCTCCCCTGCCCTACTCAAAAGGACGACATCTCCAGAACCCTCGTCTACGGATACTTCTCAGGACTGCCTCGCTCTCTCAAGAATGGTGATGGAACGCGCCTCGCGGCACAAGCATGGAAACGAGGTCTGTCGCCCTTGATCGCTGCTGCCCCGATCTCGACAGCGCCGTGGGCTGAACCCCTCCAACCCTCCCTTTCGCCAGGCCTACGAGCTCCAGAGAGATGCAGGAATCTACGTTCGTGTCCCAACGGTCTGGTTTCCTGTCCTTCTGGGCTCGACTGACCGTTGCGATCTTGTATTGTTTGCAGGGGATGATCAAGTACACGGCGGTGGCCACGGTCGCCTGCTTCATCGCTCACAAGCAGTTTCCCATGTTCCGGTCAGTGCTCGGCTCTCGTCATCTGTTGGTGTCAGGTGCTGACGAACATCTTCTAACGGATTTGAAGCCGCCAGACCCTAGCGTGAGTGTTCACCCTCTTGATCCTCGAGAACGCTGCGCTGACGCGCTCCCACTCGATGCTTTGCTCGTTCAGACTCAAGGGGTTCCTGGTCTCCAGCGCGACCATGGCCGGTCTCGTCATCGAAGCAGAGGACGTTCTGCAGAAGTACGAGCAGGACCAGCGTATCGCGTACAACCTGCATCGACGATGGGCCAAGATCGGCCTGGCTAGAGAAGGGCGAGTACCTACAGAATCAGAGTTGGAGAGGCACGTCCCTTTCGTCTTGCTGTCGTCTGATCAAAAAGTGCGCTGACCTCTTATGCCCCTTCTGTGACACTCTTCAGCTGGATCCAAGAGAACAAGCATCGGTTCCCGCGGATCGAGAAAGGCGCAGACGGAGTCGTGCGCAAGATCACCCCCGGCGCACCACCAGAACCCGCCTCGGCAGACCCTTCCAAAGCGCTCAGCCCAGACACGACACCAAGAACACAGGAGTCAACGGTCGAGATTCTATCGAACGGCGGGTCGCCTGCACTCGCGTCGTCAGTGTGGAAGAAGTGAGCGGAGGGTGGAGCGTTGGCGGTCAGGCACCTCGGCGGATCAGGAGACACCTCGCAGCTGTATCGATAGCAGTCTTCAACAAGCCTTTCTCTCAGGGATGAACAGGTGGAGATCTCAGAATCGACTACTCGTCCCTCAGTCGCGAGGCGCAGTGCACACTCTCTCTTCACGCCCGCTGGAGACTCCGCATCCTTTATTCCCTCCTTCCCTCCGCTCGGCAGCCATCCCTCTGCGACAAAGCGAGCTGCCAGGCGGGACAGAGGGCAGACAAAGCGACTGCTTCGACAAAGACGATGCGAAAAAAGAGAGCGGAACCATGGTCAGAAAAATCCGGGGCGAAAGGGAGTAGTAGCAAGGGAAATCGACGTCTCTGCAGCCACGCCCGCCTCGGCGCACGTTCACTCCCTCCCTGCCAACCACCATACCGTCTTCTGCAAAGTACTCCTCCTCCTCCTCCTGCCTCTCACCTACTACGACCTCGCCTCTGTACCCTACCTACTATCCTCGGTCATCCAACAGGACTCAGAGATGATGGTGCACGACGTCCACCACCGCCCTTCCTCCTTCGACGCCAGCTCGAGCTCGAGCACAGGGCTCGCCCATCGCACCGACTCGTCCTCGTCCTCTTCGACTCATTCGGCCCAGGATGACCGCTCGCGCCGCCGCCGCCCATCAGGACACGGAACGTCTAGCTTTGGCCGGACCAGCCGCGAAGGCTCGTTTGGGTCGGCAACGTCAGGGGGCTTCGGAGGGTCAGGGGCAGGGTGGGCGACTGGCGAGCCAACCTCGTCCGCTCGACCGTCCTCCAACAGCTCCTTCCCGACCTTTAGCCCGGCCGCCTCGTCGAGACCGACGCACTCCCAGACCTCCTCGTACGACGCGTCCTCAACGTCAACTCGTCTAGCCGGCGAGGAGAGCGCACATCGTCCAGGACCTTCCTCTTTCAACCCCTCCGCGTCCACCAGCGCTTCCTCGAGATCCCCCTCCAATCCGAGTCGTGCCAGTATCTCAACCTCTCACTCAGGCTCCCATTCGTCAAACTCCTCCTCGTCGCATCTACCGTCCAGTCCGTATGCTCCGTCCTCGACCTCATCGACGTCGACTGCTCGCCCGTCGTCCCCTTCTGCTCGTCATCCGCCACCTCCGAGCTCAGATGTGTCCATGCAGGACGACGTTCGGAGAGCCAGCACCACTCCCGACATCCCTCCCCCTTCAGCTCTCCCTCCCACACCGACCGACTTCTCTCAGACCCACCTCGACCTTGTGACCTACCCGTCGACAGAGTTGGTCAAGCTGCTAGCTGCTCTGCTGCAGCAGATCGCCAGTGCTAACGACGCCCTGCGCAAGGAGGAGGGAGAGGATGGGAAGGCAAAGTCAGAGGACGGGCACGAAAGCACCTCGTTGTCGTCGGGCGGCCAAGGGCTAGGGGAGGAGTCGCACGAGGAGCAGGACAGCGAGGACGCACGGCCTATGAGTCGGCCACCGTCGCTCGAGTCGACCTCGTCGGCGGCATCGAACCAGTCCGACGCACCACCGCGGACACCCTCTGATCCTCTTGCACCTGTCCCAGCGGCCAACACGCCACGGACATCGTTCGAAGCGTCTTCGTCCTCGCCGCATCCGACCACGTTCCCCTCGTCGTCGTCGTCCACGACGCTGTCTCGCCACACCTCACACTCCTCCAACCCGAGCCAAACCACCCACGTCGCATCGCCGGCACCGACCCTCGTCCCTCCCAAACACCTCACCGCCTCGCTGAACGCGTTCAAGTCGACCTCGTCGTCACTCTGCTTCCACGCCCGAAACGTCCCCGGTATCAACATCGAGGTCTATCTGCAGCGGATCCTCAAGTACTGCCCGGCGTCCAACGAGGTCTTCCTGTCGCTGCTCGTCTACTTTGACCGGATGAGCAAGCTCAGCCTTGAGGTCTCGGGCAAGTCGTTCGCGATCGACAGCTTCAACGTCCATCGGCTCGTGATTGCGGGTGTGACGGTGGCGAGCAAGTTCTTCTCCGGTGCGTCATTTTGCTCCCTGCCTTTCCTACTTCTCCGTTCCACCCTACTGACACTCGCGCAATTCGCCTTGCCGTGGATCCTTGCAGACGTCTTCTACACCAACTCGCGGTACGCCAAGGTCGGAGGTCTGCCCCAGTCGGAGCTCAATCAGCTCGAACTCCAGTTCCTCCTTCTCAACGACTTTAGCCTCGCCATCCCGCTCGAGGAGATGCAGCGGTACGGAGATCAGCTGTTGCTGTACTCGCAGAACGCGTCGACCGAGGTGCGTTTCGGGGTTTCTTCCTTCTGAACTGTCTCTTCTTGGGAGCGCAGACGAACTGACATTTTGGTTGATCGTTCCTCTTCTCCAGTGAGCGCGTCTCGCGTAGCTCCGCTCTCGAACTCCTCGAGAGTCGCGTCGGTACGCAGGTGCAGGGAAGAGCCGGAAGGAGGAAAGAAGGCAACGTCGAGTCGAAAGGCTCGAGGTGACTGTCCCAACCGTGTCCAGCGCCTCGATTGGCCTCTACGCCGGTCCTGCTAACAGTCCGACACCATCTTCTGCGGGGTTTTGCACGCCCGAACTATGTCGCCTCATTTCGTCCCCTCCCCGTCTCGGAGGGTTCCCCAACGCCTAGGCTAGCCTCCTCCCCCCTCCCCCCTTTCGTCCTGCTGTCCGACGGTCCTCCCTCTAGCGAGCGCACGAACCCCTTTCCCCCGTGTGTCTCTTTCATCCCCCCTCGTCTCGCAAAACCGAACACTTTTTCACTTTTGTCACCAGTCCTTGATTTCTCAGAAATCTCAAGACTCTTGGTTCATCATTTTCTCATTCCGCACACACGCAATAGACTCCTCTTCCCTTTCGGCGCCGCTTTCTTGTTCGTTCTTAAACATCCACCCGCACGACCCCCGCTGAAGGGGGCATATAAATCTTTTCTTTTCGCTTTTCTCTTGCTCCCGAGACCACCTGGGCAAGCTGGTGAAGGTTTGCTTGCTTGCATACGGAGGGACGCGGGAGCACGGGCGTATCGTTATCGCGAAGCGCAGAGGGTCTTTGGTGAGATCGTCATTTGTGTCAAGCAGGACTAGGGACGTGGAACGTTTGTAGGCGATCAGAGGAACGGGGACGTTGGCATGTGTGAGGAGTTGCTGAAGGGGTTTCAAGTGATTCGTGTAGAGTGAGGTAGGTTGAGGGAGTTTTCGGCGCGGACAGGATGGGGTGGACAGTAAGGAGGAGGAGGGACTCCGTCCGAATAGTTGATGCAAGGGAGGTTGGAAAGAGTTCCAGGATTGGCAGGATAGCGAGTTGGAACTGTGAGTATCACTTTTATATATGTTTATTAATTGTCAGCGAAAGGCACCGGGAAGGGCAAAGGAGTGTCGTGGGCCAAAGACTAACCAGGATCAGAACAAAAAGCAGAAGGCGACAAAGGGGACGGGGATCACCGTCTCGTAACCCTCTTCTTCTCCCTCTCATCCCCCTCCTGCCCAACATGCTCAATCACATCCGCCAATCCGCCCTGCCTACCCTCGCTTACTCGCGTTGCCCCCCGCCTGCCCTTCCGTCTGGACTGACGATCGTTCTGCCCTCCACCCCCACCGCCAGCAGAAGAAGAAGTCGACGTCGTCCCGCCCGAAGAAGCTGCGTCGTCCATCGTCTCATCGTTCGAGCCGGACGACGTCGTCGACGGTTGAGGAGGCAGCAGCGCTGCAAACCTTCGCTTGGAGGGTAGAACAACGGAGGAGTCCTTGTCGGACGTGTTGGTTGATGGCAGAGGGGGTGGAGGGCGAGGCAAGAGCGCAGTCGAAGGATGCCCGCCGAACGCGCTTTGGCTCGTCGTCGTCGTTGTCGACGGGGGGAGGGAGAAGGAAAAGTTTGACTGGGGTACGTGCGCGAACGAAGAGGAAGAGGTGGCCGGGTCCGAGGTCGACATGGACGTCGAAGACGAAGAGGACGAAGAAGGCCCGTTGACGTCGAGGGAGTGACTCAGGCTCGAAGGGAGAGGTTGACTTGGCGGCTTTCGACGAGTGACCAAGGGCGAGACGGGGGGGAACGGGGTGGACGACGTCGACGGGGCGTGCTGGACCGGCGAGGAGGAAGGTGTGATAGGTGACGAAGCGAGTCTTCGTGGTCTGTCGAGTGCCGTTGAGGAGTGAGGTCGACTGACGGGGTAGGCCGGTGGAGGAGCGTGGACGGTCATAGGAGAGGAGGAGGAGGAGGAGCCGGCGGCGGCGTTGGCGAAGGCCGTTGGTGGAGGGACGGCTGGCGGCGGAGAGGGAGGAGGGGGACCGGTCGACGTCTGCCTGCTCGACGAGGCGAACGAGGAAGGCTGACCAGCAGCGGAGGTAGGGTGAGGGTGAGAAGTGGCCCGAGCGTTCATCCTCCCATCCGCGCCAGAAACCGCTCCTCCGTCTGCAGCTGCTGCTTTGGCGGTCGTCCGCCCAGCGCCGTGGGCCGTTGACGACCCCCCAGGAGCTCCCTCTCCTCCACTATCATCGTTGACGTCCCCGTCCTCCTCTTCGAGCCTGATCGTCTCCTGCCTAGCCTCAACCCAATCCATCACCCGACCGATCGTCATGAGGTTGGCCATCCCGTCGGTTGTCTCCTGCTCGGTCGACAGTCCGTGCTGGATCATCTGGAGAACGTCCGACAGGCAGGCTGAGTAGCCTGCTGAATAGGCGCGCTGTTCGAGGGCGGAATGGGTGGGAAGTCAGAGATGGGAGCGACACAGGGGGCGGTTGGGGGAGGGACCAGGGCGGAGCCTGGAGGCGTGTCAGCCCGGTCATGGGCCGGAGCGACAAGACGCACCTTGGAGGTGGAGAGTGAGCTCTTGTAGAGCGTAGTAATGCTCAGGGCAGCGGCTGAGAGACGCGGGACGACCAAGAGAATATAATCAGCCTGCGTGCCTGGGGCGAGGGCGAGGGAGGCCTGGCTGGGGGCAATGGCAGCAGGAGGAAGGGTGGGACCGACCTCGAAACTTCTCCATGAGGTCCTTTTCTGCCTTTGTGAGCCTGGTGGACGTCTGGAGGGACGATGCGAGCGAGGACAAGTCCATGCTGGAGAAGGGAGGGTGTCTGTTCGATGTAGTCGTAGAGGAAGGAGGGTGTGTTTTGAAGAGGGGTAGCAGGAGCAGAGCTCAGGCAAAGCGTCGAGCGAGAGAGGCGATCGAGATTTCTGGCAGAGACGAAACGAACAACGATGAACGACATCCAGACCCTCACTCCCTCTGATCCAGCTGCGCGACAGCACACACACGCCAGGCCCTCTGCTCACGACTTCCAAGCGACTCGCACCATGGCTGTCCTCCCTCCCGCCGGCGGCGGTCCCAACCCGTCCACCCCAACTCCGCTAGGCCCGCCGCCGTCCGAGGCAGACATCGCCGCCTTCCAAGCCCAAGCGAGCATGTCCATGTCCTTCCTCCGCAACCTTGTAGGCCAGTACGTAGAAGGCTACGTGCCCCCAACCGAAGCAGAGCTGGCCGACAACAGGTACGACCCTTGTCCTCCCCTCTCTCTCTCAAAGTCCTCGTCTCCGTTCCCTCTTACTGACCCTCTGTGTTCCTCTGTCTCCTCTCGTCAGCATGCCCACGGTAGCTCCTTCGGCCAGCCAAAAGCTCTTCCGCAAGCTAACAGCCAAGAACGGTCAACAATCAGGTCGCTCCCTCTCCTCATCCTCTTCCTCTACCCTCGCTGCTTCTTCCCTTCAACAACGCTTCCCCCCTCCCTCCGCCGGGGCCAAGTATCACGGCAAGTCCTTCACCTCCTCTGCCGCTCAGCCCGGCGGACAGGAAGAGGTTAGCTCAGACGAAGAGGACTCGCGAGCGAGATCGGTTGGGAAAAAGGCCAAGTTGACTTCGGGCGATGCCTTCGGAGGGAGCAAGAAGAAGAAGCAAAAGGTCAAGTCTACTCCTACCCAGCCGGTCGTCCATCCTGCTGTGCTCGCTGGAGATTCCACGTCGTCGACGCCAATCGTCTCATCGGGCCATCCTCCATCGTTACATTCGCCGGCGGAGGGGTCGAGTTCGACCCTCCCTCCTCCTCCGTCGCCTGCCCGTCCTCCTCCTCCAACCTCTTCAGCCCAACCTAAATCACCCAAATCCAGACCGGTCGTAATCGCACCACTGCTCAACCTCTCCCCACCCCGACCAACCCCTCTTCCTCCCACTCTCGCGACCACCACCACCCCCGCCGCCGCCGTCGACGAGGAAGGAGAAGCAGTTGACGGAGAGGAGGAGGAGACGGCCGAGCAGAAGAAGCGCAAGCGGAGGAAGAAGAACAAGAAGGCCCGTCAGGAGACTCTTGCCGCTGCTGCTGCTGCTGCCGCCGGTGGTGTCACTGCTGGGACTGGTGAGGACGGAGACGTGAGCTTGTCGCAGACGGACGACGCGCCCAGCGGTCAACGGTTGCTTTTCGATTGAAAGTGCGCTTACTTCCTCTTGCCGAATACTTCGTCGCGAAAGAGTTGGGATGGTCATGGGCATACGAAAAGCAAAGCGAAAGCAGACGAGGGGGAGGCTTCGGGAGGGAGGATGTGTGTGCAAGATCCATTAGACGTCCGTCTCGACAGCTTGCGCTTGAGCCTTGGCCCGCTTGGCGAGCAACTTCCTATTTTCCGACGCGAGAAACGTTGTGATCAGTTCAGTGGTCAGTGAGGGATGGATAAGGTGCGTGGACCAGGAAGGAGGGGAGGGGGCGAAAGGAGAAAGAGGGGAAGACGAACCTTCTGGCTTCCAAAACCATCTCCTCCTTCCTCTTTTTCAAACTCGCCTCTCTCTGATCGGCCGAACTCTCCCATTTGGCAGCGTTCGACCCGACCTTTCCTTTACCTTTCCCCTCTTCCTTCTCCTCTCGCTCGTCGTCGTCGTCGGGGACGGTTGCGCGTTCTTTGCCTTTGGGCGAGGGCAAGCGCGACTGGAGGTTGAACCGCTCGATCAGGTTTGGGGGTTTGGAGGACGGCGTCGCCGACGAGGTCGATGGTGAAGAGGCGGGACCGGTGGTTCGGTGCATAATCGGGGTTGGAGGGGGGAACATGCCAGCAGGAGGCTGCTCAAAAGCAAAGATCAGTTTGAACAAGAGCGTTCAGTCCAACCGGCTTTCCGTCGGCACACGAGAAAAGATCACAGAAAGAAGAGATAACGTACAGGAGGAAGGAACCCAGTCGTCAAGAGCTTCTCGACCGTCACCTGCGCACTCTTGGTCTTGGATAGATCGTACATGATGTTCTCACGCGGAATGTCGGGGAACGCGCTGGAGACGTTGGACACCTGTAACACAACAACGCCAGAGAGTTGGATTAGCAGGTGCGGATAGCTGCCGTTCCATTGAGGGTGAAGGCAGAGGTGGAGAGGCAGACGCTCGGACGTGGGCTGAAATGGGGAGGGGGCGCACAGCAGCCCCTCCTCTGCTCCTCTGATCTCTTTCCTCCTCCCACGCGTCTCAACCCCCTCCCTCAACCTTCCCGAGAGACAAGATAGGAGGAAAGAACGTACCATCGACTCCGAAACGCCTCTGAACGCACCCTGCCC
The DNA here is from genome assembly GCA_014825545.1 of Cystofilobasidium capitatum. NCBI lineage: Eukaryota > Fungi > Basidiomycota > Tremellomycetes > Cystofilobasidiales > Cystofilobasidiaceae > Cystofilobasidium > Cystofilobasidium capitatum. The sequence goes on along the minus strand of MVAJ01000006.1, from coordinate 204,450 downwards.
GAGCACCGGCGGTCCGCTCGCATCCCCAGCCGTCGTCGTTTGTCCTCCTGCTCGGTCGACCTTGGCTGCTTCCCGCCCATGACCAACGACAGTCAGCCTCGCAACGTAGCGAAAGATAGGACCAGAAGGGAAGCGCACGTTTGGTGAACCACGAGTAGGCGAGGTAGATGACTGTCACAGCGACGATCTAGAAGAGTGTCGTGCGAGGGTCAAGGAGGGGACGAAGCGACAGGAAAGCGTCAGCCTCCCGCCTCTCTCCTTCAAAGTCAACCCAGCCTAGAGAAACAGCGAGAGACAAGGGTGACGTACGATCTGGACTGTCTCTTCCATCTTTACTTTCCTTGTTGTTGCAGTAGAGACGTTGTTGGGTGGGAAAGACGAGCGAGATGCCCGTGTGAGCTGGCCTCGGACGCGATCGGGTTTGCAGGATTCATTTGCACGGGCACATGTTCTCTCTGTTCGCATCGACTCGAGAGCAGGACAAGAAGAAGAAGACATTTCCGATATTAGAGGTGTGATGTGATGATTGATTTAGTTGTTGTTCTCAAAAAATTCAAGAGTGAAAAGATCCCAGCAGCGCCCTTCAGAATACGACGGACGGTCTAGATGGGTCCCCTCTCCCCGACTGCTTTAGATCGCTTATGCCTTAAGGTCCGAACCGTCACCTCCACCACAGCACGAAGCCCAGATCGACTTCTTCTTCTGTTGCGCGGGCTTGGCAGCGATGGCAGCGGGGGCAGGGGCAGCAGCGGGCGTAGGTTCAGGGGCGGCGGCGGCGGCGGGGGTCTCCTCGGTCTTGGTAACGGGAGCGGACCTGTTTCGAGCAGAAGTGCGAGGTGGTCAGATGCGTACTGACAAGGAGCAGGAAAAAGACAGGGAGAAGGGGGGGGGGGGGTAAAAGGGAGGGACGTACTCGGTGGCGAGGGTCTCGCCCTTGTGCTCCTCGGCGGGGGGGTTGGCAGCAGCAAGAGCAGCGACGGCCTCGTCCTCCTTCTTCTCGTCCAAGGGGACGACGTAGCCTGCTCAGAATCCAGACGAGTCGCAGCGTCAGCAAGACGGAAATGAGTTTCGAACGGAGGGAGAGTGAGGAGGGGACGCACCAGTAGCCTTCTCCTCCTCAACGGCGGCGGCGGGGGCAGTCTCAGGAACGACAGCAGCGTCCGTCACGGGAGTAGACTCAACAATAGGCTGACCAAGAGTGTCCAAAGGCGACGCCTCCTTAGCAGCGACAGCAGCAACAGGCGCATCCTCCTTCGCAGCGACGACGCCAGTCACGTCCGCGACGGGCTCGGCCGCGTTCTCCGCAGCGGGGAGGGCGGCGAGGGCGACCTTTCCGGCGTTGAAGGTCGAGACGAGGGAGGCGAACGACTTGCCCTGGGCGAGACCAGCGGCCTTGTCGTCGTCGAGGACCGGGAGGGATCCCTTTCCACCTGCGTAACAAGGGGGCGAGAGATCTTCGGTCAGAACTCTTCCGGAGCGAGCCCAGACAGAGCAACGAGAAGACTCACCGGCAACGAAGCTGGCTCCCCAAGGCGAACTGGGAATCCACCGTTCGGTCAAAAGAAGCGTCAGCAGTTGAAATCAGCCGTGACGAACGCGCTTTTGCATCCAAACGTACCCTCCGACAATCTTCTCCTCGTTGCTGATCTCCGCCGCCCGGTAGCCAAGGGGTACGAAGGTGATTCCGTGGTGGGCAAAGAAAGGCAACGAGGTGAAGATGGTCGACTCGTGTCCTCCGTGCTGACCTGCTGCTCCGGTGAAGATTCCTCCGAACTTTCCTACGAGAGCGCCGGTAGCCCAGAGACCACCCGTCCTGCACGCGCACAACCAGCCAGAATAATGTCAGTTGAACCGCGCGGATGCGCTTGGACAGCGAGGGAAGAGAAACGCACTGGTCGAAGAAACTGTTTCGTTCAGAGCGCAGATGGTTTGTAAGGATGAGCGCTACAAGATGTGAGTGCAAGAGGGGGAAAGAGACGAACGCGGAGACCTGGGCAGGAGCTCGTCCAAACCGAGTAGGGAATCCAAAGCTGTCAACGCACACGAGTTCAGTACAGGAATCAGAGTCGACCCGAGATGGCAGCATCAAAGAACAAGCAGTGAAACGCACAGGAAACCGTCAAACTCGGTGAGCTTGTCGGCCTTGATGGTGGGAAGGTCTCGGATTTTGGCGGCACCCATCTTGGTCCGCGTGGCCTCGCTCAGGAGCTCCTGGATCTGGAAGTGCTCGACGACGGCACCGGTCGACTTTGCACCGTCGATGACGGCCTGCGCGAGCGTGTCGGTGTGCGAGTACGTAGAGTCTGGGGTAACAGAACGAGGGGTCGGACGCCGCGAGAGAGCAGGGACGTCAGCCGTGGGACCGGATTGAAATCAACCAACGCGTTGAGTTTTTGAACGGGAAGGCAGACTGACAGGTAATGACTGCGATCTTGGCGACCATTTTGGCTGGAGGAGAGCGAGAAGAAGGAGCACGGTTAGGACAGGCGCTCCATCGCAGCGAAGGATAGGCTGGAGGGTTGGGGAGGGTTGGTGTTGATGCCCTGAACGGAGGGGGAAGCTGCTAGAGCGACGAGGACGGGAGGTGTTATTGCTCCCCCATCCAAGCTTGGTAGTCGCTCAAGCTGTATGAAGGCGGCCGTCGCGAGGAGCGAGAGGCAGAGAGTGAGGGTAGGGACTGACGCTGAGGTATAGGGATGGAGTAGAAAAGGGAAGGGAAGGGAGGATGGAAAGTGATGGTCGGAGGGAGAAACAACGAAACCTCTTTTCGAAAGTCAGGGACCCAAAGAGTCTTGTCGCTGACAGAATCCACATTTCTACTCCATACCCATGTCAGTCAGCATGTCCGTCCCACAGGCAGCAGCAGCAGGCCCAGAGCCCGCCCCCGAGCGCTCGATCGAGGACCACTTTGCAGACGTCCCCTTGTTCATGCGCGAGCTCGGCGAGGACAGCCAGAACGACGCCATTCAGGCCCTCCAGTCGCTCGCCCACGACGGCACGCCTGACGGTGCGTCCCTTTCTGCTCCTCCTCTTCCTTCTGGACACTCCTGAGGAGGTCGTTTCTAGGGGAGTGAAGCGTTGGTCGGGGGTGCTGATCTTGGCCTTTGACTTTGCGTCGTCTCGCCCACACTCCGCCCTCGTCCTCCCTCCCTCCCTCGCCCCAGAGGTCGCCCTCAACTTCAAAGAGCAAGGCAACGAGTACTTTGTCGGCAAGCGCCCTCGCGAAGCACTCGGATTCTACACCCAGGGTATCGAAGCCTCGCCGACGGACAAGGCGTTGCTCGAGGTGCTGTACGTCAACCGGGCGGCTTGTAACCTTGCTCTTGGTACGTTCCCCTTCCCTCTCTCCCCCTCTCCTTTTTGAGTTCCGGCTCTGCTTCTCTTAAAGAGGCTGACGTCTTGCCCCTTGCCCTCTTGATCGTTGTGCAGAAAACTACCGCCAAGTACTAGGAGACTGCGCCGACGCCCTGACCCTCAATCCCCTCTCGATCAAAGCCCTCTACCGAGCCGCTTCCGCACTGGTCTCAATGGAGAAATACACAGAAGCGATCGACTGCTCCTCTCGTGGTCTTTCAATCCCCGGGGAGGAGGGAAATGTGGCGTTGAAGGAGATTGTCAGGAAGGCGAGTGGGTTGAAGGAGAAGAAGGACCGGGTGGAAGGAACGAGGAAGGAGCGGGCGCGGAGGGTCGCAGAGGGGAAGCAAGCTCTTCAGTTGGCATTTGCCGTGGGTCATTCTTCTTCTTCTCGCTGTCTTGACGCTCAGAATTCTGACCTCTTCGAGTCGGTCGGCTCTTTGGTTCGGTAACTTTAGGCCCGTGGGCTGATTGTGGAGACGTCGTCCGCACCTCCCGACAACCCTTCGCCCCCCCACTTTGACGACGAGTGCATCCCCGAAACCTCCCTCTCTACCATCCCCTTGTGCGTCTCCCTTGCCCATCTCCCTTCCTACCCTCCCGCAGAAGCCCCTTGCTCACCTGTGACCTCTTTATCTTGTCTCATTCGGGTTGCAAAGGTACCCCCACCCATCCCCCTGGCAAGCACCCCCAGCGCACAGCCCAGTCGTCTTCCCCGTCTTCCTCCTCTATCCCACACACAACCAATCCGACTTCCTACCCAATTTCGACGAACACACGACCTTTTCCGACCAACTCTCCCCCGTGTTCGCCTCGCCTCCTCCGTGGGACTCGAAGGGCGAGTACAGGTTGACCAACGTAGTCATCTACGCGGAAACGAAGAACAAGAAGCTCCTCAAGATCCCGAGGAAGATGAAGCTCATCGACGTTTTTGCCGCTGCTGTAGGCACTGGAACGTCAGGCGGGGAGAAGGATGGGCTGGCGTTGAAGGATGGGCTGTTGAGCTTTGTGGTGTTGCCCAAGGGGGTCGAGGAGGAGAAGTGGGTGGCGGAGGTCAAGCAGCGACGGGATGGGGCGTAGGAGTCCTTGAACATCTCTCCCCAGCCTTTATCTATGAAGATAAAAGTAGATCCTGCTGCCGGACCGTTCCGCTTGCTTGAAACGAGAGACGAATGGTGTTTTAAAAGCAGGCCATTTGAGAAATCCTGTTTGACTCCTCTTCCTTCCCCTTCATCTACAAAAGTGCCCAACCCTCGCACTCCTCCAACATTCAAGCAAGCACACACAGTCGCTCGTCCGCCCACCTCCACAGCTCAAAGCGCGAAGAGCTTAGAGCATGTTCCAGTTTCCGAACTGACCACCAGCAAGGAATTCCCGAGTCAGTCAAACTCGCGAGCACAGAAAAGAGAGCGGGATGAGGGGGGGGGGGGGTGAAGTGAGGGGAAGAAGAGAAACGGACCTTCTCCTTGAAGCCAGGAACCTCGAACTTTCCCTTGGAAACCATGACCTCGACAGCCTCCTCCACCTCGGGGATAGCCTTGACGACGTCGTCAACCTACACCCCACGCAACGCAATCAAAGAACAGAGAGTCAGCGACCTTTTTCTTTCGGAGGAGGAAGGGTCGTAGGAGGAGGAGCAAGGGAGGGGAGGGAAGGGGGAGGGGGCAACGTACGAGCAGGTCCTCGATAGGTCGCGACTGCTGGATGTTGACGAGCGCAGCCTTGAGGTCGACGAGCTCGTCCTTGATCTTGGACGTGGTCTCCTCGGCGGCGGAAACCTGGTATTGAAAGAAACATCAAAGAGTCAGTTTCAGTGGCCTTTTTTGGGGGCATCTTGGGCTCCCTCTTTCTGCCCATGACCGTCCACCTCCCCTCCCGCCTTCACTCCTTCCAGGTTCTTCTCAAACCCCTCATCAACCCCAGATCCTCCACACCCTCGCCCGAAGAAAAGAGGAGAAAGCGTCCTACGCACGGCCTTAACCTCGAATGCCTCAATCGCCTTAATCTCCTTAGCAGGGTCAATCGTAACCGGCTTGAAACCCTTGACGGCCTTCTCCACCTCGTCCACGATCTGCTGGTTCTTGAGGACGGATCGGTAGTGGGTAAAGTCGATGGAGGAGGTTGAAGCTAGGTCGGACAGTTGGGCGTTGAGGAGAGAGGCTTCGGACGCTCGCTTTCGGAAGGCGTTCAGGGCCGTGGTGGTCTCTTTTTAACCGGGCGAATGGGAGATGATGGGGGTAGGTTTCAGGGAGGAGGTGAGGGGGTTGGATGGAGGGAGGGAGGAGTAAGATGGATCAAGCGGGGAGGAGGGCGAACCGGCCGAAACGAGGGAGGAAAGAGGGAGGGATGGTCAGCCTCTCCTGTCCCCTTCCGTAACCACCTACACACCCAAAACGGAGACGCACCTCGGCCGAGTCCGTAGGACGTAGCGATCCTGGACCAGTCCTGTGCGAGAGCGATGCAGAGGAGAAAGTCAGTTCTCTGGCCCTTGAAGAAGCCCTCTCCTTGCTCCCATCGCGGTTTCCGACCCGTCCGAACGCAAAGACCCGCCCCGCCCAAGCGCGACGTCTTCCTACGCCCGGCACTGCTACTGTCTGGAGGAGAGGACGTACGACGGCAACTTTGGCGGCTCGGGACATGTTGAAGAAGAGGAAGGGAAGAGGGTAGGGGGACGAGGAGGAGCAACAGGGTCGGGAGGACGAGCAAAGAGCGAGAGAAAACTGCACATGCACTTTTTGGCAGGGACTCAGTCCGAATCTCAACCCCAACTCGACAACTTGAACTCTCAACGATCACCAACACGATGGCCGACGCAGAGTACGATCCAGACACCCTCGACCAGGATGAGGCACAGGCAGTCAGTCCCTTCCATCCATTTATTGCCTTGCATCGCTCCTCCCTACCGGCCGCCTCCCCCTCCTTCCTTCCCCTGCCTGTCCCAGCAACCTCAACACTGACCCGTCGTGCCTTCCTCCCTTCGCGTTCTCGCCGAATGTCAGGAGCTCGAGGCTATGAAGCTCAGGGTCAAGGAGATGGAGGCTGAAGCGGCAAAAGTTCGTTCCTCCTTCTCTTGGGGTTGCAGACCGTCAAACCTCGTTTGGGGGTTGCTTCCCTCGTTCATCAACTAGGCTCGGAGAGCTGATCAACCCATCCCTCACTTGCTTCTCACTTTCATCCCAACCCTACTCTTGATCGGGTCCAACTCCACCCTGCCTTCCTGCTTGACCCTCTCTCCTCGGCTCTACTTGCTCGCCGGCCCGTCCCTCCCTTCCTACGAACACCCCCCCCCCCTCCCCCACACATGCACCGGTATCTTCTCTCCCTCAGCTCCGCGAGCTCCAAGCAGCAGCAGACTCGGAATCTTCCACACCCGCACCCCCAGCCGGAGAGGGTTCAGGCGAGGGCGTCCCCGAGGGAGCCGACGGGGCCGTTCCGATGGAGGAGGACAAGGAGGACGTCGACTCGAGAAGTGTCTATGTTGGGAATGTCCGTCCCTTTCCTCCTTCCTCCCTTCCCTCCCTCATCAACTTCAAGTTCTTCAACCGGAAGGGCTGACAGGAACGAACTGGACTTGGGCGGGAACAGGTGGATTACGGAGCGACGCCAGAAGAGATCCAGGGCCACTTCGCCGCTTGTGGGCAGATCAACCGCGTGACGATCCTCTGCGACAAGTTTACGGGTCATCCGAAAGGGTGCGTTCCCCTTCCTCTCCCTCCTCCTCTCATTCCCCTTTCCCTCTATCTTCTTGGACGGGTAAACTGACGGTTCTGCCTTGCGGGGTGACTTGGGCACGTTCTTGCGGGGGTATAGGTTTGCGTACGTCGAGTTTGCCGAGCCGGGTTTCGTGACGAATGCAACTGTGCTGGACGACTCTGTCTTCCGAGGACGTATAATCAAAGTCCGTACTGCTCCCCTTGACCTTCTCTCCTCCCTTTCCCTTCCCCCTCCTCTCCCCCCTCCTCTCCCCTCTCCTCCCCCTTTTCGTCTCATCTCTCCAAAGAAGGCCAGCATGACTCACTCTCCTTGCTCCCACCCTGGACGACCCAGGTCACCCCCAAACGGACCAACATCCCCGGCTTCAACTCGCGCGGGCGCGGACGCGGACGTGGACGGGGTGGGCCTCGAGGGGGGTATGGGTTCCAGCAGCCTAGAGGGCGAGGAGGGGGCTACCGAGGTCGGGGTCGGGGCTACTAAAGAAGGGAGTGATTTGAAGGAGCTTCCATTGAGAGGTCTTCTTTCTTTCTTTGGCGTATCTGCTATGATCGAAACCACTGTACAACTCTTGCACATTTTTCTTTCCTGGAAAAGGCGCGGACGTTTCCCCCCTCCCTTGATGAACTCTCAAAGCAACCGCTCGCCGAAAGCCGAAAGAGAAATCTCCAATGTAAGATGAACCCCCTCGACCTGCTCTTACCAGCCCCACCGACGCCGCATCCAAGCAAAGAAGAGCAAGCCAACCGCACCCCCTCCCAAGTGGCCGCTGCCGTCGACGTACCGGTTCGCACCGTAGTAGACTTCGGCGAAGAGGTCGTACTGCCACGTTCCGCAGTCAGGCAAGAGGTCAGGTTCGATCAGGCAGGGAGGGAATGAGAGAGGGAGAAGGGTGGGAGGGGGGGGGCGTACGAGAGCAGCTGCTGTCACTCCATAGCGCATCTGAACGGGGATGACAAAGAAGACCAGCACGCGTTGAGTTGGGAAGGCAGCGGCGAAGAACTGACCCCCCACCAAAACCCAAGATGGAGTCAGCCGGACCAAACATGTAAACGACAGAGGAGAGAGGGCCAGAGGGAAGGGATGGGGCGTACAGCTAGCAAACCAGCGATAGCACCCGACGCTCCCACGGATGGACCTTTGCCGTCGATAAGCTTTCGGGAAGCGAGCGACGCCAGTCCTCCTCCCACAGCCGACAGAAGGTAGAGCGCCATGAAGCGCGTGTTTCCGACCACTCTGCATCCCAGACCCATATTCAAACCCATCGTTGCGTCCAGTCAGCTTTTCGAAGGAAGGAGGAGAGAAAGAGGGATGTGGGGGGGGGGGGACGGACGGGATGACTCCTCCTGCGATCGACCAGAGGCAGAACATGTTGACTCCTAGATGAAAGACCTCCATGTGCGAAATCGAAGAGGTGAAGATAGTCCACCTGCCCCATCGGCCGGACAATAATTAGGGTGTCAGAAACTTCTTCGGAAGGGCACAAGGGAAAGGAGGAGGGGAAGAGGATGGACGCACCATCGGCCAGCTCGGACGTTAAACTCGGATAGCTCAAAGTTCTGGCGCATGATCTGGTAGAGCGAGCGCGACTTGTAGAAGTTGATGGCCTGCCATCCGAGGAAGACGAGGACGTTCGCTGAGGGAGAGAGAGAGAGCGAGGTGCCCAGTCAGAATGACGCGCTCAGTGCGAAAGAAACGAGACAGTCCGCGCTGATGGCCTTACGAGCGATGATGAGAGCCATCTGGAAAAGATTCAGAGATCGTCAGGGTTTCGTCGCCTTGCGAGAGGAGACGGAAGGGTGAGCGAGGGACAAGACGTACGACAGTCTTGAACGGCAGACGCTCAAACCGCATCACCCCCGCCCAGAATGCAGCCTTGAGCTTCTCCCACGCACCCCCAGACGACGGCGGACGTCCTGCGTTCCGTCTGTTCGACCGCTGGCTGTCGTCTCGAAAGTACGAGTCTCGGATGACGGGCGATGGAGAGCTCGCGCTGAAACTCCGTGCTGCTGCGAGGAGGGTGGGCGATCGGTTAGACTGGAAGGAGTGGTAGGGTGCGCGGACTCGGAACGCGGCGAGTGCCGATGGAGAGGAAGTCGAGGACGAGGCGAGCGAGCTGAACGGGCGGGAGAGGCATGCTCGGCGGGTGGAAGGGGTGATGGGGGCCAACTGGAGGTGACCAGACACGCATGAGACGAGGCCGTCGGAGGACCTGGCGAGCGACCTGGCGAGCGCCGCCGGGGAAGTGAAGGCGAGCATGGCCGAGAGAACGGGCGAGTGAGAGGACTGTCGCTGGGCCGAGAGTCGTGTCCTGGGGGGGGTGCAAAAATGCAGTCTGCTGCAGGTCGACGGTACGGGCGAAGGAGCGAGCGGACGATCTCTTCTGCCCTCGACCACGAACTCGTCCAGATGGCCAGCTTGCTCGGACTCGATCCACTCGCACTCGCACTCGGCCTGGTCGTGCTCGTCTCTGCTGCCGTGCGTACCCCCTTGCTCGAGTCTAGTTGCCGTCGACAGAAGCGACAGGTGGACCTCTCTGTGCTCTCTTGACAGGACGGACTCTTCAGCCCTTTCTGATCGTCCGAGGACCCACAAACTGACCCTGTCCACCTCCTCCCCTTCTGTATACTACAGGTCTACACCCTGATCATCAGAGAACCGTCAAACCACACGCTGGACGACATCCCCGGACCTCGGTTCACGAGCTTCAGCTCGCTCTGGCTCGCCTTCAGCGCAGGCTCGGGCGAACGCAGTCTCCGAGTGCACAACGCTCACAAGCAGTACGGTACGTCCTCATCTCTTCCTTTTGTCGGCATCAGCGCTCCTCGCTGACGATTCCGTCCACTCACCCGTCCTCTACCCCTCAGGCAAGTTTGTGCGTCTGGCGCCCAACCACGTCTCCATCGCCGACCCGTCGGCCATCCCGGTAGTCCTTGGCCACAGCACTGGCTTCACGAAGAGCGAGTACGTGTCCTTTTTCTGCCTTGTCAACTGATAGCGTCGCAGAAGGCTGACTCTTGCACTGAGCCGTCCCTCTCTGACGCAGATTCTACGACGCCTTCGTCTCGATCCGACGCGGAGTCTTCAACACCCGGTACATTCCTTCGCGCACTCTTCCAACATCTTTCCTGATTGCTGACAAATCTCGTACCGCCAATGACTCGCCTTCACAGAGATCGAGCAGAGCACACTCGAAAGCGCAAGATCGTCTCGCACGTCTTCTCCCAGGCAAGTCCCCCAACGGACCCTCGTTCGCTCTGTCGTCCTGACCAATCTCGACCGTGCCATTTCCCACAAAGAAAAACGTCATCTCGTTCACGTCGTATATCAACGACTGCCTCACCCAACTTTCCGATCAGTGGGACTCGCTCCTGTCCGACTCGCCGTCGGCGGAAAAGCCCTCGAGGGCAGGCGTAGTCTTCGACAGTCTGCCCTGGTTCGTGAGTTCCTTCCTGTCAAACTTCATCCCACTCTTGCCTGCCGTCCGTAAATCCTCACCGTTGCTAATCCCGTGTTCATCAACCGGTTTCCCCCATTTCAAGAACTTCCTGGCGTTCGACATCATCGGCTCGCTCGCTTTCGGACGGCCGTTCGGCATGCTCCAGACTGGCAAGGACGCAGCGATCGTAGGCAGGTCGGAAGATGGAGAGGTGTTGACCGTGGAGGCTATCAAGGTCCTCAACGAACGCGGAGAAGTCAGCGCTACGCTTGGTTGTCTTACTCCCTGGATGAGGTGCGTACCCTTTGAACCCTCTCAAGAGAGGCGCCATTCACACTGATCATGCCCCCACTTCTTGTCCTGACTCAGGCCGTACGCAGGCTACCTCCCCTGGGTCTCTCAACGACTAAAGAGCGTCGCCAACCTAGCCAAGATTGCGATTTCGGCCGTCGGCAACCGGCTCGAGGACCCGCCGTCGGATGACCCCCAGGATTTGCTGTCCAAGCTCCAGAAGGGCAAAGACGAGGCCGGCCTTCCGATGGGCAGGGACGAGCTGACCGCTGAGGCGTTGACGCAACTCATTGCTGGATCAGGTGCGTTTTCTGCGTGCCTCTTTCCCACTTGGCTCCGTGCGTACTCCTTCAGCTGACGTTTTCACTCTTTGCCTGCTTTGCTTGTTCTAGATACGACGTCCAACTCGTCATGCGCCATCTTTTACCACCTCGCCTCTAACCGGGAAGCGCTCGTCAAGCTCCAGGTGGAGCTTGACGGCGCGCTTGCCCATCTCGACCCTCTCAGCTCGGACCTGCCCTCGTACGACGACGTACGCCTCTCCTTTTTCTCTTCTCAATCACCTTCGTCGCAGAGTCGCAGACTGACACACCCATGGCCGTTTTTGAACCCTTGTTTAATATATACATTCAGGTCAAGTCCCTTTCGTGGCTCGAAAAGGTCATCGACGAAGGTCTGAGGGTTCACTCGACGAGCGGGATCGGCCTGGCCAGGATTGTCCCCGAGGACGGGGCGATCGTTTGCGGCCGATTCTTTGAGCCAGGGACGGTCCTTTCGGTTCCTGTGCGTTTACTTCTTCTCTCGGGGTCGACCCTTGCTGTATTTCGCATTCGGGGGTAGTCGCTGATTGGACGCTCTTTGACAGACTTATACGATCCATCGCGACGTTGCCGCTTGGGGTGCGGATCCCGACGTCTTCAGGTCCGTTCTTTCTCCCAATTCGCATTATTTCGTTCGACGGGCGACTGACAAGGATCTAGCTGGCTTTGAGCAGACCTCAACGGTGGGCAGAGGGCGACCAGGCAGCCATGCAGGCTGCGTTCATGCCGTTCAGTGTCGGACCTCGAGGCTGCGTGGGACGAAAGTAGGTCTCTTTTCCGCCCTTCCTCACCCCTCTCATTCTTGCCCTCGATAAAACCTGAAAGTCTGACCTTGATCGTACGGCGACCCCGTCTTGTTTTCGTCTGCAAGTCTCGCTTCGATGGAGCTGCTCCTCATCGTCAGCACGCTCGCGTGGAAGTTTGACTTCCATTCCGCCGAGGCAGATCAGAAGGTGCGTCCCTGTTCCCAATCCTCTGCTTTCTGTTTTGCGTGTCAGAGCACCAGAACCTGACGCTCTTCTTCCCGGCCTTGCTACTCTGCCCTTAACAGCTCGAGGTCAGGGAAGGGTTCCTCCGCAAGCCGGTCGAGTGCTTCCTGCGCATCGGCAGACGACACCTCGCTTGAAAAAATAAAAAACGAGTCAAGAGTCTTTTTGCTTCACATACTAAAAGTAAGGAGGGTTCTCTTAGAGCCTCCGTCCTCAAGGTTTCATGGTTATCGGATGGTCCTTCGCATCCGGCTTCTTGATCTCCCGAAAGAGCAGAGCACAACGAAAACATGATAGACCAGCGGGAGGGTTGCGAAGCAAGGCGAGCGAGCGAGCAGGCACGAAGAGAGGAGTAGAATGGAAAATTTCAAGCAGAGTTGAAACCTCCTGCTTGCCAGATGGCCATCTGTTCTGGTGAGACTCCTTCCAGCCGGGTAAGGAGGTAGTCGACCTAGAGCAAGAGACCATCAGCAGAGGGGGAGTCAGCCTTACCCCATTTGTCGAGACGCGGAGAGACACGGAGGAAGGGGAGAGAGAAACGCACCTCGACGTCCTTCGTGAGCGGGATGACGAACTCTTCGTAGAGCTTGACGACGACCTTGGGGTCGAGCTTGCCCGCCCGGTCAGTGCCGTCCTCGGCGATCGGGTTGCCCATCGCGTCCAACTCTTGTCCGTACAGGTGCGCCTTGTTGCCCAGTCGGACGAGCAGGGCAGCTTCGACCGCGGGCTTGGTGATCAGCGCCAGGAGCTCGGTCGGGTTCGGGTTCTGGATGTGGGGGATGAACAGGTGAGGGGCGGCAAGGAATTTTGATTCGGACACGAACATGCCTTAGGATCAACGAGGCGAGAAAGTGAGCGTCAGATCCCGAGAAATCTCGATCGCGAAGAGAGCACAAGAGGAGGATAGGTGGAAGACGAACCGAAGTGAACTCGTCTACTGATGGCCTGGAGAACCTCGACGTCCCTCGTCGCCGCACTGCCATAGTTCCCATCGTCGGCTAGGCCGAGGTTGCCCGTAATGGCCGGAACGACGTCCTCGAGGTAGCGCTTCTTGATCGATCCGTTTACGTTGACACTGTGCTTGTGCAGGAGCGCGGGGAGGTCCTGGGGCGTCAAGATGGGTTGGGGCAGGTCGGAGATTGGCGTGAAAGGGTGTTCGTCGGGCGACGTGTACCGGCGAGCCTTGGCTGGAATCAAGACATCCCCACCCGACGAGGAACGGGGGTCAGATGCTAGGGTCACTAGGGTTGTTGCAGGTCAGACGAAAGGCGAACGCACCGTGGAAAGTCTCAATCTCCTTGAGGAACCAGTCGAGCCACGAGCCGCTGAACTCGCGCGCCTTGAGCTCGGGGAAGGCAGCCTCCTCGTACATGATCTTGTTGTGGGCAAACTGCGCTCGCTCGATGAGATCTACCAAAGAGCCCGAGAATAAGACCCTCAGTCAGCTTCGAGGAAGAAGGGGCAGGGAGGATAAGAGTGAAACGGACGGAAGATGATCGTGTCCTCTAGTCGGTTGAGGGTCGTGCGGATCTTGTCGAGCGACAAGAGGCTCTCGGTCGACTCGCCAGACGTGACTGTTCAGAGCGCACCCGTCAGCGAATGTTGAATCTGACAGAAGAGGGCTTTGATGAGGTCGTACAGTTCATGGTTGCCTTTGCTTTGCTGGAGGAGTTTAGGACGGGGTGATGGCGGTTGGGAGGGAGCAAAGCCGGCGACCCAATCTGTCCTCGGAAACCCCGTCCCTAGGTCGTTCTGACCAGACTCTCTCTAGCCACTTTGCACCAGGACACTCCCAGACTTTCTCGCGTATCAGAGAGTGCTCGTTGGTGAGGCGCTGCAGGCCTAGTACAGCGACGGAAATCAAAGCTACCGTCGTCGGCGCGATAAGGGAAAGAGGGGCACTCGGGAAGTTTGCAGGCGCAACACTCAGGACTTTCTCGCACATCAGACGGTGCTTGTTGACGAGCCGCCGCAGTCTGCTACAGCGACAGAGGTCAGAGTGGTCGTGGTCGGCGCGATAAGGGATTGTGGGTCGTGAACGAGTCGTCTATAAGTACACCAACCAAGCCTACACCCTCCCCCTGCAGCCAACGAATGCCCGACGTCTCTGAGACGTCTAACGTCTTCGAGCCGGTCGACCTGCCTTTCTTGCTCCCCTCAACCTTTGAAAGATACGAAACAAGCGAAGCGTCAGCTGCGTCGACGGGAAGTTGGCGAACATTTCGAGGACGAGGAGAGGACGTACTTTCCCTTGCCAGTCATGCCGTGGCTCGTCGTGCGGGGCTTCATGCCCTTGGCCTCTCGCCACTCCTCCCTGCGCGAGTTTCGGGGTCCGGAGGTCGAGATCTTCTTGGGCTCGGTGGACTCGGCTGATAGGGAGGGGGGTCGCGCAGGCAGAGGCTGAAGGTCAGTTCCACCCAGCAACGAAACGAAGAGACCACCAGCAGGCAGCAGATGTAAAAGATGAAGCGAACCGACCTCCGTCCTCTCCCTCCTTGGCAACCTCCATTTCGTCCTCAGCCTCAGGCTTGGTGTCCTCGATGCCCTCCTCAATGGCCTCCTTGTTGGGGTTGTTCTTGAGCAGGTTTGCGCTCAGCCGCTGGAGGCGGGCGGCGTGGTGGACCTGGTAGACACCCTCCTCTCTCTTGCGTGCTCGGGCGGCCGTCTTGGCTTTGTTTCGGAGGGACTTGGCCATGGTTGTAAGGGAGGTATGAGTTGTTGGGGGTAAGGGAGGAGACAGGGCGAGTGCTGGCCTTGAGTCCAAATTCGAATGGCAAATTCAAACTCCGACAAGGCTGGCCGCTGCTCCCTCCGACCGGACCCTCGTACCTTGCCCTTCTTTCATACTCCCTCGCCTCGCCTCGCCTGCCCCCTTCTACCGCGCCCAGCATGCCCCGCGGAATGTCCCTCAGCACACGCGCTCACCAGATCCAGCAATTCGCAGACGTCACCCGCGCCCTCCCCCACAACCTGTGCTCGCACCTCCAGAACGTGACCCGGAAACGGATGCAAGCGACCTCCATCCCTTACTCGAGCATGAACCTCGGCATCGCCAACGTCCTTCTCCGACACGGCTTCATCAGCAACGTCACAAGGTCCGTCTACTGCTCTCCCACTCTTGCTCGACCGACAGTTTCAGGGGGGGACGCCAAAGGATCTTCTTGACGCTGACTCCGACCCTCTGCATGTTCCCTCTCTGCCTCGTCTCTGGTCGCCTGCTCTCGCCACTCGCTCACAGAGGACCGCCAGTACGAAATTCGACCGAGCTGCCAAGACCAGAAGCGTTCGACAGTGTCCCTTCGTCGAGCCAGATCCTACACCTGTTCGTCCTCCCTCCCCCCTCTGCCTTTCGTATTGTCTTCCCCCGTCTCCCGTCCATCCCCCAGCTGACACCCTCGTTTCTTTTCGCTCTTTTGCTCGGACTATCGTTCGCTTGTTGTTTGCTTGCAGAGTCCTCAAGTACCGCAGTTCCTTCCCCGTCCTCTCGCGCGCCCGGTGCATCTCAAAACCGCGCTTTCACCTCTATGCCTCCAAAGACGAACTCAAAGGACTCCTCCACGGCTCGCGGATTAAGAAGCACAGGGGGATCGGAGCGGGGGAGGTTGTCGTTGTTAGGACGCCTGAGGGAAGATATTTGGAGGGCTGGGAGGCTTTGGCCGAGGGAACCGGGGGGGAGGTGATTGCTGCTTTTGGTTAGGTGGGAAGAGGGATGTCAATGAGACGTCCAATCAGCTGAGTGTCGAGTCAGCGGCGTAGGATTGTAGTGATGGAGAGGGCGTTGTACAAAATGGTACGAGGGATTCGGTGCTCGAGAGGCAGTCGGGCGAAAAGCACAGGCTGACCGCTCGGGTCGTGCTGACCTTTCTCCCGATACTTTGCCATCTCACTCGAGGGAACCTCGAGTCTCTTGAGCTCGCAGCTCTCCTCATCCGCTCGTCTTGTCCGACCGCTCAAAACTCTTCGTTGGGACGCGTCCCTCCCGCTAGGCCAAGCCCGGCCGGCTCACGCGTCCTCTCGCCCTCCCTTCACGATTACGCCAGAGCGGGATTTCCCTAAACGTCCTTTTCTCTCTCAGGCAAAGGGGAAGGACAAGAAGAAGGGCGAGTACATTCGTCTCGACCCCAGATACGGTCCGATCTGGGTTTCTCTCTTCGACCGGCCTCGGGCAGCCTCGGCCTCGCCGCCCCTCCCCACTGTACCCCTCACACCGAACTCCTTTCTTGTGGTATTTATTCCGGACTCAACAGAGACCTGTAGACGCTGGCTTCTCGGACTTGGACTTGGACTGATTTCTGATCCCCCGCCCGAGCGGGGTCGGGACTCGCACAAAAAGGAAGGGATGGGGGCCTGACATTTCTCCCCCCTTCAGCCCACCATCTCCTTCCCCCCACCCTTTCTTCGCACAACTCTCAACACTCTCATCCACATCATGCCTGTCTTCGTTACTGGTGCCACTGGCTTTATCGGATCCAAGGTCGTCCGCAACCTCGTTGCCGAGGGACGACAGGTGCGCCTTCCTCCCCACCCCTCCTGTCATCTCGCTGTCCAACAACTGACGCTCTCTCCTTGCTGTCCTCTTTAGGTCCTCGGTCTCGCCCGCAACGACGCCTCAGCCGCCAAGGTCAAATCACTAGGAGCGACTCCCGTCCTGGGCAGTCTGACCGACCTGGACATCCTCAAGCAGGCCGCATCCTCCTCCACGGCCGTCATCCACCTCGGCTTCATCACAGACTTTTCCGAAGGGGGGGACTTCCTTACCTCCTGTCGGATCGACGCTGAAGCTGTTGAGGCTATGCTCTCCGTCATGGAGGGAACGGGGAAGACGTTCATCGGCACCTCTGGAACCCTCCTTGGAGCAGGTCACGTCCCCCTCAAGGAAACCGACACTCCTCTCCTTCCCAACCCCCGCGCCGTTGTCGAGAAGACCATCCTCGCGTCAGCGGAAAAGGGTATCAAGTCCATCTCTGTTCGACTCGCCCCGTCGGTGCACGGAACGGGCGACCATGGATTCGTACCCTCCCTCATCACCTTCGCACGAAAAGCAGGAACATCCGCCTTCATCAACGAAGGATCCAACATCTGGCCGGCAGTTCACGTTGAAGATGTCGCTCGCCTGTATGTTTCCGCACTCGACAAGGCCTCCTCCGGTTCAACCCTGCACGGAGCGGCCGAAAACCTTCCTTTTGGACAGATCGCGCGCGCCATCGGGGAAGGGTTGGGTTTGCCTACTAAGGCGGTTTCGAAGGAGGAGGCGGGGGGTCATTTCGGGCCTATGGCCGTGTTCTGTGTCCTTGACAACCCTACGAGCGCGGATTTGACGAGGGAGCTCGTAGGGTGGAGCCCGAGGGAGAAGGGTTTGTTGGAGGAGTTGGAGGACGGGACGTACTTTTGAAGCGTCGATTCTTTCTCACACTACAACTCTCCTCCTCCTCCTCCTCCTCTTCTTCAAACCTCACCCCCCCCCCCCCTTAGGCTATTTATTTCTCACGCTTCTCGCTGTCTATGAATGGCTTCTTTTCTTATTCTTTTGATCGCTTGGACGCTCGCCCTTGGTCTTGCAGAAGATCGTACAAGAGAGTGAAAGAAAGTTGAGATCAAAATGTAAGTGAAGAACGACGAAAAAGTGTACAACGGATCCCCCCTCCCCTCCCCCTTCTTCCTCCCTCTCTCGAGGCCGCAACCCCTACCTGCCAGCCCCAGCAGCAGTCAACGCCTCGGCCCTAACAGCCGCCCCCCTCCTCCCCCTCACGGAACCCATCAACACGCCCCCCTTCCAAGTCCTCCTAAGCTGATCCAAGTCCCAATCGATCTCCATCTCGCTGCTCTTGACCACTTTTCCCAAGTCGGCGAGAGATTTACCGGGGGTGTAGACAAATATCCTGTCTGTGTCTTTTGAGGAGTCTGCGGAAGGGCGGTCGAAGATCCCTTGTCCGGGCATCGTAGGACCTCCGTTGGCGTTTTCGCCTCCGGAAGACTGAGCGGCAGAGGAAGAAGTTGCGTGCCGGGCCTTCTTGGTTGAGCTCGTTGAAGGCTGTGCGAACGAGAGCAGGTTGGCCGCGAGAGAGGTTTTGGACAGGGAGGGGTGGTTGAGGATTGATAGACTGAGACTTTGAGAAGGGGCGAAGATTTCTTCCGAGAGGATTGAAAGGGGGTTGGATCGGTCTTCGGTTTGCTGGGAGGGGTTACCGGAGGAGGAGGAGGGGTTGGAGGTGGGGTCGAGAGGGTTGGAGGAGACGCCAGCAGGGGTGGAAGAACGATAAGAAACACCTCGGCTGTGTCGTGATGGACGGAGGGTTCGGTTGACCCCTCCTGAGGTCGAGGAGGAGGTGGAGGGGGAGGTCGCTGTGAGCGTTGAGGGGAGTTGGAGGAGTGGACCGGGAGGGATGGCGGGGAACGCGTGTGAGTCTATAGAGAGCGACAGACAGGGTCAGCAAGGAGACACCGAAAGGCAAGGAAAGGTCCAGAGAGCCAGGCTGGGAAGAGGACGGAAGGAGCTGACCAACGACATCAACCGCATCCCGTTCTTCCCTCAACCTCTTCCTCCTCTCCTCGATCCGCTCCAGCAGCGTGCTCTTAACCCCATTCCGCGCCTTTCCAAACTCCCCCTCCAGCTGCTCCTTCTCCAGCTCGTGCTGTCGCTCGCAAGACTGCATACGGTAGTCTGCGTGCATTTGGGCTTGGGAGAGGAGGGCGTCTCGTTCGAGCGTTAGGGTGTAGAGCGAGAGGAGGTAGGATTGGGAGGTTGGTGGGAGGGGGAGGAGGGACGAGGCCAGCTGAGAGAGAGAGTGATGGGTTTCGATGTACATCCTGCCCAGGACCAGCCAATCCAAAGTTCCAGGAGTCAGCACGACGTGTCCTGTACTGAAGATCACGGCCATCTCCAAGCAAACAAGGATGGAGGAACGAAGGAAGGAAGGCAGGGGATACGAACTGGTCGCGGTTGTCGAGTCGGTCGAGATGCTTGACCTGAACCTTTTCGACCCACTCGCGACGCTTCTTGTCGCGCTTGGATTCGCCGGGGATGACCTCGAGCGGAGGTCGGTTATGGGCGGACGACATCGTGTCGTTTGGGGTTTCGGGGGATGGTAGAGAGAGTGACGAGAGGGAGGGTCGGGCGGAAGTGCTGCGTCGAAGACCATCCCAGGCTGAGGAGATCCCAGGCTTGGAATCTACTGAAATCACAGGTACCCTGTGTGGGGTATATGGGGTCTGATTGGGGAGTGATCCCTCAAGCGGGCTGTGCGCCATCTCCGACTCCCGCCCACCGTCACACTCCATATACTTTGAAGATGGGACTCGCAGCGAAACTCGCAGCATCGCAGCAGCAACAGCAGGGATTCGCCCCTCCAGGCTACGCACCTCCATCCGGCCCACCCCCTCAGGGAGGGTACGACTCCAAATCCCAGTACTCGCAACAGCCCCCCCAGCAACAGCAGTACCAACCCCCTCCCCCTCAGCAGCATCAGCAGCAGAACACCTACGACCCCCGCCAGATCGAATCTGTCCTCGCTCAGGCCGTGCAGGATCAAGCGCTGCAGGCGTTTTACCCCCCTGGGAGCCTCGGACCGATCGCCCACCGCGTGGCTACGTCGGGAGCGCTGGACGTGGTGGCGAGGCTTTACAAGCTCGAGAGGGAGAGCGCGATCAGTCTTGCTAGTGCGTTTTCTCCTTCCTTTCTCTCTTCTTCTCTTCTCTTCTCTTTCTAGTGGTAGTCTCCCTTCTGGATGGAAGGAGAGAGAGATTGGGCAAGCGAAGGCTGACCTAGTCTTGGCACCCTGCACACCTACCCGTCCACCTCCCTCCTACCCGTTCTCGCCTCGTCAGAGCTCGCCCTCTTCGACGCCGCCCTCCTGCTGGATGACTCCGGCAGCATGGCCTTCTCCAAATGGCAAGGCGAACGACTAGACGACCTTCAGCTCATCCTCTCCCGAGTGGCTACCACGACGGCTCTGTTTGACGAGGATGGGATCTCTGTGAGACCTCTTCTCACTCTCGCCCAAATTTGCCTCACATTCTCCCAACTTTGTGGATAGGATTAACTGACCGGACATGGGTTTTGTTTTTCCTCTCACTTGTGCGATAAGGTTCGGTTCCTGAACTCTGAACGGGCAGGCAATGGTAGTACGCTTCTCCTTTACCCTCGTCCCTTTCCCTTCCCTGGCCGCTCTGACATTCGACATCACCCTCCCTTGCCGCGTTATCTCCCCTCTGCGCGTCGACTACACTACAGTCAAGAATGAGCAGGACGCAATGGCGTTGTTGAATGGGATGGAGTATAAGTACCAGACCCCTTTGGGAGGAGCGCTCTCGTAAGTCCCCCCCACCCCTTCCCTGCCCCCCTCCTTCTCCTTCCTTCCTCTCCTCCTCTTCGACAGCCCTCCCTCGTGTATTCGACTGACACAGGCGTGTATCTCTTGGGGGGGTCTCGCAGGAAGAAGATTTTGAATCCCATGTTGCTGGGACCTGCCGAAACCGGTCGACTGCAAAAGCCCCTCTTGGTGATCCTCATCGTGCGGTTTTTCTCCTTCCCTCCCAATCTCTCTCCTTCGACCTGCTCCTGGCGTCGGGGACATGACGAAAAACTGATCGGGGCTCGATACTTTGCTGTCCCTTTTGGCGGATGATAGACGGACGGAGCGCCTAGCGATGGAGATCTTGTACGATCCCTTTCTTCCCCCTCAACCCTTTTTTTGACGACCCTTTTAACCCTTCTCCCCCCCCCCCCCCCCCTCGTGCGCCCGCACCGCACAGATCCTCAAAGTCATCAAAGATGCCAATTCCCGCCTGAAACGCACCCCGTACGGACCGGATGCCCTCTCGATCCAGATCGCCCAAGTTGGTACGGACCTCGAAGCCCAGGATTTCTTGGGCAGTATCGATGAGGATCGTACCGTGGGGGATTTGGTTGACTGCACGTCGGGGTATGAGTTGGAGAGTGAGGAGGTGAGGAAGAAGACTGGGAAGGAGTACGTGTTTCTCTTCTTCTTCTTCTCTCCCTGCCCTTTTTTGCCGCGATCTTCCTCCTACGTCGGAGTGCGTGAAAGAGACTGACGAAGCTTGTCCTCCTCTCTCTTTCCTATCTTCTCGTTCCAGACTGACGCCCGAAGGATGGCTCATCAAGCTCCTCATGGTCCGTCCCTGCCCCCTTTTGTTCCTCTCCCCGGTCCCTTGAGACGTCGACTGACCCCCTTTTCTGGCGATTATTTTGCAGGGCGCGATCGATTCTGCCTACGATCAGTCAGACGAGAGTGCCAAAGGAGGGTCTTCGGCGGGAGGGAAGAAGAAGGGTGGTTTGAGAGGTTTGTTTAGCCGAAAGTAAACTCCCGCCCTGTCCCTCTTCACCTGTCTCTCCTGATGCTCAGTCTGTCGGACTGAGTTGAGAGCATGAAGAGGAGTTTGCTTCCAACGACCTAGCCTCCCCCCCCCCCCCCTTTCTTTGGGGGAAGGCAAGATCCCTTTCTCCCCAACTCGACTGCCTTCCTCCGTCTTTCGCTCTCTTCTGTACATTGTCCGAAGACTCCTCTCTCTCTCCTTCCCTCTGAGTTCGCCTTACTGTCTAATACAAATGGGTTCCCCTCTTCTCCTCCTTCCCTCCCTTCCGAAAATAAAGACCCTCCTAGCAGGCACCGTGCGAGAGAAGGGCGAGAGTAGCAGATTCTTCATTTCGCATCGCAAGAGAGGCGGGGAGGACGCAGAAGGAAGCAGGGCAGAGGGACGGTCCAAGGGGTCATGGAAGATGTGATCTGTGTGTGATTTTTGGAGGGTTTTGTGGGAAGCCGGGGTGTAAGTGTGCGCAAGAGAGCGATTCGAGTCGACGGTCGGGAGCTGGACTGGAACGAGTGGGAGAAAGAGATGGGTTTTCGTGAAGATACAAGAGAGAAAGAGAGAGAGAGAGAGGAATGTTTATCGCCGTTTTGGGTAGGAGAGGAATGGATCGGTTTGTTTTTCGTGACAGTTGCGTGCGGGCAGAGGGGTTGTGGTCTGTGAGAGGGGTCGTATTCGTCGTAGTCCGAGATGAGGCAGAGGGAGGCTAGGGAGCGATCGGGCGTATCTTGATTGCCAAAACGGTACCTCAGTGGTGCGCGCCATAATCGTCGTTGTAGCTCTTTGTCACGCTCGTAAACTCGCCAAAGGGATTGTGCTCAGCCTCGAACGTGCCGGACGTCTCGGCCTCTCCCAGCTCGACGGGTGAGGGGAAGCCGGGCGTGCCTGGGCTGACGGGATGGCCGGCCACACCGCGGATCAGGTTGGACTGATGTGAAAAAAACATTCTCTCAGAGTCAGTCTCGGTTGGGAGGGTAGTGCGTGGAAGGAAGGAGGACGAACGGAAACGACGGAACCGTGGTCGTCGAAGTCTAGCGACTTGCTGTCCCTCAAGTGGCGGAAGTTGACCGCGTCAATGCCGTTTGACGACGCAGGAACGATCTGTGAACAAAGCGGGCGCCTGATTGTTAGACTTACCGAAACGCCGGAAGGCTTGAGCAAACGAGAGGACGTACCGGCGGCGTCTGGTTTCTCAGCAGGCCCCAGTTGATTGTGTTGAACCACTTGTGCGCCTTGACTTCACTCGCTCCCGACTGCGAGCCGAGTCGTCGGTTCTCCTCCTTGAAGAGAAGCTTGCGGATGGCCGATTTGCAGTTGCTGTAAGAAGTGGCGAAGAGCGAGAGATGTCAGGCGACGCTCGGCTATCGCCCAGCTCGACGGAGAAGAACTCACGCGGAGACTTGGGGACTGTCAGGGAAGGTGACCTCGTGCTTGAGGACGTTGGCAAACGTGCCGTTCCGGTTGGGACCCTTGAAAGGGGTGGTGGCAAACTGCAAAGGGGAGAAATGGGCGTCAGAAGGAACGGACAAAGCTGACAGGCAGTAAGGAGCACGCACGATCATCTCGTAGACGAGGATACCAAGCGTCCACCAGTCGACTGCCGAGGTATGGCCGGTGCCCTTGATAACTTCGGGTGCGATGTACTCTGCAATTGTAAAGGATGAGTAAGTTGCGGTGCAGAGGATTGCAGGGTGTTTGACCGACGAACCTTCTGTTCCTACAAACGAGTTCGTGCGGAAGTCGGCGATGCACGAACGAGTGTCGACCATGGGCAGCTGGGGTGCAAGAGGGCCAATGTCAGCAAAGATGCGGCTCGACTGGTGACGGGCCCAAAAACTCACTCCCGTCGATGCGCTCGTCCGTATGAGCGCCGGCGCTCCTCCCGGCTCGCCGGATTGCTTCGAAAGGTCGAAGTCGGAGAGCATGATGTGGCCGGACTGGTGCAACAGGATGTCTGGGGACGGGTGCAAAGGAGTCAGCGCGAGAGATCTCGTGTGAAGGCTCGACAGCAAGTGAGGCGGAGACTCACTCTCGGGTTTGAGATCCCTGTAGATGTAGCCCATCAAATGGAGATACTCGAGCGCCGAGACGACCTCGGCCGCGTAGAATCGAGCGTCCTCCTCCGGCAGACACTTCCCCGGCCTCGTCTGGAGCGCGCGGAAGAACTCGCCGCCCATGCAAAACTCCATGCAAAAGAAGAGGAAATCGTCCGACTGGAACGAATGGAAGAGGGTGACGATGAACGGGTGGTTAGATGTGGCGAGGATCTCCTGCTCGGCCAGCGCGCGCTTGATCTTGTTGCGCTTAATCATCTCCTTCTTGCTGAGGACCTTCATGGCAAAGAGCTTCTCCGTCTTCTTCTCCCGGACGAGGTAGACCTTGCCGACGTCACCCTTACCGAGAAGCTTGATCTTCTGGAAGGAGCTGGGTCCGACCTCCACCTGTGACACAAGGGAAGGGAAGGGTTTGGGGGTTAGGACGAGAGGTGGAGGAGCAGAGAGCAAAAGGGCGCACCTCGCGCAACTTGATCGAGTTGCTAGAGTACGTCCGCCGGAACTGAGCTTTCCCAGGCGTGGTACCGTTGCCAACGCTCGAGTTGGTGCTCTGGCTCGACGTCTTGCCTAGCCCGTGTCCTCCGAGTACACCCAGCGTCTTCTGCCCGCCGCTGCGCTTCTTCCCACCCGACGTTGACCGCGTCGACGACTCAGTATCCGACGAGAGCGTGACGACGTTGTCGTTGACGGGGATTGTCCTGGTATGAGGCGAGGGCGGTGCGTCTCCGTTCGAGGAGAAGAAGGGGCCCGATTTGGGCAGCGACGGTGCGTTCTTGAAGGACAAGGCTGCGCTGAAGAGCTTGGTGTTGGGCGCCGAGGCCACGCGACGGATCCAGCGCGACGTTGCAGAACCGGACTGAGCGGGAGGTTGACTACTGCCCGAGGGGTCGGGAGGACGGGAGGTTTGAGTTGGCATCGGTGACGGGGTCGAGACGAGCCGCAGTTGGGACGTGCTGCTCTCTGGTGTGGCATGGCTCGAGGGCGCCTGCTGGGACGTGGTCAAGTAAGACATCGTGTTCTTCTTGCCGAGCGACTTGTACCGGTCCGTCTTGGAGGAGGGGTGATGCGACGAGGAATAGGAGACGCCGTTGGTGTGCGAGCTGGCTGGGTTGGGACTCGATGGTTGGCGGCCTGCAGCGAGCTCGAGCGTCGAGTCGTTCTCGTCGTAGCTGTGGTTGGCCGACTCTTCGAACGAGCCGAGCGACATGGGCGGTGTGCTGATCAGACTCGACGGCTCGTCGTAGATGGACCCTCCGAGTCCCGAACTTCCTCCCAGGCTGCCCGACCGAAGAGGAGGGAGCGATGGAGCGGGGCCTTCGGACCCTCGCGGGTACTCGTCATGCGAGTGCTCACGCCAGCGCGGCTCCTCGCCGAACGAGCTGTCTGCGCTGCCAGGGTAGATGCGAGGAGAGCCCTTGCTCGTGCCGTTCGTGGGCTGGAGGCGTGACGACGACGGGGTCGACTGGGCGGGCGAGGACGTCTCCGAAAGGCCAGACGAGGTGCGGCCCTTCGAGTTGAACCTGAACATCTTGGACCATTTCTGCGACGAGGGCGAGGCTGCGATCGGCGACTGTCGCGTAGAGGTGGGTGAAGGGGAGGACGAGCTGGAGGAAGCCATGGCGAGCCGGAAGGGTGACTTGCTGACTTTGGACGGGGGTGCGGAGTCGAGGGGCGAGAGGGGCGCGTCGAAGTTGCGTCTTCCACCGCAAGAAACAGGCGCAAGTACAGAGGTTCCGAGGATCGAGAGAAATGGGAGAGGTCTGGTTCCGAGTACCGGTCGTCCGTTGGGGTAGGAAGGGCCAGGGAGATGGGGATAGGGTCCAGTTCTGCCTCTGGTCCACCCTGGCGCTGGCCTCACGCGCCCCAGTCGGAGTTTGAATCTCACCCTGGCTGGACGACAAAGGGCACTCTAGCACAAAGAAACCGACTCTTGAACGTCCATGTCGAGGGTACGTGTTGACGACGGCAGCACTCCCTGAGTCTCTACTGTTGAGGATCCGTAGGATTAAGAGCGGGATGGGGCTTTTGGCCGCTTCCAAGTCTCATACTTCTCAGTCTTGAGCAAAGTTGCAAGGAGGAGGGACATAGGAATCGTGTGGATCATCAAGGAGAGCATAAGATCTAGAGCGTGGGGTTATTGACAGGCGTGATAGAAACGGAGGGAGGGGGAGGGGGAGCGCGAATAAAGGGGAAAGGGAGGGGGAGTCGAGTTTTCGGGAGAGGGTGCCAGACAGACGAGCGGGCGTGATCCGTCTAGATGTGAGCGACGACACCGACATGGACCGTCGAGTCGTCTTCTTCCGGATCGAGCGAGTCGGGGAACATGACACTGGAGCAAGAGAGAGCGCCCTGTCAGCCACAGAACTCGGGCAGACGTTCGACGAGGATGAAAGGACGAACCGAATTCGACCGTACAACTCCTCGATCAGGATTCGCCTGACGAACCTCCAGGCCTTGAAGGGAACGAGTGCGCATCGGAAGACGTAATTTGGCTGAATGTGGGTCGCGTTCCTCGAGGCCTCCTCAATCTCGGGTACCCTCTCGCGCGCGTGGTCGGGGTTGGCCAGCTGTTCGAGCTGGATGATCCGGGGCAGAAGCTCGGTGACTAAGTCGAAGCTGTTGTCTCGGTAGCCGCTGCTGACTATGACACCGTAGAAGCCTGTCGATGAAGAGGACGGGCAAAGAGGGTCAGCGCTCGTTACTGGCGGGGAGGAGACGCGAGACGCTCTTACCCTCGAGGGACCTGACTCGACTGATACTGTAGCGGTCCTCCACGGCGACGTGAGGGATACCAACGACTCGAGTGGAAGCGAATATCTGGTGGCAGAGCGAGAGAGCGATGTCAGTGAGAGAGGGTTGGTGGAGGTCACAAAAGGCGGACGCACAACGACCCGAGGGAGCGCAGGCCAAAGCCGGAGGAAGGCGTAAAAAGCGTGAGGGACACCTGCAACGAAAAAGCAAAAGACAGATCAGCTACGGGTCTACACTTCAATCAAAAGGATTTTAGAGCGCACCGTGCGAGTTCGAGGCCTGCTCGTGGAAGATGGCCATGGTCGGGATGCGCTTGAGCTCGAGGAAGCCTGCAGGGACGGCCAAGTAAAGGTCTTCGTCGACCGAGATCGTAGGTCGTTCTTGGTGAGACTTCTTGCCGTCCTTCTCCTCGTGGTATCGGATCTCGTTGGGCGAGTGCTTCGTCAACGGCTTGACGAGGTCGGTAAGTTCGGGCTCCCCAGACTCGGTCGAGCCATCTGTTCGATCCGAAGGTCCAGCTTCGTCCGGGACGGGCTCAAAGTGGACCGATTTGCGCTCGGGGAGGGAAGAGTGGCGGAAGATGATGGACGAGAGACGCGTTCGCTTGCGCTCGTCGAAAGCATCCTCGAGGGCTCGTCCCCAGGAGTAGAAAATCATGAGGCCGCAACTGGAACCAGCAGACAAGACGTGGAGGGTCAGAGGGAGGGGAGGATAGAGACGAGGATGATATAGGGACAACGTACAGCAAGCCTCCGATCGACAGAGGAACCCAGGCACCGTGGGGGACCTTTCGAAGCGAGGCGCCGAAGAAGAGACCGTCAA
Organism: Cystofilobasidium capitatum; assembly: GCA_014825545.1. Classification (NCBI taxonomy): domain Eukaryota; kingdom Fungi; phylum Basidiomycota; class Tremellomycetes; order Cystofilobasidiales; family Cystofilobasidiaceae; genus Cystofilobasidium; species Cystofilobasidium capitatum. The sequence continues at coordinate 177,395 of MVAJ01000006.1, read as the reverse complement.
TGAATCCGAAGAAGAGGAAGAACGCGATACCAAAGACCCAGGGAAGGTTCTTGACGAAGGGAATCTGGAGAGTGAGGAGCGTCGTGGTGCAAAGCATGACAGTGGAGACTGGGTTGACCAAAGAGTCAGCGTGTGGTCTTTGATTGTCCGAGGAGAGATGCAGAACACACCAGCGAAACCATAGGCGTTGTTGAGGTTGCCAGACGTCTTGAAGGCCCCGACGATGGCGAGGGTCCCGATCATGAGCAGGTAGTTGACGGCAGGGAAGTAAACTGAAGAGAGGAAAGTGGCTTTCAGAACGACCTCCAGAAAACAGAGTAAGGGCGTTTGTTCTGACCCTGTCCTTGGTGCTTTTCGGACGTCTGCTTCTTCCTCAGAGCAGGGAACGCCTTGAATGAAATGAGCTGCTCGACGAGAGAGAAAGTGGCGCTGATCATGGTCTGCGAGGCGATGATCTGCGGAAAGAGGAGTAATGAGACTGAGGTCAGGAGCGCTCAGTACGACGGCGGGCAAGGAATGTCGTTCGTACAGTTGCGAGTAGACCGAAGACCCTACAGCGCGAGAGGAATGAAGACCAGGCGTCAGAAAGCTTGGAGCAGGCGAATGGAAAGGCAGGGATCCGCACCAGACGACCCAGAACAGGCCTCCGTTGGACGGGCCAGGAATCGTGTTGTAGAAGAGGTTGCTGATGACTTCCTCTCCGTTGGACATCATCCGCGCACCCTGTCCGAGGTAGGCCAGAACGAGGTTCACATAGGCAAAGCAGAAGCCAATGCGCAGGGAAGTCTAGTTAATGAGTCGATGATGAGCCCTCACTCGTTAGCTTGACGCTCAAACCAAAGCAAGAGCGTCTGGAGGAACGACTGACCGGGTTGAACGATCCCAGGTTGGAAAAGAGACCTTCACAACCGGTGACACAGAGCAAGATACCAGCGAGAGCATCGTAGTTGCCAGTCCTGACGAAGAACATGACAGCCCGAGACGGGTCGAAAGCTCGAAAGATACCGGGGTGGGAGACAATGTTGACGATGCCGGTCGATCCGAGGAGGAGGAGCCAAGTGACTGTGACGGGCGCGTAAAACATAGAGATCTTGTTTGCTCCCCAGCGTTGGATCAGGAAGATGAAGGCGAGGAAACCAAGCGAGATGGCGACGACGTCTTTGGTGACCTCTGGTTTGGGGACAGCAAGACCTCCGACGGCGCTGGAAAGCAGGAAAAGGAAGAGGCACTCAAAATCAGGAAATGAGTAAACCGCAAGATACAAGTGGGAACGGACGAAGTGAGCGAGACCGCTGGGGTTAAGATTCCGTCGGCCATCGTGAGGGCAGTCCCGAAGAGGGCCTGCACGTGAAGTAAGAAGGGGAGCCTTGGTCGGTAAAAGAACCTTATGTTGACCACTTGAGAGAGGAGACGTACCACGATCATCAAAGGCCAGCGCATCTTGCGCATGGTCCTGAAGCCGACTCGATGCTCGCCGCTACTCTGCTCGCTCTTCATACTGGAGGTTGAGAACTGAGTGAGGGCTCGTCCGCCAGCGTTTTCGTCGAGCGTTCGCGGGAAGAGGCCGATGAAGAGCGCGAAGACACCTCCTTCACCTGCAGGTCACCAACAATGCAAAGAGAGTCAGAGAGTGTGCTTGTCGAAAGGTTGAGAGAGCAAGGGTGCAGACAGACCTTGTTCAGTTCCGAAGCAAAGGGCGATCTGAAGATAGGCGGACAAAACAAGGAAAGCGTCAGGAAAAGGTTCGCAGCCGAGCAAGGAAGAGCCCTGGAGAGATGCGTACCAAGCTGTACTTGATGAGGGGCAGCAAGGTCAGGGTCCAGACAATCGCGCTGATGGCGCCGAGAGCATCCTCTGAAAGAAGGAGATCAGAGGACGTCAGCGGAGCGTTCCAACGAGCGGAAGAGGGTGAAAACACGAGATGAACGGACCTGGAGAAGGGGCTGGTCGGGCAGCTGGGAAGATACCGTTCACGACGTAGAGAGGACTTGTTCCTATGTCAGAGAGGGCGATACCTAGCGCCGGGAACGAAAAAGGAGGGAGGGGTCAGAAGACGGTCAACAAAGGAAGAGAGGGAGAGGAGAAAGGCCCAACCCGTGACGCTGAACGCCATCTTGACGAGGGCGCGTCCTGAGACAACGGGGGCGACTCTCTGCTCGAGTTTGGGCTGCATCGTTGGGGAAGGGGTCGTTGGGAAGGGGAGAAAGAAGGGCAGAAGGGCAAAAGAAGGACGAGAAGAGCAAGAGGATGGGCTTTTCTTTCCCTTCCCTTCAGAGCTTCTTATACACCTGCTTCCTGAGGCATTTCGCTCTTCATCCCACGGATCGTGAGCGGTACAGGATCAGCAGATGCCATCTGCAAAATTCAACCCCGCTACGGCAGCGGGGGAGGGATCTGAAAAGAAAGGCATGCCAGGTGCGATTTTTTTGGCGGAGTGTTGCGCCGGATCGGACCCTCCCGTGTTAGCTCAACGCCTGGAGGCCGACCCTCATGCCCATCTTCTCCCCTTGTCGAGCAAAGACCATGGAAAGGTACCCCTTCATCAGCAGAGTGTACGCTGCGAGTTTGAGGTCCTATCGAGGAGGAGGAGAGGGTCAGGAGGGGGGAAAGGACGCCCAAATCGGATCGGGCTGTGCTCGGAATTCTTTCTGCGGCTGGCTTTTTTCTCCCCCTCCCTTTCCCCTCTTTTTTCGTCTGTTGTCTGCTGCACATGCCGCCTCGCCTCAGCGAGAAGCCAAAGAAGCGAGAAGCGCAAGAGCAAGATGGCTGGCAAGCAGAGAGAAAAAAGTTGGGCGAGGCATCGTACGAAAAGCTCAGATTTCATGTTCATCGAGCGACCCTTCTTCCCCCTCAGATCAAGCGTCTGCTCCTCCCCCAACCCGCCTGCCGAACGCGTCTCTCGACCCATCTACGCCGTCGTCCGTCGCTTTCCCTTCGGCGACGGTCCAGTCGACACAGACTTTTTCAACCGCGTACCAGACTCGAACGCGCCGACTGCCTTGTGCTTTCGACCGAGCGAGTCGAGGTCCTTGACCTTGTAGATCCGGACCTGCAAGCGCGAATAGAGAGCTTTGTCAGCCAGAGGTCCCTGGGGTGCAAGGAAAGAAGGGAAGCTGGACGCACGATCCAGTTCTCCGTCGTGAACGCCTCCTCGAGCACGTCGAGCGTGGGCGAGGCAGGGATGTCCTGCTGACGGACCCGGTCGACCGTTCGCTGCCCGCCAAAGAGCTCGGGGAAGCGGTAGTACGACATCTTGTACATCAGCGACTCCTTCATTGCCTTGGACCTGCAGACGCGCGTGCAAATGGGAAGGGGTCAGCTGCTTTGAACGGTCGAGAAGGGAGAGGCGCGGGAGAAGTAACGCACGCATCCTTGTCCACCTTGTACTCTCCCCGAGGAGTGAAGTAGTCTCGCTCCTGGATCTCCTCGGGCCACACACCCTGGGCGATCCGGACCATCCAGAGGAACTTGTTGATGTCGTCTCTGCAAGCCGCGAAGACAAGACGTGTCAGCCAACCAGTGCTGGAACTCGACCACGCGCGCAAAACGGGTGGTGTGGACTCACCCGGAGTACCCGAGAAGACCTCCAAAGATGACGAGGACGTAGGACACGTCGTGTTGCTTGAGGATGGGGTACGAGACCTCCTCGGACGACGACATGGCCTTTCCGACGGTGGCGATGTGGGCTGCAGGTGAAAAGCAAGCGATCGACCTGCGTCAGACGGAGAACCTGGCAGACTTCAATAGAGGAAGGACGCACTGTTATTCCATGTGTTGTTGTCGACAAGTGTAGGCCTGTCTGCCATGCCCGCAATCTGGTACCCGTAGTCCCACCAACTGGCAACGACCGCGTCGGGCTCCGTGTTCATCCTGAGCCAGTAGTAGGCCTCCCGGAAGTCGTCGATGATGTTCTGGCTGCCGTCGTTGTTCCTCGTCGAGAGGACGACCGAAGGCGACGAGTAGGCGTTGGAGGTGACCCAGGTGCAGTGCAGGACAAAGAGGAAGAGCATGCCGAGGACGTTGGTCACGACGAGCAATCGGGGTCCGACGCCAAAGATGCCGCTTCGGTTAGACTTGGGCAGCGACTTCTTCTTGGTCGAAGCGGGGGCGGTGTGGAGGTCCTTGACGACAACTCCTTCGTCGGTCGCCGTAGTTGGCGCCGAAGCACCAACAGCAGCAGCAGCCTCAGCAGCCTTCTTCTTGCCCTTCTTGGTCTGAGCAGCACCACTTCCCCCCGCAAGCGCACTGGTGACGGCGCTCGTGTCGGTTGAAGAGGTCGCCTTAGACTCGTTGATAAGGGACGCAGCGGCCGAGTCAGAGGCGGACGTCGAGTCGGTCTCGGCATCGGGGGTGTAGGGGTCTAGGTAGGTCTTGAGGAGCTTGGACGTGGCGAGTGCGGCCGCGACGCAGACGACCGGCGTCAAGGTCAACATCTGTGAATCAAGGTCAAGGGAAGCAAATGTCAGCCAAGGCCGCTGGAAAGGGACAGCCCTGAACTACTCACGAGTCGGACCATGACTCCGGCGAAGTAGCTCGCGAGGAGAGCGTAGATGATGACAAAGACGTGCCCGTCGGACAGCTTCTGGAAGCAGAGGAAGATACCGGCCGGGAAGATGAAGATCATCATCTGGAGGTCGAAGAAGAACGACGGCCAGGCGGTGGGCTGGTGCTCAGACACGGAGGCGATGATAGGAACTGCGAGAAGCAGGATGATCAGCTTGAGACGACCAGCTGGGTTGAAGAGACCGACGGGGACGCACTGTGGATCTTGGCGTAGCCCGTGTCCCACAGACTGTAGAATCGTCCGGTCCAGGGAGCGATCTTCTGCGTCATGGTGAGACCGACCAGAGCTCCGAACGCAGCGAGGAAGACGGTGATCACGAACGCCGTGAGGAGTGTCTGGAACTGCTTCGAGGGGAGGTGGGTTCGGACGAGAGTGACGAAGGAGACGAGCTGAAGGAGCCCGAAGACACCTGGAGATTAAGAAAAAACAAAACAGTCAGTCCAAGCTGCAAAGCTGACAGACGAGCACAAGAAAGACGCACCGAGGGCAGCCATGTGCTCCGAGGTCTTGAGGGGCAGGAAACCGACAAAGGGAACCTGCATCGACGCCAGGGTTCCGATGAGGTACCACGACGAGTAAGCAACGTACAGTCGCTGCGTGAAGCGACCCATGAGGACCAGCACAAAGGCATGCAGAGGAAGCACTGCAAAAGAAGGAGCGCCAGACTATCAACTTCCTAGTGCAGAGTGCATCAAGGGCAGGGGACGCACTGTTGGTAATGAAGACGTAGCCTCCCCAAGCAGCGACCATATAGCCATAGAAGAGCGCGGCGCCGGTTCCCCAGAGAGCCGATCCAGTTCGAAGCGCACGGAGCCAGAGGTAGAAGGTAAACATAAGGAGGAAGATGGCGATCGCCTCGTTGTCGTAGGATCCAGCGACCGACCGCGAGATGTACCCTGGAGGAGCGAAGGTCAGTCAAAGCCACTCTTCAGATGTGGTGCAGAAAGAAACGTACCAGGAGCGATACCGATGAAGGCAGCGGCGAGAAGGCCAGCGGCGTACTGTCCCTTGGGCTCGAGCTCGTTGGTGAACCTGTCCGCAGCAGAAGCATGAACGATCCCCGTCAGCGCGACGTACTCACGACCGACTGCCAGTCAAGAGAGCGACCAGATCACTCACAGGTATGTGCTCCATGCCGTCAAGCCCGAGAATGCAGGCGCCATCATGACGCAGACGTTTCGAATGTCGACCTCGAGGTTGACGAGCCGGAGGGCGTTCCAAATCACACCAGCGGTGGCCATCAGTCCTGGGTAGACGGTCCCTCCGACGACTCGACCGAGCGGGTACCATGCTGTCGGGTCGAACCAGTTCCAGAATTCCTGTAGTTGCAATGGAAGCCAGGCGGTAGAGGAGGGACGGATAGCAAGAGGAACCGGGGGGGGAAGAGAGCAAGCCGACGGAGAGGAAGGTCAGCGCTGTCAACGTGCGACCAGTTCGCCGAGGCGAGCAGCAGCTCTTGTTCAAGCACTCACGTAGAAGCCTTCGTTTACGAGGACCTTACTTGCGCGGCTGTAGAGCGGTCAGAGGGAAAGAGGGCGACCATCTCAGCTTTCCGCCGACGACTTGAACACGAAGTTACGGCGAGGAACGCAGGCGGACAACGCACAAGTTGAACCAAGGATCGCTGTCAGGCGTAGAATCGGACAAAAGTCAGCAGGGACGTCTACACGACCAAGAGAGGAGCGGTACGCACAACTCATGAATGATGCTCTCGTGCCTGACGACGGCGAACAGTCTGCTGGCGACCGCAGCGCCAGAGATGGTCGCGAGGATCAAAAAGCGTAGGAGGGCCGACGTGTTGGCGTACGCCGGCTTGGAGAGCTTTGGCAGCGAGTAGGACAGGGACGGCATTCTCGCGGGAGACGAGGAACCGATTTGCTTGCTTGTCCGACGAGGAGAGGGTCAAGGAAAAGAGGGAGAGAGGGGGTCGGTGTAGAGGAACAGATGGACGAAAGCTGCGGGCGACGAGTCTTTGGCTGGTGGCCCCCAACCGACATCCTCGACTTCCTTTCCTTTCTCCTGCTCGACATTCTCGCTGGACAGGACTTGTAATTTGGCCAGCATGTCGTCCTCAAGATCAGCAGCAAGTGCGGCCGTGCGGTCAAGGGTTCTCTGGAGCTGTCGACCTCAGCCCACCCTACTCCGTCCTCCCGCACGAGTTCCTCGTCTAGGGCGCCCGACTCAAGCACGCTGGCTGAGCAGCTCCACGCGCAGATGGGACCAAGGCGTGTAGACCGGCACTCCTGCTGCTTCGCCTGAAGGCCCCCAGCTGACGAGATCGCTGTCTCTGCAGAGTCGACTCCCTCATCCTCCACCTCCGCCGCTTCATCAACCTCCCCTCCAGACGACACCTCCCTCGAGCCCTCAGCACTGGCCGCTATCGAAGAAGCCAGCCCTTCCTCATCCGAGAATTCTCTGTTACCTTGCGCAACAGCCGACGACTCGACGCCTACCTCTTCGTCCGATGGCCCAGCAGCTCAACCCTCGCCGCCGCTGCCGCCAACACGGTACTTTGGCCTCTGGCCGACCAGCGATCTCAAAACGTTCCTCGACCGGATTCTCAATGCAAGAGAGAAAACGCACCGGAAGCTGGACAAGAGGATGCCGCTCGACTCTGATCGACCGCCTCGGGTGGTAGTCCTTCACAAGTCGGAACTGGAGAGGAAGGACGGAACGCAGGAGATCTGGCAGCAGATCTGGGACAAGTTTGAGACGATGTCTCGAGAGGAAAGTCCGGAGTACGAGCTCTCGTGCGACTACCTGCTGCACGACGATCTGGCTATGGTGTTGCTGGTCAGTAAGTGCCGTCCGACGAGCGCAGGGATGACGGAGGACGAACGCGAGTTCTGGTCCTTGCCTGCGGGCTCGGAAAATCGGTGCGTCTGTTCAGCAGGACAAGGCTGTTCTACCGAGGAACTGACTCCTCATTGTGTGCTCGCCTCCCTCAGGTTCTCTCTCACCGTCCTCAATCCTCCTCGCGACGGACCTATCCCCTCCAGAGAACGACTGCAGTACGCGTCAACCCTGGCGGCCGCTTTCCGACAACAACTCGAGTTGGGCCAGCGCGACTTCAGCAACCACAGGGGCAGGTTTAACATACACGGCTCTTCCAGTCACGGCAAATACGTCCGGATCCTGGATGAGCAACCCAAACTGAAAGGGAGGTTCGCTCCCAAGTACGAGGACGACAGCGTCTTCCACAAGTACTCGTGTCCCCATCCGAGAATGTCGCCTCCTCGGCCGGCCAGTTCGCTGAAGAAGGTCAGTGGGACCTCAGAGAAGGGCGACAAGAGGTATGGCTTCCGTCAGAACCAGGACCGAGCTGGTCGCCGGAAGTGAGGGGTGCGCGAGGTTGTCTTCCTCTCTCTCTAGTGTTGTATCGATATGCCCCCCTCTCACCCTACCTCGAACCAGCGCCTACGACGAGAGCAAACACCTTCAATGCTACATCGCTTGAGAGCGAAAGCCTGCGAGAGATGGGAATGATGAGTGCACGACCGTCGGTACTACAGCAGCAGAACGGACTTTCGACCTCGTCTCTTCCAGCCCTCAACCACCGACCTCGACCCTCCTCTCAGCCATGGCACGCAAAGCTCGGTCGGTAGCGCCAGCACCAGCAAGTCCTCAAGCATCCAGCAAGTCCAAGACGGAGCCGCCTGCTTCAAGCAGTCGACCCCGGACCGTCTCCTCCAAGCCGACATCCGACCCGTCTACGAGCTCTCCGACCGCGTTCATCTCCCTCTTCCCTCTTCTCCAGATTCTCGTCCTCGGCGCGCTCGTCCGACTCGTCCTCTTTACTCGATTGCCAAAGACGATCCTCGACGTGCTGGTCGACCGTAACGAGCTCAGCAGTCCGTTGACGAGCTGGCGAAGGCTCAAGGAGGGCGTGTTCCTGCTCCGGAAGGGAGTCGACCCGTACGACGGCGGGCTGGTGCTGCTGGTTCGTTCCCTGCTGCCCAATCGCTCGCGTGTGAGCCGCATAGGACTGACCTACATCTTCTGGATTAATATGGTCCGACAGTCTCCGCTTCAGCTTCATTTGTCAGCTGCAGCCCTCCCACCCACGTCGGACGGGCTGACGGCCCTCGTCTGGACGCTTGCCGACGTCGGGAGCGCGTTCGCCCTGTCGCAGCTGTGGAACGCACGAGTCCGCTCAGGGCTGGAGTCTCCGGTGGGCAGGAAAAACTGGAGCTCGGTCGTTACTTTCCTGTACGTCTGAGCTTGGACTGCAAAGGAGCAGGACGCGGAGCTGACTCTTAGGGAGTGCGCGCAGGTACCTCTTCAACCCGTACACGCTCCTCACGACGCTTGCCCGGTCGACAACGACGTTCGAAAACGCGCTGGTCCTGTTCTCATTGGCGTTCGGCTCGATCTCCTACACCTCGACATCCCTCTTCCTCCTGGCGCTCGCAACTCGGACATCGCTCTACCCCATCCTCCTTCTCCCAGCACTCATTCTCTTCATCCCCCCAACACCAAATCGATCACTCACCCAACGAAGCGTTCGGCAGGCAGTCCTCTTTCTGAGTTTCGTGAGTGGGCTGGCTACGGTCGAGCGGGGGTTGGCAGGTAGTTGGGAGGCCGTCTTCAAAGGATGGCGTGTTATCCTCGCCATCAACGACTTGACGCCCAACGTAGGGTTGTCTTGGTGTGAGTCTCTCGTATGAGTCTCGGCCATCACTTCAAAGTGCTGATGCTGGACACTGCTTTTTAGATTTCTTTACGGAGATGTTTGAGCACTTCAGGACGTTCTTCGTCTTCGTCTTCCAGGTGCGTCTCCCACACCCCAGCACGAGAAACTCCTCAACGACGCACTGACGCAGCTTCTTTCTATCAACAGGCTCATCTAGTCATCTACGTCATCCCTTTCTGCTTGACCTTCAAGTGAGTCTGTTTCCCTTGACGAACTTTTGCACGCCCTTCTGATCCTCTTTCTCGCACTTGCTTCAGAGCCGATCCGCTGTACGCAATCCTTTGCCAGCTGTGGATCATTTCGACCCTCCAGACGTATCCAACGCTGGGATCGACATCTCTCTCCGTGTCACTGCTTCCACTCTTCCCATCCTTGATCCCTCGTGCGTTCTTTCTCTGCTCAGAAACGTCTCTCCAGCCTTGAACGCATGTTCACCGAGTCTCTTGATCGACCACAGACATCGCCCGCCCTCTGATCCCAATCGGACTGCACGTCTACTCCTCCCTCCTCTTCCCCATTCTCCACCACCTCTGGCTGCACGCAGGCTCGGCCAACGCAAACTTCTTCTACGCCGCTGGCCTCGTCGCTGGTTTGGGCAACGTCATCAGCGGCGTTGAGGTCGTCTGGGTGGGCAGGAAGAGACAGTTTGAGCGGTCAGAAGGAGTCAAGGAGGGTTGGAAGGTCGTTCAGGTTACGGATTGATGTCTCTCAAGAGCAAGCAAAGCAAGGCATGGTGCATGGCATGGCAAGCGCAAAGAGCGAAAGTCCTCTTCTCCCTCCTTCTCTCAGAAGATCCTCCCAACCCCTCCGCATCTCGAGCAAGTGTCATCCTCGAAAAACCCGATCGTCACACCCGCTCCGCCGCACTTCATACACAGCGCGCCACCGATCCTCGGGTCGCCCGGCCGATAGACCACGCTACCCGGCGGAGGATGATTGACGACCGGTCTATAGATCCCTGTATCAGGTCCAGCCCACCCCTGTGACGGAGGACCGACAGGGTACGTCGGGCGGTGCGGACCCCCCAGAGGCCGCTGGTAGTTTGCCGGAGGCGGGTTCCAAGCCATCGTCAGCGGACCGCTGAACGGTCGACCGTACCGTTTCCAGCACTGACGACAAGGGTGGGTCGGGTCGTTTTCCTTCCAGCCGGTGTTCTGGCACTTCCAGCATGTGAACGCGGGGGGGTAGACGAGCGTCTGGCCGTGGTTGAGGAACGGTCGACCGATGATCGGCACGGATGACGGGGTCGGGTCGAGCTGAGGCGGGGGACCTTGGTGGGGCGGGGGGTGAGGGGAGGGATTGTAAGATTGGCCGGAGGAGGTGGATGGATGACGAGGAGGGAGAGGAGGTTGAGGAGTGCGGTGAAAGCCCTGCGATGGACCTGGCGAGTTGTATCCTCCTGGAGAACCTCCTCCTCCACCTCCCAGCGGTCGGTATCCTGGGTCGCCAGGTTCGAGGAATCCTCCAGGGTTTCCACCTCCTTCTGACCACCCTGTCCTCTGCGGCTCCATTGGCGCCTGGGTCGCGAACGGGGGGTAGCGAGGGCCGACATCGACGGTGCTCTCCTGCTGTTGGCTAGAAGGAGTGTACGCTGGAGGAGGATCGACGGGAGGGGCTGGAGGAGATGCCGAGGGTTGAGAGGTGGACGGAAGAGGAGGCGGGCCTGGAGGGGGAGCGTAGGCGGTGTTGTCCCTGGGCGGTAGGGGAGGCGCCGCCTCGGTCGCCTTCAAAGAGACAACTAGTGGAGGAGCAGACGTGGATGTCGGTCCGGGAGGAGCGTCTGCGAGGGAGGCTTCGATAGCAGCTCGGAGGGCTTCATCGTCGTCTGGTCGAACGATAAAGATCAAGCGAGCCGAGGGAAGTCAGCGTCAGCTTCGTCGAGAGAGGGCGATCGGAAGGAGACGCACCTCTAAAGTCCTCGTTGCCCTCTGCTACTCTCCTGCTGCTCGGTCCTGCGGCACCTCTGCTCAAGCTCGAGCTGGCTGCCGGGGCAGGCGCCGTCTCTACCAGCGGCAAGGGACCGCCAAGGGCAGGCTGCTGCGGAGTCGCTCGGGCGCCCTCGTCAGCAGCAGGTGCAACCGTCCCTTCCAACTCCCTCAGCTCAGCGTCGTCCAGCGGACGTGTAGGGGTGTGTCTATCAAGGAATGGGTTGTTGGAGGCCCTAGTTGCTGCTGTAGATTGAGGCGTGAGGGGTTGCTGCTGAGTGGGTGGCGGAGCGAGCGAGAGATCCTGAAAGGCAGAGTGAAGAGAGGGGCCTGAGACTGAAGCAAGGCGCAGCGACGGGCCCGTAGACTGAGGCGAGAGAAAAGGGTTCCTAGACTGAGGCTGGGGGACGGCCATTCTGGAGGGAGGGCAGTTAGAGGGCAAGGCGAGATGGTCGTCTGGGTTGAGCGCTTCGTCTCGAGTTGCGGCGTGCGGGCAAGCGACGGACGGCGAGCGGCCTGGGTTGTTGCGACCAGCGACTCTCCTTTTCTTTCACTCGTGCAAGTATCTCGCAGGTAGTCCGAGCAGGCTTACAAGACGTCTGCTGTCGTCGAGCGACAGTGCAGCGAGCAAATGAGCTGTCCGCGAGTGCACGTCAGAGAGAGTACGTGCGAAAACAGCGAGCCCACATGTTTGGGCATCTGTTTGGGGGTTCTCCCTTTGATCGCATAACGCGTCCAAGCCACTCTCGAACCGCAAACACGTCGCGTCGGACTGAACTGTCGGCTCCCCAAGCACGCTTACTCGCTCGCGACTGACCCAGAAGACAGGGCGAGGCAAAGTGGAACAGACGGTGCGCCATCCTGTCCTCCAATCACACCCACGATGCGGCTCTCTCTGGTCTCCCTCCTCTCGACGCTCGCCCTCCCCACCGCCTTCGCATCGTATACTGGCACGTACTGCTCGAAGCCAGACTTCGGCAACTGTCCGTCAACCATCCCTGGCAGCTCGTTCAAACCGGTCATCTGTGGGACCAACAGTAAGCCCGCCCCGCCCTTTTCTAGCGTCCATGCAGGTCTTTGGACCAGACCGTGGTCGCTAACGCCGTGGTTCCTTTCTCTTTCTTTCGTTAGACCCCTCTGTTTTCAACCTCCCAGGCTACGTTCAGCCGGCGGGAATGTATTCTGCAGCCACCTGCGCGACGGCCTGTAGAGCAAAAGTACGTCGCTTCTTCCTCCCTTCTACCCTTCCTCAGACACCGTCCTCCAGAGACTGATCACACCTTTCCTCTCACGCACGAACAGGCCGCCTTTTTACGTCAAGTGAGCGGTGCTTGCATCTGCGCCGACGGTATGTCTCTCGCCACTGCTGGCAACCGTTCCACTTACTGACCGACCCTCTCGCTGTGATTGTGAACGGCCGATCAGATCTCGTCAGTGTGGAGCCGGGCCCGAACTGCACGTTCACGATGTTTTACGCTCACTCTCCCGCTGCAGAGGCTTCGCAACTCGTACGAAGACGTTTGAGGGATGTAGCGACAGACGAGAACAAGTACTGTCCTCCGGGGTTGACTCCCTGTCGCATCGCTGGGTCGGACGACGGTTACGAGGTGAGTTTGCTCCCTTCTTTCTCAGATGACAGCAGAACCTGACATTCTCTCCCTCTTCAGTGCATCAACACGGTAACCGAGCTAGAGTCGTGCGGAGGCTGCCCGGCGGGAGTCTACTCGACCGACGACACGCCTGCGTTGGAGACCTTGCCCAAGGTCAGGTTGCGCCAGTCGATCTCGTGCGTATTCTCCAGCAGTCGCATCGCCAGTCTGAATTGACCGATCTTCTCGCTTTCCTGGTCTCTTAGCGCTGGTCGAGATTTTTTGAAGTCGGTCAGCGCGCCTGACGTCGTCGGAGTCGAGTACGTCCCCGTTCCCAACGCGCTTGAGTTCACCGAACCCTATAACCAACACACTGACGGCGACTCCTCTCGTACTTTCCTCTTGCAGCTGTTCCAAGTCCTCCAGAGGCAGACAAGTTCAGACGTGTCGAAAAGGATCCTGCGTCGACCTCTGAGCGTCGCCCCCCTTCCTCTCCCCGCTTTGGTCTTCCTTATCCGCCATCCGCCTTGATCCTGCACGGACAGCTAACGTTCAGATCTTTAATGCTTACTAGCTGTATAGCATGAAGAAGACCCACGGAGTTTGAAAGCGGCGAACTCGGGCACGACTCTAGATATGCGCGAACGGATTCTAACGAACCCCAAAACGTCGCCACTGTCTGACTCTGAGCACACATGTGCTGACCTTTGGCATTGGCCTCGCCTTGCCCTCGCTAGCCCCCTGACTGGTTTGCTGCGTGAGGGCGACAATAATGGAGCAGGAGCAGGTCTTGTCTTCCTTCTTCTCCATCTCCATCGACTGCGATGCTCCTCCTCGTCTCCCTTTTCCTCTCGGCTCTCGCCCTCCCCAGTGCACTAGCGGCGTACACTGGCACCTACTGGTCAAACCCCGGCGCTGGCAACTGCCCAGCAACCATCCCCGGCAGCACTTTCCAGCCTCTCCTCTGTACGACATGTAAGGGTTCGTTCTTGAGGTGCAGGCCAGCCGTCGACAAGGTCGCTGAATAATTTCCATGTTCGACCTCTAACAGCCATCCCCGCTGGCGAGGTTCCAAACTACACTGGTATCGGATCGGGATACACCCTTGCCACCTGCGCTCAGGCTTACCGAGAACGAGTTCGTCCTCAATGCTTCCCGTCGACGTCTGCCATACTTCATTGACCAGACGCCTTCCCCCCTGCATAGAAAGTTCGTCTTCTACCTCTTTCTATCAGGGCTCTTATTGTACCTGTGCCGATGGTGATTTCTGCGATTCTTCTCTCGCCAACGCACTCTCTGAGCCTTGCTGACAGCTTTGTGGTTCGGAATAGCCGACCAGACGCTACTAACCTCCAAAACCACGCGACTCCGGGTTGTACAGGCAACGCCTTCTACGCTCATTCTGCCAGAGCGCAGGCGTCTGGACTGGCACGGAGAAGATTGAGGGATGCAGCGAGGGAAGATTCCGAGTACTGTCCTCGTGGACTGACACCCTGCCGAATCCCTGGATCAGACGACGTTTACGAGGTTTGTCTGCTCCCATTCCTCCCGTAGAGGTCAAGTCCTGACAACGCCTCTCTCTTCAGTGCATCAATACGAACACCGAACTGGAGTCCTGCGGAGGTTGCTTGGCAAGAGTCTACTCGACCGACGAGTGCTCGCCTATTCAGGAGATCTCACCCAAGTTTTACCGAGCGACAATGTGCGCACCTGTTCCAGCAGAGATGGACGACCGATCTTGAGCTGATCAGCTCCTGTTCATCTGTCTCTCTCAGCTCTGGACCAGGGGTCATGCAATCGGTCGGCCATCCTCTACAACCTCTTCGGAGAAGAGTACGTCTCAGGACGCCCTTGACCTCGCATTCGCAGACGATCAAGGACTAACACTTGGAGTGGCCTAACGGCGATCCTCCTCTCAAAGCTGCTCGAAAACCTTTGGCAGAGGCAAACGGGCTCGGACGTGCCTCAGAGGATCTTGCGTCAACCTTTGAGACCCCTCCGCCCCTTGCGCTCCAGAACTCTTTCTTCTTGCTCGCCGTAACTTCTTCACGATCATCGATGCTTTCTGTGATATCAGTATCTCTCGCACCTGCGCAAACTCTTAATCCGTTGCCGTCCTCACGCGATAGAAATAAAGAAGTAAAAGAAGTGTGCATCATCAAGATCGTTACGTTCCCGCACGGAGCTCCCTTCCCTACCTCCAAGAGTCTAGCTACTCTCACTTGTCCTTCGACCGCTCCTTGGGTCAGATAGGCGCACCCTTCCAACCTTAGCAATTAGCCTCTCAACGTCCCACCTCCGATCAATCTCATCCAGCCTCCCCCAAGGGTGTTCTCGACCCGCTTGGGCTGCCAAAGATAATAAACAACCGTTGGTAGGCCTCCATCGATCTTGGGTCCAGGATGGTGTCGACAGACGCCTCGACCTTATACTCGAGCACGAAGGTGTGCCAGCCAACCTCGCCGTCCGCGTAGGGAGCATGCGAGCGTCCAGTAGGCGGAGGACTGATGGAGGGTCAAACGAGGCGTTGGAGGATCGAATGACGGTCTCGAGCGTCGCCGTGAGGGTGTATCGGCGCAGCTGATTGGCAGGCTTCGAGAGATCCTGACTGTTGAAAGCACAAGGCCCAAGTGGCTGTCAGACGCGCGCCCTGCGGTGCTGAATATGAAGGAGAGGACGTTCGACAAAGCACCCTAGGGTGTGTCGACAAAGTTACCGTGTCCGAGCAGGAGGTACATCCGGAGGGCCCTTACGAACTCATACTTGTCAAAAGAAGATCTCGAGCAGTCGCTAGGCCACATCGATGAACCGCTCGAGACCAACTATTTCAGAGTAATTGAGGGCTGAAAGAGTCGGGCGGGACAGAGGACGTCAGAGCTCAAAGCGGGTGGATAGAAGGTCAGTGCGAGAAGGGAGGATGTACCATTACCAGCGTTCTCCAGCTTGGCACGATTGACGATCCAGTGGCTGTCCTGACAGCTGTAGCGGATGAAGTTGAGACTCTTTCCAGTCGATAAGATCTGTTCAGGGCGCAGGCGAGAACAGTCAGGTTAGAGTGAGGTCAAGGTGAGGTGCGAGAGCGGAAGCATGATGGAGGGGGAGATGGGTTGAGATGGTAGTTGGTCGAGAGGGCGGAGCGTTGCTGCGGCAGGACGCGTTGCAAAGTCAACCTCTAAAACTGCATAGCCGCCTGTGTGAAACTGTAGATCTACATTCATCTGATTGAGACGGCCGAAGCTCGACGCCTCAAACCAACCAACCCGACCTTCCTTTTGGGCAGACAAGGAACTCATCGACCGACAGCACTCGTACGACCCTCCAGCAAAGTTTGGCTCGCCTCCACCCACCGGCGACACGATGGGTCTCTCGTCCTTCTTCTCCTCGCCCATCAAGAAGACGCATCGCAAGCTGCCCTCGGTCCACTTGCCCGTGTCGGTCGACCAGGAAGAGGAGTACGACTCGCTCGGTCTGATGGGCGAGGACGAGGACGACAGCAAGGGACAAGAGCTCGAGCCCAAGGTCGAGAGGGTTGAGCTAAGGGTCGAGGGAATGTCAGTCCTCTCTTCTCGCTTCCACCTTCAAGAGAACTCTCAAGGGACAGCTGGGCTGACGTAGGTTCCTCCTGGCTTACTCTTCCTTCCTTGGTTCGTTTGGAACAGGACGTGCGGCGCTTGCGTCTCCTCCATCGAGTCGTCCCTCTCCGCTTTCCCCGGTATCGTCAGCATCAAGGTCGCCCTCCTCGCCGAGCGCGCCGTCGTGCTGTACTCGCCCGATCAAGGCTGGTCCGACGAGAAGGTTGTCGAGGAGATAGGCGACATTGGCTTCGACGCCTTTGTCCTCCCTCCGAGCACTAGCGCGGTCACGACGGTCGAGGTCTACGGCCTGCCCGATTCTCCCTCGGAAGACGACCTCGAGCCCCTGCTCAAAACACTCTCCGCCCTCCCCGGAGTCTCCCACCTCTCCTTCCCTGAGGTCGAGAAGCCCAACGTCATCCGAATCACCTACACCCCCACCCTCACGCCCCTGAGAGAGATCGTTGAAGCTATCCAAGCCTTGTCGCTCGACGCCGTCGTCTCGTCTGCGCTCAACTCGACCCAGCTCGAGTCGCTCAAGAAGACGCGCGAGATCGCAGATTGGAGGTCGACGTTCTACCGGTCGCTGGCGTTTGCGATCCCCGTCTTCTTCACGGGCATGATCGCGCCGATGATCGGACTGAAGGGGGTCGTCGGATGGAAGATCTGGAGGGCCATCAGTCTGGGCGACCTCATCCAGGCTGTTCTGACTATTCCGGTCCAGCTTTGGCTGGGAAAGAGGTTCTACGTGGCGGCCTGGAAAGCTGCAAAGCACGGGTTCGTTCTCCTCAACCTCACGAAGGGCATCTGTAACGCTTGGCTGACTCCTCTCTCCTCTCTCTTGGCCTGCCAGATCAAGCACAATGGACTCGCTCGTCGTCATCGCCACCACCTCATCCTTTCTGTACTCTCTCTTCTCGGTCTTCTTCTCCTGCCTCGGCTCGGGACCCTACTCGACACCGCAAACCTTCTTCGACACGTCCACGATGCTCATCACCTTCGTCTCGCTGGGTCGCTACCTCGAGAATCTCGCCAAGGGCAAGACCTCGGCCGCCCTGACGGACTTGATGAGCTTGACGCCGACGAGCGCGACGCTGATTGAGCCGGGAGGGGAGGAGAGGAAGGTCCCTACCGAGTGGGTACAGGTCGGCGACCTCGTCAAGGTCAAGCCGGGGGAACGCATCGCCGCCGACGGAGAGGTTGTCTCAGGGTCGTCGTCGGTCGACGAGTCGATGGTCACCGGCGAGGCTCTTCCTGCGCTCAAGGTCGTCGGCGACCACGTTATCGGCGGAACGGTCAACGGCCTGGGCTCGGTCAACGTGCGCATCACTCGAGCAGGCTCCGATACGGCCCTCGCCCAGATCGTCAAGACGGTCGAGGATGCCCAGGTGACCAAGGCGCCGATCCAGGAGTTCGCTGACCGGGTCGCGGGCGTGTTCGTCCCCGTCGTCGTCTCGCTTTCGCTATCGACATTTGCGTGCTGGATGGTCCTCTCGTGCTGGGTCATCGACCTCGACCGCTTGCCCATGGTCTTCCGCGCGGAGGGGTCGACGCCGTTGTCGACGTGCGTTAAGCTGGCCATCTCGGTCGTCGTCGTTGCCTGTCCCTGCGCGCTTGGTCTCGCCACACCGACAGCCGTCATGGTCGGCACGGGTGTGGGAGCCAAGAACGGAATTCTGATCAAGGGTGGAAAGGCGCTCGAGGAGATGGTCGGGGTGAGGACGGTCGTGCTCGACAAGACGGGAACGGTCACGCTCGGAAAGTTGGAGGTCGGGGGCTTGCAGTGGGTCGAGGGACCCGAGGCCATCTCGCTCAACGACGATGACGACGAGGCGGACCCGATCTCGGAACCTACGCTCGTACCAGAACAGACCCTCCACCTGCCAGTAGACGCTGCCTTCCCCTCACTCTCTCGCTCGACGCTCCTCTCCATCATCGCTGCGACTCAGGCTCGGTCGGAACACCCGCTCGCCCTCGCCATCTCCACGTTCGGTCGCAACATCCTGCGAACGCACGGCCGAGACGTGTCGAGTGCCGATGTTGTCGGCTTCGAGAGCTTCACCGGAAAGGGTGTCATGTCCTCCGTCGACTCGTCTGACGGTGGCTCGTACGTCCTCAAGATCGGCAAAGCCGAGTTCGTCCTCCAGTCGCCGTCGACGTCCACCGCCACCAGAGATGCCGCGAACGAGAAGCTCGACCGGTATTCAGTCGACAATTCCTCCAACTCTCAGGCTGAGTCGGACCTCCCGCGGGGTTTGAGGGAGTTCACCGCCGCCCAGACGAGCAAGGGCAACACGGTCATCTTTGTCTCGGTCGTCCCATCCACTCCCACCCGACCTGCATCCTTCGCCTCCACCACCTCTCCGATACCCCTCCTCGCCATCAGCCTCAGCGACACCCTCAAGCCCAGTTCGATCCAGGCCATCCGGGCACTGCAGGACATGGGCATCTCGGTCAACCTCCTCACGGGCGACGCGCAAGGCACCGCCCGGGCCGTCGCGCGCGAAGTCGGCATTTCAGAGGACGACGTTTGGGCCGAAGTCAGTCCCAAGGGCAAGGCAAAGATCGTCGCTGATCTCGGTCGAGCGCTAGGGGGAGGAGGAGTTGCGATGGTCGGTGACGGCATTAATGACTCGCCCGCTTTGGTCGCCGCTTCGGTCGGCATTGCGCTCTCGTCCGGAACGTCGGTCGCTATCGAGGCTGCGGACGTCGTCCTCATGAAGAGCGATCTCTTGGACGTCGTCGCTGCTCTGGCGCTCGCGAGATCGATCGTTTGGAAGATCAAGGTGCGCCCTGCCGGCTTGCCCCTCTTTACGCTCCGCAACGACTGACCCTTTGTTTCTGCTCTCAGGCAAACCTCGTCTTCGCCTGCGTCTACAACTTCATGATGATTCCCCTCGCCATGGGATTCTTCCTTCCGTGGGGTTTCCATCTTCACCCGATGATGGCTGCCGGGGCGATGGCCATGTCGTCCGTCAGCGTCGTCTGCGGCTCTCTCACTCTGAAGGTGCGCTTCTCTCCCACCCTCCTCTTCTTGGGTTTCACCAAACCCGACTCTGACGTCCGGTTTGTTTCTGTGCGCAGTGGTGGGAGCGGCCCTCGAACTCGATCCTCTCCACTTCGTCCACCTTCAACGTCCGGTCCCGACTCCCCAGCACTGCTAACTCGTCCTCCCTCGCCTCTTCCCTCTTCCCTTCAACTCTCGCTTCGGCCCTCTCAAACTTTGCCTTCCTGCCCGCAAGCTGGCGAGCGAGGGTCGAAGAGCGACGCGCCAGCCGGCGGGAGGAGGGCTACGAGGAGGTTCCTCTCGTTGGCAGGAGGAGAGATGAGGAGGACTGAACAGCTCCACTTTCTTTGCTTCGTCGACCTGTCGTCTTCTTGGGTCTTTTCTTGTCTTTCTTGTCCCGCTCTCCCAACTCCTGCACTCATACGTACAATGACATCACGACTCCCTGCATCTTGCATGACTTCCTTCCTTTTGCTTCGATCTGCTCACCACCTCTCGACCTTCGTCCGATACTCTCCTGCACGGACGGTCAGAAGTGGACACTGATCGCTCATGCTGGGCGGGCGACCGAGGTACGTCCACCGTGTTTGCCCCCAATAGGCTTTCCAAGCCTCCCTCTCCCGGATGCTCTTTCAACACGAGCTACTTCGCTGCTCGCTCTTCGGCGCGGGACTAACAAGTCTGCTGATTCTTGGCACTGACCGATAAATACAGCTGACCCTCTTCCTGGTCTCCTTGTCTCCAGCGCCATCCTCGAGCGATTTCCTCCCATGCTCTCCTCGACCACCCTCCTCGGCCTCGCTGCTCTACTGCCTGGAGTCCTCGCCTCCTACACGGGACCTACGTGCGGCGACACCAGAGCAGGCACCTGCCCTGGAAAGCCCTTCGTTGGCTCGACTTTTACCGGTCTTTTGTGTGGTCTGGGAGATAGTTCGTCCCCTGCCCCCTTCCGTCTTTTGTTCCTCCTTTGCTCCGTCCTTTACTGACGCTTCCTACTCGCTGCTACGTACAGACACTCCTCAAGAAGCCTTCGCGGACCTCACATTCCAAGGGCCGACCGCGCTTACCGAATGCGCCCAAATCTGCGCAACGAGTGTGCGTACACTTCCTTCCGTCAAAGGACAACGCGAAGAGCACTTACTCACGGATCTAATCAACAGTCGCTCTTCGTCCTCTATCAAGAGTTCGCCGGCCCAGGTTTGACCGGTTCCTGCTACTGCGCCTCGGACATCGACTACGCCGTCCTGCTCGCCGCCGCCGTCGACTGCTCGGGCGCGGACGTCGTCGCGACGTACTTCCACCCGGACGCCGCTGCTGCTTCCGGACTCGCTCGTCGGAAGGAGACTTCTGATGCTGCCAAACGTCGACAGATCGAGACCAACACTTTCTGCCCTCCAGGATTGACGCCCTGCCGCATTCCCGGAGCGAGCGAGGGATACGAGGTACGTGACCCTGCTTTCTCTTCTTCTCATCTGCACGACTGACTCCTCTACTCCAATCTCTTCTTGGCAGTGCCTCAACACCATGACTGAGCTGGAGTCGTGTGGAGGATGCGTCGCTGGACTCTACTCCATTCCGGAGGCGATTCTGACGACCCAACTCGACCAACGCGCCGACCGCTCCCCTTGGCTCGGACCACTCCCGTACGTCTTCAAGATTCATTTATTGGCTCTTGGAGCTGACCAGGCACAATCGTTTCGCAGACCGTACGTGTACGGAACGGCCATCACCAAGCGTTCGGACGAAATTGCCGGCCTTGAGTGCGTTTTTCCCTTTTAATCTTCTCTCTTGCCATTCGAGCCCCGTCTGACTACTTTTTTTTCCGATCTCACAGCTGCACGAGCGAGGCCTTGCGACGCGGCGAGCAATTGACTTGCAAGTTGGGCTTGTGCGTCGGACTTTGATCGTTCCTTTCCTCCTCTTCAACCCTCGTCGAGGTACCCAGTTGCGCGCTTCTTCTTCTCCTTCTCTTACTGCCCGCTCGTCACACTCTTTATCCCACACTCTTTACTTCTAAACACTCTTTGTCCCTGCCAATCGTTTTGGTCATTCTGGTCTCTCATCCTGTATCATGAACCTGCTTTGTTGTCTTTTATACGGGGTGCAACATTCTTGAGGCGAGTTAAAAATCTTGACCGAGCCTGAAAGATCTCAGGTATCCTATCCCAAGACCTCTCGTTCGCCGCAAGTACGTAGAGATCAGATCAAGGGAACAAGATCTCAATGTGCGCTTCAATCGACTCGTCGGGCGGAGTTTGGCCCTTGCGAACGCGCTCGCAGGGGACGCTTTCGTCGACCGACCGACCTCCCGCCCCCATTCAGCACCCGTCCTGAGACGATGAGCTCGCACTCATCGCCCTCGGAGATTGAGCGCAAGGTCGACACCAAGCCGCCTCGACCGCACCGGACGCCGGAAGAGAGGTTGGACGAGGTTCACCATGGAGGGGAGGAGAACGAGGTGATCGACCTCTGCTCTTCACCAACCAAGCCCAAGATCAGTCGGTCCGCCTTTCTTCGCACTCTCTTCCTCAGACCTAGCTGACCGAGGCGGTTGCTTTACATCGGGTAGAGCGGGAAGAGGTCATTTGGGTGTTGTCAGAATACGGAAAGGAGCAGGAGGAGGTCAAGCAGCAGCCCGCCAACGTTGCCCCCGCCGGGGAGCCCCCGAGGAGGTCGAGATGGCTCATCTCGAAGCAGCCCTACCGAGAGATGGACGACGAGGACGACCAGGAGGAGGACAAGAAGCGCGTCAAGAGGATCAAGCGGAGGCACTCGTCGCCCGTCGCGGGTCCATCACAACCGAGGCAGGTGCGTTCTCTACTCCGCCGCTCGAGCCTCTCCAACAGAGCCGCTTTAATGATCCACCTCCTCTCCCTGCTTCAACCCCTACACCTAGCCCTCGATCAATTCCGAGGACGAGGAGAAGAAGCCCAACATCAAGAAGCTCAAGGAGAAGGAGAGGGGCCTCAAGTGTGCGAATTGCAGCAAGGGATCGAGCCGGAAGTTCAAGACCCTCACTGCGCTGGCGGCGCACACTCGAGACAAGCACGGAGGACGAGTGGAGATGCCTTGCGAGTTCTGTGAGCGGAAGTTCTACGGCGACAAGGAGCTTCTGAACCATCACAAGCAGAACCACTCCGGTCAAGGTCGAACCCCTTCGCGTGAGTCTCTCCCCCTCCTCTTCACAACCTCACCTCTTCTTTCGCTGAACCTGCTTTTTCAAAATCCCAGCCCTACCGCAAGCCGTCGAAGGAGTGACCTGCTCTCTCTGCCCAGGAAGGACTTTCAAGAATTTTAACGGACTGTCAAGCCATCGATTTGCCAAGCACCCCGACTCCTGGGGATTCGTTCCCCTCGACGGTCAGAGTTTGTCGTCTCTCTGTTGATGGCGCTTCTGATCTCCATTGTTCCTTTCTCGTCTGTACGGCTCAGGCTGAGCCTCTCCTTCTTCCGCTGTGACCCAGACATCCTCACGTTCAAGGAGCGCCGACAAGGAGAACGACGAAACCGCTTCTACTGCCCCGTCTGCCATGTCACCAACGACCTCTCGCTCATCGTCATCCGAAACCACGCTCAGCTCTGCAAGTCCATCAAGCGCGAGGCCAAGATGGGGCATCGAGACAACTCGGCCGTCGACCTGGGCGGACTGTTCGGAGGCCATCCGAGCGATCAATCCATGGACGCCGGCGACGACGAGGAGCCTCTGCCCTTCAGGAAGCCACGACTTCCGACGCCTGAGCGGGACGCAGAGGAGCATTACGTGGATGCAATGCTTGATGAGCAGGGAAAAGGAGCGATGAGTGCGTTGCAGCGCAGTTGGGAGTAACGGTGCGAAAGGGCACGCGACGTTATTATATTTGTTGGGTCTCCCGCTCTCTATCTCTCTCTCTTCTGTACTCTTGTACGAATCGACGACACGACTATGACCCCTGCTCATCTTTCGGAGGAGTGAGTGCGAGCGACTACATAACTTCCGGTCTAAGCGCGTCCCGAGAAACGACGACGAGGACCGTCCGTACTTCGACCTCGATCTCGTCAACGACAGTCATCCAACACAACACCCATCTCCTACCCTCTCGCATGGTCCACCCTCTCGTCCACCTTCAGCCTGCCTTGAGATCAGCACCGTTGCTGCTGCACGCCCTCCGACGGACGATCATCACGCCTGCCCCTCCCTCGGCAACCCCGACATCATCCCCCTCGACCTCCTCCCCCTCCCCTACCTCTGCCAGTCCATCACCAGTCGACCCTCAGGCAGCTCATGAGCTTCTAATAGAATCAACCTCGCCCCACTTCTCCTCTTCACCTCCGAACGAAGCTTCGGCGGGCGAGACCTCTCCGATCCTCGCACACCCACCCTCCTCAACCCACTTCGCCCACATCCCCTCCCTACCTCCGCTTCCAACACCACCGCACGGTCCTACGGCCAACAAGCCATCAGCACGACCACCGCATCCCCATCCTTTCGACACGCACGCGATCGTCAAGCACCTAGAAAATGCGGGGTTCGAGCACGGCGAGGCGAGGCAGGTGATGAGGGCGACCCGGGAGTTGGTGCTCAGACGGACAGAGCTCGCTCGGCAGGAGCTCTTGGGCAAGGAGGATATGGAGAACGTCAATTCTCTCACACTATTTTCTGTCGTTGAGCTCGTTTGAGAGACGGAGAATAGAGCCTGACCCTTCGCCTGTCCTGGAACCCCCCCCCCTCTCCCCCTCCTCGCACGCAGCAAGCCTACCTCTTCAGAGCGGCCCTCTCAGAACTCCGGACTCTTCTCTCGCTCAGGACGAGAAATGGCCAGGCCTCGGTTCGGTCGTTGACGCTTTCGGCGGAGCGGGAGGTCGAAGGTCTGGGGGATCGGATCAAGGAGGGCGTCGAGCAGCTGAAGCACGAGTGAGTCTCCGTCCCTTGAGAACCTCGGTCGTCGCTTTGAGACTCGTAGGAGCGATTGAGAGGCACAAGATTGTAGTCTGGTCTCTGGGTTTGGCGGGCGCCTGGGGTGCAGGCTCGATCTTTCTACCTCTTAAGGCCTTCGTCGTCGTCAACGAGCAAACTTCGCACGGCAGCTGACTACGAGCTCATCTCACGCAGGATCGACATTGAACTCGAGAACCGGAAAGCCGACACCCGTAGCGAGCAGAAGGCGTACGAGATTGCCATCGAGGTCAGTGTCCACCAATTTGACTCTGGCTCCTTTGCGCAGCATCCTAGGGCACGAAGTCTGACAGACCGTCCTCTTTCTCGCCTGCAGGAACTCAACAACAAGTTTACCATCTCTCTCGGTGACTTGAGGACAGATATCGAGCAGTACAAGTGGGAGTCTACACGGAAGGGTATCGGTTCGTCCTCAATCTCACTACTGCACTTAATCCTCTGCGCTTGACAGCTCACCTTCTCGTTCTTGTCCTGCAGTCGTCATCGCAACCGGGGTCATCTTCTTCGTCACGTTCACCCTCCTCTACTCGACCGAACCTCCGCCGCCTCCTCCGCCAACACTCCTTCCGCCGGCGAGCAGTCCTCGCCCGTCCAGTACCGGCCTAGCGGGGAGCAAAGGAGGACATTCTTGGGAGGCGGATGACGATGGAGCGGAGGGTGGAAGGGAAGTTTTGGGTGGTGTTGAAGGGGCACCTTAATGGACATAACCTCCAACCAGACTGAGCGCATGAGTGCGCGAAGAAGGAAAGGTCGAAGGTGGAGTACATGAGCATTGCAGGCTGCCCCATTACTTACATCGCTCACTACTTAAACCCTCCGAATCTACTCCCATCCGCTCTCGCCCTCTGACATCCCTTACGCGAGAGCGACGCAGACACCGTTCAGATACGTTTGCCCCCTGCGGCCGAGATGATCAGAGGGCGACGCACTTGCCCTTCAGGCAAGTCGCTCCTCCACCTCGTAAGCGTCCCACTCCAGAAATCTCAGTGCAGCTGTGGGAGAGCGAAAGAAACTGTCATCAGCTCAGAACTGGAGGCAAGGAAAGCGAAAGAGAAGAAAAGGGCCGGTTCAAAGGATGGTTTGAACGTTCTCAACGCCGAGAGGTGGTTCAGACTCTGTCGACCGAGCCGCTGCGGACGTCGAAAGTTGATGGAGAGGCTGGTCCCAGGAGCAGGGGATCTTGTGCTTGGCTGTCGATCACCTTGGACTGGTAAACTCCAACCAGACAACCTCCGCACGACTCGAGCTCATTGTCCGTGTCGATGCACTAGAGTGACAAAAGATTAGGGCGACCAGGGTCAGCCTCAGCGGCACCAGATGGAGGGTGCCACGTCTCAGCAGTTAGGGCCGGTGTAGACTGACCGGACGAGAGAGGGACCGAAGAGAGCAGTCGAGACGCCGACCAGGAGACCTGGAGCGCTGAGCGCAGGCATACCGAAGGGATTAGGTCCGCTGGAGAGTGGAGCGAGGCGAGTCAAGGCAAGGAACGGCAGAAGAAGACGCCCGAGAAGGAGCAGGAGAAGGGAAAGGAGAGATGAGCTGAGGGCACCGGACCGGAGAAATGGGAACTAGTCGTTCGTTGGCCATTGCTTGATCCCGTTCAACCTCGATCAGGCGCCCGAGGCAGTGAGAGCAAGACACGTCCAGCACGCGTAAAAGGCATATACCGAGGACAGTGAAAGGATCAACGGAGAGCACGAGGGCAGGAGAGGAGTGAGAGATCGTAAGCAAGCCATGAGGGGTAGTTGAGGGGCGGCTGAGGGAGGGAGACGCGTCGAGTTGGCAAGCAACGGCAGATAATCTCGGTCTGAAGGCTGTGAGGACGTCAAAGATGCATGAGACGGACCGTCAGGACGTCTTCAGCTCCGGAGACCATGGGGGGGAGGGACGTACTTGTGGTCGCTGCCCTCCTGGCCCGAACCAGCGCAGCAAGTCAGGGATCCCTCCTTGAGAACCTCCACCGAGAGACGAGAAAGACCTGCACCCTCTGCACGAGCACCCTCCCTGAGTCTGAGTGCGTGGTAGTGCTGGCGTCGTAGGAAGCCCGAGATGTCCCAATAAGGCGGCAGGGGACGGGCGTGGACTTGGGCTGGCTGAGTAGAGTCGGAGAGAGAGCGCGTCGCGTCAGCGAGGAGGATGGGCAGACCTAGTCCTTGACCTGTCTACCTGCCCTTCGGGACCCATCCTCTCGTTGTCTCAAGACCTTCTTGACGGTGTCCTCGTCACGGTCAGCCATATCGCGAGGGTGTGCGAGTGCAGGCTGGGGGAGCAACCCTCGAACCTTTCGAGATCGCTGGCTCCGACCCGTCCCTCCCGCTGCTGCCAACGACCATCTTCAAGAATCGCTCGTCAACAAGCAACGACCATGACGACCGACTGCCCCGACGGATCCTGCCCGCCGGCAAGCGTGGTCTCCGAGCCTGGTCCGTTTACCTTCGCTCGAGAGTGACGGTCTGGACTCGTGGGCTGACTCCCAGACCTCCTCTTGATCTCTCGCAGCAACCGCTCCTGCTCCCTCCAGTTCGTCCACCTCTGCCACCCACTGACCTGACCTTCGCGCAAGCTGACGAAGTGACTCCTATCTGTCTCCAGCAACGAAGCCGGCCAAGAAGGACGACTCGCACATGCTCGACCCGACGACGTTCGTCCCGCCCGTGCCCGCCCAGTCGTCCGGCATCCAAATCACCATCGAGTTCTGCAACCGCTGCCGATGGCTCCACCGAGCCGTCTGGGTCCAAACTGAGTTGTTTCTGACGTTCCCTCCAGCTGAAGAAGGGGGGAGGACGAAAGGTGGCATTGAAGGAATCGAGTTGAGGCCTTTGGTGGGCGAGGAGGAGGGAGGACGGTTCAGGGTCTGGCTTTTCAAGGATGGCGTGGACGAGAAGCTGATTTGGGATCGCAAGGTACGCCCGTAGACGTTCCCTTTTCGGGGCTCTCATTGTCGTCTGGGAATGATGCTGACTAGTTGGGCTTCTTGCTCGTTGAACGTCAGATCGAGGGTGGATTCCCTGAACTCAAGCACCTTGTGCATCCCTCACTCCAACCTCGTTGTTCGACTTGCTCTTGACTGACCTCTCCGCTTCTCCTTTCGCGAGGGCTTCCTTGTCGAGCAGAAACAGCGCATCAGGGACGTCATCGCGCCTTCGACCGACCTCGGACACTCGGACGTCAAGAAGGACTCCTCTGCCGCCCAGTAATGCGCCCTCGCGAGGGCAGAGTCGGTCGAGACAACCTGTGCGGAGGGTTTTTGGACGATGAGGTGAGTGGAGGGTCGCTCTATGAGGTCAGTGTGCGATTGCGGTCTCGTTTGGGTCGGTCCGTCCACATCCTCATCCGGTCGCAGACAACGACTCGTGGTCGACCAACGACGGTCTCTTCGGGCGACGGAGACGAAAGGTCGGGAAGGCGAAGTTGGGCTTTCGACTTTCGTTCTCGACCCTTTTCTGCGGTTTGGTTCGGTGAAGGAAGGGGGGGGGGGTTGTGAAACGACAACAACCTTGACGGCCAACGGACTCGACACCTTACTTATTCGCTTCCCTCCCCTTCGCTGCGCTGGCTGGCTATTTGAGATGCGCTCGGGACTCAAGGATGTACATGGCTCTGAAAGGCGACTTGTTGCGCGGGGTGGGGGAGCGGAAGACGACCGTGAGCGCACTTTGTTCTGCATCTGCGACGTCGACCGGCCGGGCTGGAACGGGCGAGAGGACGTCGGGAACTCTTGCCAGCAGGAAATAAATAAAAAGGGTCCAGGGAAAAAAGAAGACCAATGGCAGGGCGTCCATCCGACGCGGGAGGCCTCGCTGGTCTTTTCCACTGCCCTGCCATCGACCCACCACCTTCGACCCTTACTCTCTTTTTCATCTTCTCTCTCCGGCCATGTCCCTCCCTCCTTGCGTCCAGCGCTTCAAGGCCGTCTGCCCCTTCCTCGCCCAGACGAAAAACTCGCAGCTCCGGTCCTTTGCGTCGACCCCCAGCCCGCTCAGCCCTGCGTTTTCGAGGCTGACGGCCCAGGCGGTCGGATGCCCGGTCATGGGTCCCGCTCTCGAGAAGGTGCGTCTTTCTTTCTTTCTGTTCGCAGCAGCAGAGCAGGAAGCACACGGGCGATGTAGGATTTCGAGGTCTGAAGGAGGAAGAGGGAGGGAGTGGATCGGACGAGGATCGTTCAGACGGCACTTCATAGGCTGCTCCCCGATGACCCGCCTGGTCGCCTGCCCCCCCCCCGTCCCTCCCTTCCTCCTTTTCCCTGTCGCCTCCCTGCTCTCGTCTGCTCTGCTGTCCTGCTCTATCCTCGTCCAGGGAAAATGAAACTTTTTGGCTGACTCGTGCTTGCTCGCTTCGTGTATTTTTACCCCTGCCCTAGGCGTCTGGCGGACCCCTGCCCTCTGGCTCGTCCCGCAGCTTCTCGTCTGGCTGCCCTGCCTCGAGCGAGTACGCCCCCCAGCTCCAGCAGGCCAAGCAGTCGGCCCGGTCGTCGACCGTCACCGTCGAGCAGATCCACCGAGTGCGTTTTTTTTTGCGTCTTCGCGACCTTCCAAAGCCAACCCCCTCTCCTCCGAGCTCGGACCTGCCGCTACTCCAACTTCCGCCCTATTACCTCGTCCCACTTCCCTTTTCTTCGACTCTGGGTCTGACCGATACTCTCTTTAATTTCTGCAGCAACAAGGAGTGATCCTGCCTCACAAGGTCGCCTTCACCGGCGCAAAGTGCCCGCACGCCCACCTCGCGGCCCAGGCCGTCGCTAAGGTCCAGGCCATCAACGCCGACAAGGCAAAGAACAAGTCCGTCGAGGTCACCTCGGAGGGCAACTTCAACTACGAGCACTTCTACGGCGGCGAGCTCGACAAGAAGCACCGTGACAAGTGAGTGTCCTCCGAGGGCTTGCCTGGCCGTTCTTTGTTTAGTCCCAGCTCGCTGACCACGCTCGCCCCTTTCTCGCCCTGCCTCAGGTCGTACCGGTACTTTAACAACATCAACCGCCTGGCCGCCAAGTTCCCGATTGCCCACACGGCCAACCCGAGGGATGAAGTCAACGTCTGGTGTTCCAATGACTACCTGGGTATGAGCAAGAGCACCGTCGTCGTCGAGACCATGAAGTGCGTTTTTTTTCTCCGCAGTCTTCCATACCTGCTCGTTGGACACTGACCGTCGCCCTATCTTTCGCAGGCGGACGCTCAACAAGTACGGCGCTGGTGCCGGAGGAACTCGAAACATCGCTGGAAACGGATCCCTCCACCTTTCGCTCGAGGACGAGCTTGCCTCCCTCCACCGCAAGCCCGCAGCCCTCGTATTCTCCTCCTGCTACGTCGCCAACGACGCTACTCTCAGTACGCTCGGCTCCAAGCTTCCCGGCTGCGTCTACTTCTCCGACTCCTCCAACCACGCCTCGATGATCCAGGGCATCCGACACTCCGGAGCCAAGAAGGAGATCTGGCGGCACAACGATCTGGCCGACCTCGAGCGCAAGCTCGCCGCCTACCCCAAGGAGCAGCCCAAGATCATCGCTTTCGAGTCCGTCTACTCTATGTGCGGTTCGGTCGCCCCCATCTCCGAGATCTGCGACCTGGCTGAGAAGTACGGTGCCCTCACCTTCCTCGACGAGGTCCACGCCGTCGGCATGTACGGTCCCCGAGGAGCCGGGGTCGCTGAGCACCTCGACTTCGACGCCCACGCCGCCGCTGGAAACTCGCCCGACGCCATCCCTGGCTCCGTCATGGACAGGGTCGACATCATCACCGGTACGCTCGCCAAGGCCTACGGTATCGTCGGAGGTTACATCGCTGGATCCGCCGCCATGGTCGACCTCATCCGATCCTACTCTGCCGGTTTCATCTTCACCACCTCGCTCCCCCCCGCCATCGCCGCCGGTGCGCAGGCTTCGATTGCCTACCAGTCCGAGTACATTGGCGACCGCCGACTGCAACAGCTCAACACGCGATCGGTCAAATCTGAGCTCGCTCGAAAGGGCATCCCCGTCGTCCCTGGACCGTCGCATATCATCCCCGTCCTCGTCGGAGACGCCGCCCTCGCCAAGATGGCCTCGGACACGCTCCTCAACGAGCACGGCATCTACGTTCAGTCGATCAACTACCCGACCGTCCCCGTCGGAGAGGAGCGACTGAGGATCACGCCCACGCCCGGCCACACGGTCGAACAGCTGTCGCACCTGATCCAGTCGCTCGACCAGGTCTTCAACAAACTCGAGCTCAAGCGAACGTCCGATTGGGAGGCCGTCGGTGGACGAGCTGGCGTTGGCGCGCCTGGCGCCGAGGACGTCGAGCCCATTTGGAACGACACCCAGCTCGGCCTTCTCGACGGGACCGCGCCCAAGATGGCCAAGGGCGGACGGCAGATGGCGATCGACCTCGAGGCGGCCGAGTCTGCGCTTGGACGGGTCAGCAGGCTACTCGGCAAGGCAACGCTCAAGGCCGAGGCGGTCAACATCGAGTTCAAGACCAACGACATCCTCGACCTTGAGGCTGGCCACCAGGCGCTCATCTCGGCCGTCGAGGAGCAGAAGAGGATCGAGTCCAGGGCCTAGAGATGAGGATGCTGCTCGTCCCGTTCCTCTTGCCCTCTCTCCTGTCGTCGTTCCCGGTCTTGCTCTCAGTCCTCCTTGTCCTCATCGCGTCGCCCGCCCTGCTTTCTTGTATAAACCAAACCCTTGTGGATCAAAAGCATGGTCCTCTTTCCTTTCCAACCAACCAATCAATCGAACCTTCTGAAAGACTCTTCTTGCAAGTCTGCTGCGTGGTTGAGGACTCTGTATTGATCTACATCGGGGTTCACGGGCAGCGTCGATGCGATCGTCGTGGGTGGGTTCACTCACCCACCACCTGCCCGTTTGCTGACAGAGTTCGACTGAAACCCGTCCTGACCGTTTGCCCTTCCATACTGACCTCTCTCGAGAAGCTTGGCCGACAAGAGGCGGAGCAAGAAGGAAGGCAGAGGCTTCTTCCCGCTTTCAGCTCTCCATCTCTCGTCGCTCCCGCCCGCACCGTCGTGCTCCTTCTCAACATCGCCTTCGCCGCCTTCCTCTCGACGTTCCTCGATCTCTCGGTTCTGGCTCAGTCGACCTTCATGGGGACGACGTGCGGAGACGTGCGCGTCGGGGCGTGTCCTGGCGAACGAGCCCTTCGTGGGCAGCTCGTTCGAAGGAGTTCAGTGCACGAACAGTTCGTCTCCTCCCCTCCCAAGATTTCCCGTAGCATCGAACTCTGACGGATTGCTCTCGGCCTGCAGGCGTGCCAGGATCTGCTGTGACTGGAGGAGTTCCCAGTGGGGAATTTGTAAATCGCCTGTCGTGTGCCAACGCTGGTAGAACTTTCGTGAGTCAGGTTTCTCGACCCCCCCCACCTTGTTTTCCCTGACTTTTTCTATGAGCATCACCCATTATGATTCTGACTCTCCATCTTCAACCCCTCCAGGCTGTATTATACGGAGTCCTTAAGCCTGACAATTTCATTGAAGGATGTACATGCGCGGCTAACATCGCCGCCTTCACCCCTTCAGCTCGCGACTTTTCGACGACGACCGAAATCTACGCCCACTCCTTTGCGGCTCGAGCTTCGATGCTCAATCGCCGTCAGAACCGCAAGGATCTTTTCCGCCGCCGACAGGAGGAGGATATGCACGAGTTTTGCCCTAGAGGACGCACGCCCTGTCGGATTCCGGGCGTTGACGACGGGTACGAGGTGCGTTTTCCTTTCCTCAATTTTCCTGCGTCTGGCCTTGACTGATCGAGCCATGGATCACGTGTCTGTCGCAGTGCATCGACACGATGACGGAGCTTGAGTCGTGTGGGGGCTGCATCGCCGGCGTGTATCGTCAAGACGAAGGTGTTCGCCAACGACCGCTTTCGGATTCTTTTCTCCTTGCGTCAGTATCTCCACTTCAAATCCTTCTTAAGACTTGAGGGACTAATCAATCGTCTCACTTGTTGTATACAGGCCTGCCAAATTGCCGTCGTCATCGCTTGAAAGTCGTTCGGGCAAGGAAGATCCAGCTGTCGGTGTCGAGTACGTTTCACACCAGCCTCACCTTGCCATCGCTTATTCTGACAAGACGTCCTCCTCCTTCCTTTCAATACCATTCAGCTGCTCAGCCCTTTGGCCGTCTGGGCGCCTGGGTCGCTTTAAGCGTCGTTCGACGACATGTCAAAACGGAGTGTGCGTTACCCTTGGCCAAAAAAACCGCACGAGAAAGTGATAGCCCGCATGGGAAGGCATTCCAAAGGGCAAAGAAATGGACGAAAGAACTTCATCTCTTCTCTGTTGTACCTTGGTCGTTACTGTCGAGGCCTCACGCTGTTTGTCCTGTCTGGTTATCCCTTTGCCTGTCGACGGACAAACCTCCCTTCAATCTCTACATCCGAAAATTTTGCTAGCAGGTATACATGAGATCGCGCGCATCATATCTGCGTGTCTAGCTGAGGAGTCGTTTCCTTGAGAGAAAATAACGGCTTTTGAGTGGAGTGGCATGAGTCCCACAGCGCGAGCGGTCGACTTCTCCGTCCTATCGTCCTCTCGAGCTATTCGCCTTCGACCGCTCCTCCCTCCAGACAGGAACCCTCCTCGTCCCTGCCCCTTCAGCAAAATAAACACCAGCTACATACAGATGAACTTCCTGCTCTCGGTCGACGCTGCTCTGCCTCGGGTGGCGGGCCTGCGAGCCTTCTCGAGCTCGCCCTCCTCCTCCATGCCCCGGTTCGCCCCCAAGAACTACGGTCTCCTCCCAAAGGGCACCCACAAGCCCAAGAAGCCCAAGATGGCCGACTCTCACGATGATAGAGAGCAGGCTCCTCCCGCCTGGTTTATCCCCAGGTCGTCGACGACGGCAGCCACTCTCCGACCATCCTTCCTCCCTCCTGCACCTCGCACCATGTCCACCCCTGAAGGCGAGATCCCAGCTCCTCCCTCGGACCTTCCACCAGCGCTCAAATCCCTCTGGATGCACCTACACACCCACCCTCTCTTTGTACAGGACTCGGTCCAGTTCATCAATACCCGTCGACCTGCTCCTCGGACGATCCCGATCCTTAACCACCCCCCGCGGAATGGCAAGCGAAGCCGAGGGTTTGTCGACATGGGCGACGGCATCGGCGGGTCGGAGATTGGTGGTTGGTGGGACTGGCAGGTCGTTGCTGTAGTAGAAGGTCGTGGGCCCGGTGACGTTCGGAGAGGAGAGATGTCGGTGCGCGAATGGGTGAGGCTCTCTCTCCACTTCTCTCTCTTCACGCTGGAACCTTCTTCCTGACCAGTTGCGTTCACTTCCCCGGCGTAAGCTGTCTCTCAACCCGATAGAGATCAACAACAACGTCTCCCGGGTGTCGACCAAGACGGCCCGCCTGGTCAAGGGCACCCCTCCGCCCGAGTGGAGTCAAGTCGATACCGGCGTCGGCGTGGCCATCAACGTCATGACGCCGGCGGCCAAAGAGCAGTACAACCTCAGAGGCATCTGGGCCGACGTGAAATAGTCATGGTTCTTGCGCTATCTCTGCAAGAGGGTTGGAGCAAGGGTCGGTAAAGTTCCAGGCGGGACGTTTCGTGCACGAGGCAAGCAGAGACAGAGCACACCCCTCTCCTCAATGAGCCCCCCCCCCCCTTCGAGGTATCTGCGCCTTTACGAGCCAAACGCCTGAGCAAACAAACACAGGCATAAGATCACGCCCTACTCTACCGCCTCCATGTCCTCGTCCTCATCGTCCTCGTCCCCGTTCTCTACAGGTGCAACCTCGTCCCCCAACGTCTGTTCAGCGACAGCTGCAGGTTCCCCTTCCACACCGACCGCCAACGAGGCCGCCGGCGCTTCTTGCCCTTGTGTCGACTGATCGGCCGCAGAGTTTGCGTCGACAGGTCCCTCAGCCATGCTGACGTCCGCCTGATGTGCCTCTTCGACCGGAGCGTTCGATTCTTCCGACACATGCTCGACCTCCTGCGCCGGAGGACCCTCTGCCGGCTGCTTGGTCGACACGACCTCGTCCTCACCCACCTCGACGTCGGGCGAGAGGTCGAGCAAACCCTCGGCCAGCCATCGGTCGCGCGCAAGCAGGTGAGAGAGCGTCGGACCGAACTGCTGACCGAGCGCGAGCAGTCGGTCGGGGTCCGTCAACGGCGACTGAGGCTGACCGGGAGGTCGGGTTGTAGTGAGCAGCTTGGGTAGGATGGAGAAGGCGGCGGCAATGACGGACATGCGGTCCTCGTCGGACCAAAGCGGCGCGGCCGTCCAGCCTTCCAGCCATGCCTTGACCTTGGCCGGCCCTCTGACTTCGCCTTCCTCGCCACTGGCAGCCTCGTCAACGTCCGCCTCCACCCTGGCCTTCTTCTTGCTCTTCTGCCCGTCGTCCGTCGTCCCGCCCCAGAGACCTCGCCAAACGGCATGTCTTCCCAGCGCACCAAGCCCAAGCAAACCCCCCTCCACGCGACCAGCAGGATGCCCGCCCCCGAGCGACCGCAAGAGCGTCTTCGTCAACCTCGGAACGAGCGTCTCGTACACGGCCCCAAACTCGCGCACGAGCGCCTGAAGCACCTGGGAGGCGAGCAGGCGGACTTCTGTCGGAGAAGGGTCCGACTTTCTCGCTTGAGCCGGTGGGGACGGACCGAGCGGGTACGTCAAGAGCGGAGAGAGGATGATGGGCAAGATTTGATGGAGCTGGCGGGTGGTTTGGAAGAGGGTTCGCAAAGTCAGTCGAAAGTGAGTTCGAGAGAGGTGGTTTGCGGGGTGCAACGCACGAAAGGCTCAAGGAAGAGCGTCTGATTTGACACGAGTGCGTTGACCGACTCGAGCAGGTACTGCAGCTCTTGCAGTTGGGTCAAGTTCTGGGCGACCTGCGAGGAGACAAATGATCGAAAGGGCCAACGTCAGTCTATGACCAGCCAACCGAACGCGGTACGAGACAAAGAAAGAACGTGCGCACCTTTTCTCCTAGCCACCTGACGAGGTACGCGACGAGCCCTTGCAGACCCGTGTCGCCTCTCAAGCTGGCCAGCGCGGCCAACCTGGCCCGCTCAGCCTCGCCCAGCTCGCCCTCCTTCAGTCCTGCCGCTCCGCCCAGCGCGGTCGACCTCGCCTCGAGCGAAGGCAGCAGCGCCGCCGTAAGTCGTGTGAAGTACAGCTGGAGCTCCTGGCTGAGCGTCGTCTTCCCTTTCGAGGTCGAAGGCTGAGCCGAGCCCGTCGCGAGGTAGGACCCGTTGGCCGCTGCGCCCGTCCCTCCAGGTTTGGTCGACGATGAAGCCGACGACGCCTGCCGGAACGCCTGGTGGTCGGGCGCGACGTTTTCTGGAATGCGGGGCATGACGCCCTCGACCGCAAGCCAATGAGCCTTCCATTTGACACCCCCTCCGACCAGACCTGGCGGGGGCGTGTCCAGGAGCTTCTTGAAGTCGACCTCTGGATCCGAGAGGAAGTAGATTTCGTTCGTCGACGAGTTGGAGAGTTGGGCGTTGGACGAGGAAGAGGAGGACTTCTTTGGGTTGGAGGATGATGATAAGTTGGACGGGAGCTTGAGAGGGAGAAAGTGGGGTGTCGAGGTCGGCAGAGGCAAGTGGCCGTAGATGGGCTGTCAAGTTGAGAAAACACAGCACGTGTCAGACCAGCTGCTCGAACTCAGAGCGTTACAAAAGCGGGAGAGGAGGCGGTACCTCGATGTTTAGGGAAGCAAGAGCGTGGTTGATGTCTGACGGAGTCATGGTCGTCCGTTTCGAGTGGCGCATGAACTTCTGAGCCTCCTGTAAGCAGGCCGAGCCGGTGCGCAATGCCATTTCGAGATCAGTTAGCACATGGATGAGCGCTCTTGGACCCGACAGCTGCCAGCAAGGGAGACGAACCTCGATGACCTGGTGCAGACGGAACTCGACGTCGCCTGCCAGTGCTTGAGCGACGTTCTCGTCCAGCGAGCTGATCCCTATGTTCTCCGCAGCCATCTGAACGACAGCAGACCACCCCAGATACCCAATGAGGTAGTCAGCCTAGCGATCTCCTTTGGGACAACAGAGCTGGGTCGCCAGGCAGGCTGGGAGGGAAGCGGGACGAACGCGGACGCTGTCGGACGGGTAGATGCCTGGTGCGACTGCGGGTGCCCTGGCCTTGGGCGGCGGTGGTGCCGAGGACGAGGACGGGGTGGCTGTGCTGGATGCCATGTCGTGTGTCCCGAGTCTACGGTTGGAGGAGAGCGATGGCTCGACGGAGGGAGCAGCGACGTGAGAGCGGCGTTACGGGTTCGTAGCACAGTCGTAGCTCTGGCGTGACTCTGGCGTAACATCCAGCCCCTTTTTTCTCTTTTTGATGGCTGCTGCGCGGACATCCCCTGCAGACGATGGCAGCGTCGGCTTCCTTCTCTTGCCAGAGGAGAGACAATCAGATAGATCTGGATATCCAAGAAAGACGGTAGCGCGCAGGAGGGAGGTCCAGCAACGAGTGAGAGTGTTCGTCTGCAAGGAGACGAGGACGCGTCGCTGTCGCCTGGGCATTTCGTCTCGCTGCTGCAGGCTAGCGTCGTCCTGCGCCCGTCACCGACACCTTCCTCCTGTCTGTTGCTCCTAGAAACCCTCCCTTGGACACCCTGGCCTGCACGCTATCAGCTTCAGCTACTCTCCTGTCGGATCCTCGCTTCGACCAGGTCCAGCCTCTCTCCGCACCGCCCCGGCTTGCTCGCTCGCTCCGGCCGTCGCGCGCGCTCCGACCGCTTCGCTCAACAAAAGGGGGGCCGACCTTCCCTCTTTCTTTAAGAAATCCTTCCCTCCTCACTCAAGAGCCTCCTAGCCGCTCGTACGTGTGCCCCTCCTCGGCTCGACTGATTCCGTGAGCAGAGATGCTGACTCGTTCGATGTTGATTCATTCGTCAACAGAGTTTCAAAGCTAGAAACCGCAGAAATCTCAACCCCCCTCTCTTCGCCCGGACCTCAGCCAACGTCCCCTTCTTCCTTCGTCGACGTCGACGGAACAAGCTCCTTCCCTCTCGCTCGGCTCAACGGCTCCTCCGCCAGAGGTGACGTCCAGCACACCCAAGTCATGTCGACCCAGGTGCTCTCTCCGCCCACCACCACGTCAGCCTCGACCTCAAGCTCCCCTGCCTCTCGCCCGTTCCCCCGCTCGCAATCCTTCACCGCCCAAGCACCCACCCCGCGGTCGAAAACCCTGTCGACGCCTACTCCCCCTTCCTTC
This sequence comes from Cystofilobasidium capitatum, assembly GCA_014825545.1. Lineage (NCBI taxonomy): Eukaryota > Fungi > Basidiomycota > Tremellomycetes > Cystofilobasidiales > Cystofilobasidiaceae > Cystofilobasidium > Cystofilobasidium capitatum. Next base: position 139,954 of record MVAJ01000006.1, on the reverse strand, counting down.
CTTTACACCTACTCGTCCTACCACGGTGGACTGTCCGATCTGGCAGGGTACGGTTCAGAGGACGAGACAACGACAACGACTGACCGCCGACTGCGCTCGGCCGCCTCCTCGTCGAACGGCAGTCGACCGAGTCGCTCTGGCCATCCGCTCGTCCAGTCCCGCACCATGCCTCTCCGCGAGCTAACGGACGACGAGGAAGGCGCGGACGGAAGACGGAGTGGGGATCTGAGGAGGTCTCGAAAGGAGACGCTGCCAGCCGACTACTGGGCTCGGGCGAAGAGCACGCTCGAGGCTTCCTCATCCTTCACCCAACCTCTATCCTCCTCCTCCTCGACTTCAACGACCAAAGATCCGCATCAAGCAGGAGGACCCACCGCCCTCTCCCGCTCGAGGTCGTCCACACTCGTCGGTCCTCTCAGCGGCGGGGGTTCATCAAGCTCAACTCAAGTCGGCGTTGCGTCCTCCTCGCTCGTCCGTCGACCGACCCTCGTCGAGCAGCTCGAGGCAAAGATCGTCTTCCTCGGATCGCCCTCGGTGGGTAAGACGTCCATCATCCAGCGGTTTACGACGAGACGGTTTGCACCCTCGACCAAGGTGACGGTCGGAACTGGCCTCAGCACGAGGAAGCAGACCGTCGACGGGGTGCAGGTGAGGTTGCAGCTTTGGGATGCGGCTGGTCAAGAGGTGCGTTTTCACTTCGTCTACTCGAGTTGCTGTAGTTCCTGTAGCTGATCTTGGCGGCGTGTTTCGGTTGATCCCGCAGCGGTACCGGTCCATCGCTCCCATGTACTACCGAGGAGCCCACGTAGCGATCCTCGTCTGTGCGTCGCTTCCAATGCCCTTCTTGCTCCTTGTTATCTCAGCATCTGACTGGAAATCACGTTCTGTACGCCTCCCGTTCTTTTCGATCCTGCTCGCGCCGCTACAGACGACGTGACGAACCGACAGTCCTTCGACGACCTGAAGAGCTGGCTCGCAGAGTTGAAGGAGAACGTCTCGGCGGACGTCATCATTCACGTCGTTGGCGCAAAGGCGGATCTGGCCAAGGAGAAGCGGGTCGAGTGCGTGTTCCTTCCCTCTCGTCGTCCTTGTGTGCGTGTCGCGATGGTAAACTGACCCAAACCGTCGTGTTGTCTGCAGTCTTGCGACTGCTCGTCGAGAATTGCGCTTGTGGCTCCTGCCTAGTCCACCTACAACACCCACCCTGACGCTCTCCACGCCCTCCGCCTCGACGCCAACGATGACGACTCCTTCGAGCACGACGACGACGCCCGTCCGGCCGTCCTTGGCCTTGCCGACCACCTCTCGGCTCACGTTTGTCAACCCTCTTCGACCTGCGCTTCCCTCGCCCACCAAGGAGAGCGTAACAGCCCTCGGCCCGGCGGACGACGAGAGCAAGGAGGGCACGTCGTTCCTTTACGGTCGAGGCAGGAGGCGGTCGGGCGACTGGGCGGCAGGGTTTGGGATGGACCCGCCTGCGACTGCCGGCTCGGCCGAGGAGGGCCTGAGGAGGAAGAGTGAGGAATGGAGCAGGAGGGCTGGTGGGTCTGTCGAGCGCAAGGGGGTCAGCTTCAGGTCTGAGGACCGGGACGGGGCGAGAGGGAGGAAGAAGGTGGAAGTGGAGGAGGAGGACGATGGGCTGGAGGGGATTAAGGTCTGGGAGACTTCGTCGTCCACTTCTCAAGGTTCTTCTCTTGCGTAGGATCGATCCAGACCGTATCTCGTGAAGCTGACCCGCTCATTCTTCCTCGCCCAGGCATTGAGGATCTGTTCCTGCACATCACCCGCCAACTCATTGCACGCGGCGACCAGCTCGAGCACGAGCGCCTGCGCAAGGCCCGCGAGAGCGTCATGCTGGACGAACCGGACGCGCTGGAGACGACAAAGTCAACGGGCAAGAAGGACAAGACGAACAAGTTTGGTGGGGGCTGCTGTGTCTGAGCGAGCCCTCCCTCTCTACCCTTCCTCTTCCGCCAGCCTCTTTACGCTACTACACTTCAAAAACGACGCCGCACCCACTACGATATCCTCTCACGACTCATCCGCAACGCCCTATGTCAGGCCGCTATCTGCGGCCGTATCACACTCACCACTCCCACTCCAATAGGTCTCCCGTCACGCCTTTGGAGCGGCACTCTTTCGCAGGAACCTTTCTCAGTCCTTTCCAACAACCTCCGGATCGCCTCCTCTCCACCACTCGGTTCCTTTCACGCTCCACTCCAGGGGGCCTGCAGCGTCTGCTGCTCGTCCCGAGGGCTCACTCAGCAAACCACGTCCCTCCTCCCACCTTCACTCACGATTACTGAACAACCCTTCCCACACCTCGGAAACCAAGCCTTGCCATTCCAGTCCTCTTCGTCTCTCTCACGCTTTCCTCGCTCCTGTTCACAAGTCTTCCCAGTATCCCCCGTCTGCTCGCTCGATCCTCACACATCCCACAAACGAACTGTATCCTTGCCCGCGTTTTCCTCTTCGACTTTCGCTCTTAACGACCCCTTCCTTTCTCGCGCCCGCCCTTGCTTCGTTTCTCATTCACGTGATGGTGATCACACTTCCCAGTCTTTGAGGGAACAAATCAGAACGGAAGCGAGAAAGAAAGAGTCCAAAGAAGTCCTCTCGTCATACATGTCTCTCATCCCTCCTCGAGCCTTCAATTCCTCGTGCGGACGTCCTGACCAAAAGCGACACACACGCCATTTTGACACGTCGACTATCGACGTCCGAATCGACCAGGAGTCAAGATCGCGGAGCAGCTAGACGAGGTCGATAGGACGGAGGAGAGCGTCCTGTCAGATCAGAGAGTGCGAGGAGAAAAAGGTTGCGAGATCTAAGATTCATGTGAAACGCCCTCAATGCCGATGGTGTCGTCTTCGCCCGAGCGGCTCAAGGGTAGCGCATCCAAAGGTCTGCGACTCAAGACAACAACTGATCAGTTTCTGAAACCTCATAGGAGAGAGTGAAAGTGGAAGATCCCTACTTGAGAAAAAAAAGAAGGAACAGAGAGCGGTCGTTGTTTCGCCTTCCCGACTCTACGATATACTCCAGCAACACAATCCCCACACGACTCCAGCTCCGTAGTCGTGTCGAGGCACTTAACAAATGCAGGGACGTGCAAACCAGTCAGTGAGGGCGAAGAGGAGGAAGTTTAGGAAGGAAAGCACACCTCGTACCCGTCCTCGATTTCCGGGATCCGACTAGGAGTGCGACCGCGAGGGCAGAACTCGTGCATCTCCTCTTCTTGTCGGCGTCGGAGGAGCTCTCTGCGGTCTCGACGACGGGAGAGCTCCAATATTTGAGCCGCGATCGACTGGGCGTAGATTTCGGACGTCGTAGGGAACACAAGCCGCAATTTTCGTTGATGCGGGTGGTGATGTCGACCGCGCAAGTGCACACAAAGTTTGCCCGCCATATATGATCCATAGAACACAGCCTGATAAGGCGTGGGTCCAGTTCGGATGCAAAGCGATGATAGGGGTGAGAGTGGAAAATGAGGGGAGGAAAAGAAAAGTCACACACATGGTTGGCACACGCTGCGGCGCAATCTTGAGGACTTGCAAGGGTTCCAATGGGCGTCTCTCCAACCACAGCAGATGCTGGCATGCCTGCCGTTCGAGAGTGTTGCGTCAGAGGCCGATGCTACGAGAAATGTTGAAAAGAGAGGGGACGAACCGGCCGTGCAATGAACACCCTTGAACGTACTACCGAGAAACGTTTCGCCAGGACACGCCCCGGCACGCACGTCACCGCAGGTTGTCCCTGTAAAGTTTGACGTCAGGAGCTAGAACCGAGAGGTTGAGGAACGTCACAAAAGAGGCGGCGAGAGCGAGTTTGTGGATGCAGAGCATGGCGCACGGCGATGGTTGAAATGAGAGCTGGATAGAGCTGGAAAGCGGGAAGAAGGCCATCCCTCTTCTTGTCTTGTCATCTGAGAGCCTTTTCAGAGAGAGATGTTCAGCATGGGAGGTAAGTAGGCTGTACGGGAATCAGTCAAACTCACGCAGGTGGTTGATCGAGTGAACCCACGACGATCGCGACGACTCATGGGCAAAGTCACGCAGCGACCCGTCGGCAGGTTGACGCCCTAACAGTGAACTCCGAGATCGATCCTGAAAGCGCGCTCAGTCTTGCAATAGGACTTGGAAGAGGGCTGTTCAGAAGCTTTTGTGTTGGTAAAAGAGGATCATGGTTCTATACACTGGGCGGCGCAAGAGAGGGGAGCAGAAGAACGAAAGGCTAGTGGATACAGCGAGAAGGGTCGAAAGGGTAGCAAAGAGAGGCGAGACAGATCCCTGACTTGAACTACAAAGGGGAGAGACAGGAGAAAAGGCCATTCCTTCTTTCTTGGGTTTAGTACGCTCGCCGAGTCGCCGCAACGGGGCGGGCGTTGGGTCTTCTTCCGCCTAGGTGGAAGAACCTCCTCAATTTGGTAGAGATTCTCTCTCGAGGAGGGTGCACACCCCTGCGCAAGAAAAGCAAGAGCGCGTGTCAGAGAGGAAGAGCGGAAGGGATGGGGAAGAGGGGACAAACATTTGCTTGAGCTGTCGTTTGGCGCTCTTACTTCCTTGAGAGGAAACCTTTGGGTTGTTTCGAGCAGCTGATTTGACGAAGGCCGAGTGAAAACCATGGGCAAAGGCTTCAGTGGTTGGATCTGCTCAAAGGCGACAATGGGAGGAGTGAGGGGACAGAAAGAAAATGGAGAACGGGGGAGGACGAACCCTTGAGCCCTCGAACGCGATTCTCCCTGCGGGTACGGTTGAAGAAGCTTTTTCGGGTGGTCGTGTGAGTCTGAGTGTGACGGGTGGAGCGGGAGCCGAACATGTTGTGGGATGGAGGGGTGAGGGAGGGTGGCGAAGTCAAAGCCAACGGGGACGCACCCCCTCGTTTTTGTACCTTGGGTAGAGCGTGATCAACGTCATACCACCGGTCTCGTGCTGAGGACTCTCTGACTTCGCTCTAGCTCCAGAAGGAGAGCAGAGCATGCGGGCAAGAGGTGTCGACGTCATGCCTCCTGAGAGGAGGAGGGAGGAACAAAGGCGTGAGGCGAGCGGTCAGCCAGATACCGCCAGACGGCGGAGATTCAGCGAGTGCGCCGAGATGAGAGCTTGAGGCCTTCGTCCCTGCTCGTTCCGAGGCGGAGGAAGGGAAGGACAGGGATCAAGGAGGAGGAGAGTGTCGCCTGTCCAACGATGCGCGCTCGGGATCCTTCCCTCCGTTCCTGGATTAGATCAGATAGTCGTCAGTCAGTCAGTCCACCAGTAAGCTCAGCCCACACCCTCTGAACGCTCGTAAATCGCAAGGGGATTCAGGTCAGATTCTGAAGAGTACCGAGTGGACGTCCGACGGACATGACGCGGAGGCGGAGAGCCGATCCATTTGATCGTTTGCCCCTCAACAACATCTTTCTCCAGCATGTCCGACTCCCCGGAAGCATACAAGGCAGGCGACCAGGTCCTTTTTTACGCCATCGGTGACAGCGAGCCCAGCGAGGGCGAGATCGTACGTCTGTCTCGCTCGCCGTCGCGCCATGCTGCTCCCTTCATCGGCTGCTCGAGCTGACTGTCGTCCTTCCGCCCTCTCTCGCTCGACAGATCGGAATGAAGGAGCTCAAGGCTGTCCGTAACACTCATCTTTGCAACTGTCTCATGAGCTCGTGTCGCTGACTTCTGGCTTTGTTTCGTGATGGACGACAGCCCTGCCTGACGTCGAGCCGTGACGCTGAAGGAAACAGCGTCGCAATGCGCCTGGAGCAGAACGAGATGGGGTACGTCCCTCTTCACCCACTATCGCAGCCTTTGGGATGGACGTTCATGAGCTGATCTCTGGCTGTTCTGACCTGACTGTCCAGACTGGTCATCTTGAGCTTGAAGACGGGCATGACGGCCGGCAGTGAGTTCCTCCCTTAACCCCGTCCGTACCTTTGGCGGCCCCGACTGACTGTTTTGCCCATCCTCCGCGTTTGACGAACCAGCGTTCCACAAGGGTTGCATCGTCAGGAAGGTCGGCAACCGTAGGAGAAGTGAATGAGATGCGCGCTAGATTGTACCGCTGCGACTCTGGCTGGTCGCACGCCGGGTTGCCTTTCTCACTCTCCTCTCGCTGACGCCCCTCCACACAAGATGAAGCACTCTTCGTAAACATGACATCTCCGAAAGCATGAAGCACAAAACAAAACGAATGACTGGAATGACTCTGAAAACGCGGTATCGTAGATTGGACCCGTCCCCCCTCCCCTTCCTTCTCTCTCGTCGCTCATACCCTTCCCCTTCCCACTCACCCGGTCTAGGCCCGGACGATCCCCCTCACACGACCAATCTTGACGAACGTCCGCTTGAGAACGTCCATGACCTCGGGCGTGTTCTCCCTCGCGATCGCATCCGTCAGGAAGGGGTACAAGGCCGGGAGGTGCGCGTCGAACTGGTAAGGGGGCGAAAGAAGACGGAGGGCGAGTCAGCTTTAGGGCGTCCAGATGGGGCAGAGAGGGGCTTGCAAGCAGGGAACTGACAGTCTTGTTATCAAAGTCGCAGTAGCCGCTCAAGATCTCGCAGATGACGGGACTCCAGGCGGCGATGTGTCGGACGTGACTCTCTGCGTCCAGCGCGTTGAAGTCCAGGAAGATGTCGTGACTCAGCCTACCATAGCAAAGGAGAACAGGTCGTCAGTACGCTTCGTCCTCCGAGAGATTATGAGGTGGCTACGTACGGGACGAAACGCTCGAGAACGCTTGCTCTGCTCGTCTGCCGGTCCGAGCGCGGGTCCTCGTACATGCGCATGAGGTTGTTGATGAGCGTCGCTGCACTGCTCGACTCCTGCTTCAGGAGGTTGGGGAGTTGCTTCATGAAACCTGTAAATGAGGGAGGTTCGAAAAGAGGTGCAAGGGGTCAGAGGCGAATCAGAGCAGTTTAAAAGGAGGGCGACGGCGACTAACCGACTTTCCACAGCGCCATCCGCAGGTCCTTGTCGGCGTTGAACCGTCGAGCGAACCGGTAGCTGTCCTCGAGAACGGCCAGGAACTGCAGCAGGTGCTCGGACGGGATGGTCGCGTACACTTCGGTGTTCTGGAGGAGTTCGTTGGTCGTCTCGATGAGCAGCAGCTGGAGGACGCACTTCCGAATGATCTGTCGGAAGATGCGCCGTCGGTCCTCCGTAGCCATTCCTACGACCTGATCGTTCGGCGAGGACGAGCCATTGGTCGGTGCGGCCGCGTCGCGTTGGTCGCGATGCAGGTTGGGGTCGAACAACATGTGGGCGAGAGTGCTCTTGTAGAGTTGGACAAAGGCGGAGACGATCCTCTCCCACTTCTCGACGCTGAGCTTTTGGACGTTGTTTTCAAGCAGCTGCTGGAAGCAAGTTGTACCGATACGAGCCAGCGTGTCATTTTCTGGATAGCAGCGAAACGATGGGGGTCAGCGCTAGCCTCGAGATCGGGACAGCGGAAACGAAGAGCGCACCTTGGTCGATGCAGAAGCAGAGGAGCTCCAGTAGGGGGTCGAGCAGACGAGCCAGCGTCTCAAAGTAGAAGGTGTACATGTCGACGAGGTTGCGCAAAGCAGTGACCATAGTCGTGCTAATCCAGAGCTCTTCTTCCTGCATGTGGCCGGACCGGAGAGGAGCGAAGATGGGGAAGAGGACCTCCTGGCAGACAGAGTCCCAAAAGTCGGGTCGGAAAGTAGCACCGTGCGTCTTGAGGGTGCTGAAGAGTGAGTCGAGAGCCCTGGAAGACCGAGTAGACAAGGGCGTCTGGTCAATCATGTCGCGAGAGGCTTCAAACGAAGTGGGGACGACTTACAACCGTCGGACCTCGAGATCCTCGCCATTCATGATGATGTCGTAGAAACTGAAGAGTACCGGGAACCAGAACTTGACCATCGGGTCGTTGACGAGAGGGACCTCCGTGCTTGGTGCTGGCGAGCCCGGTATCGGCTCGTTCAGAGGGCAGTCGGGGCAGGCGAGCATGACAGGAACGACACCTCGAAGCATCTCCATTGCCTGCAAGCTGATCTTCTGGTACTTGCTGACCTTGCAGAAATCGGTGATGCAGACGGTGAGATCCGCGAAGGCGCCGAATCGGATAACTCGAGCAAAGTGATCCTGATTGATGCGAGTGACGAGGTCGAAAGCGTAGCTGGCGACTCGCTCTGCGAACAAAAGGGACCTAGATCAGCTCTGGCCCGGTGTTTGCGACACGCGAGAAACGGACGTACCCGTGAGAACCTTAGAGGCAGCTGAGAAGACGCCAAACATCGTGCGCCAGCCGGACCGCAGGTTGTCGGACCGAGCCTGGATCATCTGCTGCAGGCACTGAAGGACCATGTCTCGAGCGTCCGAGTTGGTGTTGTGGATCATCGTGTACTCGAACGGCTTGAGGAAGTCCTTCTGGAACTGGAAGTGCGAGAGCTCCTCCTTCTCGAGGAAGCGCATGGCGAGTTGACGGAGGGCGTCCAGGGCAAAAAAGCTGACGTTGGGATTATTGTGGCAACAGACCTGACGATGGAGTAGACAGGACGTCAGCGAGACAGGTGGCGGGGATTGTGAAGGGTCAGACTGACCTGGTTGAAGTGCTCTCCAAGAATCTGCCAGATACCGGACCACTCGAGTCGGATTCGAGCCATGTTGTAGTACGAGATCTCGACGAGCTTCTGCAGACTGAACAGACGAGGGTGGTCGGACCCGCTTGAAGACTGGATCTCCTCCCACGAAACCTCACTGAGGGCTTGGACGAATTCGACGATGGCAGACTGCAGACAGATCGAGAAATGTCAGGTTGAGTTGAGAAACGTCGAGAGCAAGGCGAACATACGCCAGAGAGGTGTCGGGACGAGGAGAAGACCATGTCCGAAGCGACGGTGACTTGGGCCGACCGACTCTCGAGTGCGACATCTTCTCCAGGACCGTGGCGAGAGTTGCGTGTCGAGCTCTTCTTGGCGACCGAGCTAAGGCCCAAGGGAGGTTTACATGTCAGCATCTGAGTATCGTAGACGAGAGAAAAAGAAGAGACTAACGCCCGGCGACCGATGTCTGGCGTCTCGATCCCGTTCGAGATGAGCTGCATCCTCTCGAGCTGGCTGACGCACCGCAGAACGTCGATCCACGACTTCTTAAGCAAGTTGCCCTCGCTCACGGCAATCTCGAGCAGCGTCTTGATCGCCTCGACGTTCTTCGTTTTCATCTCACTCAGGTTGTTGAGGAACGTGAATTTGGCGAGGGTCGACACGAAGGCGTTTCGCTCGAGCTCAAGCTCGAAGAAGCAGACGATCTTGATGGCATGCTTGAATCCTTCGAGAGCGAGCTCGATGACGTCCAGGTCGTCCGTCTCTTGGAGCGGGCCAGAGAGGGCGGCGAGGAAGGGCATCCAGGCCACCTCAAACATTGGCCGGACGTGCTCGAGATGCGACGCGCTGTAGTACTGCTCGCTCGACTTGTCGCCCGCCCGCCGTTGGGTCCGGAGGAGAGTCTTGAAGAGGGCTTCGGTCCGGTTCGACATGCCTTCCGACTGGAGGACATACGCCTCCCGCTGGAGGTCTCGTCCGACGTTGGCAAGCGTTCCGGCCAGCCCGGGTGCGACCGTGACGGTAGGCTCCTGGATCTCGTCCTTCATCTTGATCTCGTTGGTCTGGATCTCGTCGTAGATCTCGCTCATGAAGTCCTCGGGGAGATCGCTGCCGTCGTTGATGCCGCGGTTGTTCCTGAAGAACTGCTCCTTGGTCATCCGGCCCTTCTTGATGTTCTTGGAGTGCGCATCCGTGTTGAGCATAATGACCGAGAAGGCGAGGATGTAGGCGGTGTCGGCGTTGGCGAAGGTGGTGCCCGGGTTGCCGGCAATGTATCGCTCGGCGAACTTGAGGACGTATCGGTCGATCTTCTGCGCTTCTCCGGGCAGCCGGAACGACTGCAGGAACGTCCGGACGGCCTCGACGAACTTCATGTTGCGGAAGTCGAGCATGTCGACGAACGCGTGCATGACCGCAACGTTGGCGTCGGCTCTGTGTCAAGCGACAGGCCAACGATCAGCATCACGTCGTCGCGAGAAAAGCAAGTGTACTGACCCCTCTCCCATGTACTCCCCAATCTGCGCCTTGCTCAGCCCGTCCGTCTTGAGTAGGAACCGAGCGATGTCCTCCGGTGCTCTGCTCTTGATGAAAGCGTTCTCAAGCAAGAAGGTGACGCCCTATAGACAGCAACAACGAGAGTCAGCCGTGAAAGTGGGGGGTTGATTCCGAGTTGAAGTTCTGCCACCTTTTTCGGACTCGAGTTGAACTTTCGGATACCCTCCGACAGCGTCGTCTTGCGCTGCTTAGCCGTCTCGAACGTCTCCGGGTCGTCCTCCCTCGCGAGCCCCATCGGTCCCCCAGCCTGTGCAGGCGTGATGCGTCCCCCTGACCGGACGCCTTCCCCATCGACGGTGCTCTCCCTCCGCCCGTCCTCGCTGTCCCTACGCGACTCGCTCTCGGACAGCAGACCTCGAGGTGCGACGATGCCCCACTGGACGAGTGACCGGAGGATGGTGACGAGGCACTCGAGCGCTTGCCTTCGGAGTCGGATCTCGGGTGGCAGGTTGGCCCATGCTGCAGCGTGCGCTGACGAATGCTGAGAAGGCAACGATCCCGCGTCGGCCGTCCCTGAGCTCGATGGTGAAGGTGAGTTGACGAAGGACGACGAGGGGTGGGACATGGCGGATGTCGTGAGAGAAGGCGGGATGACGGGGCCCTTGTCGAACGCTCCCGCTCGGCCGCCTTCGTTCCTGCCTACTCCTCCCACGCCGGACCCCTCGTCCTTGCCCGAAGCGGACGGTGCAAAGTGGGTACTGCCCACCTTGGCGACGATCTCGACGATCCGCTCGTAGATGTTTTCGAGCGCGGTCCGGTCGCAGTCGTAGTTGAGGTAGATCTCGACCAGCGCCTGCGGGTCCTGCGACAGGCGCGAGAAAACGTTGAGGATGAGCGACTTTTGCTTGATGGTGGACGTTCGCATCTCGAGAATGGGGAGGAAGATCTCGTTGAGCAGGACCTCGATCTCTTTCTGCAAAAGGTGAAGGAAGCAGGTGATCTTCCGTCAGCGGCGGTGAAAGAGGAGGGCAGAGTGCGTGTGTCGGCGTCGACGGACCTTCATTTTGCCCCGCAAGCCCTTCAAGACGTTCCAGAAGATCTCGACGCAAAGCTCAAAGACCTGGCCGACGGGGCTGACGGCGTTTCGACTGAGACTGAGGCAGAGGTACTGCTTGGTCGCCTGTACGAACGTTGCGCGGACCGGCGACGACGAAGGGATGAGGATGTAAGGCGAGGCGAAGAGGGCGACGTGGGATTGGAGAATAGTGAGAATGAGGTGCAGAGAGAGGAGCTTGGACCGCATGGCCTCCGACTCGATCTTCTTGTCACTGTCAGGAGCAGGAAAGGTGAGAGCGCGCATCAGCTCCCTTTCTTTTGGCGTCGAGCGCAGAAAGCCGAGGCCGGACGTACGAGTCGGCGAGCAGAGGCTTCATTGTCAACTTGCAAAGCGCACGGAAGACGAGGAAGGCGTCCTTGACAAACATCTCCTGCTCAGTCAGGGCCATGTGGTCATCGTCGTCCTCGCCCTGACCGTTCTTGCGCGGGCCGGGCGTGTGCGATCGAGAGGGAGGTTGAGGCTGCTCGGAGGGCTCGTCGGACGACCTGCCAAAAGTCGAGCGAAGACGACCGTGTCAGAAGCGCTTCTTCATAAGCTGAACACAACCAGAAAGTGAAGGAACACGCACAAGATGATTTTCGGCGGATTGCTGTGTCCGAGAGGGGAAGTGACGCCTTCGGACCGGTCGATGGGAGGAGACACGTCTCCCTCTGCCTGCCTGACGGGCTGCCGCATGCCCTCCTGTAACTCCCGATCCTCCACGATGGGCGTCGCCGTCCCAGGACCCTCAGCCGCCCCACTCGCTTCGTCCGTGGCCGTCGTCGACAGGAGCGACACGGTCGAGATACCTAGACCCGCAGGCGTCGACGGTCCACTTCCGTTCATGAGCGTGTGCACCGTCGCCGACGAGCTCTTACGGGAGTGGGCCAGCGAGCCTGCTCGTCCTCCGTCGACGCCCAGCTGGCCAGCCTCAACCTTAACCCGACCAAAGACGTGGTGGACCATCTGCGTCAGGCCACCCTGCGCAACCATCTGGTTGACTGGGTCGGCCGAGAGTAGGAAGATGTTGTACACCGTCCGCACGGCCTTGAGGAGACTCGAGTGGTGGACGGGTGTGGTTGGGGAGAGGACGAGCGCGAGGATCGACTTGACGATCTGGAGCGCGACGGAATCGGGCGTCGTCTCGGTGTAGGTGGACGTGATGATGGCGACGAGGTGGTCCGAGACGGTGACCGTGTCCTGGCGCTGAGGAACCTCGGGTGTCGAGGACGTCTCGTCGGACGAGGGCAGTGCGCCGATCGGACCCGCATGAAAGAACGAGTGCGACACGAGCTTGGAGATGCAGTCGAGAGCGGTACTCTGGAGAACGGCCGACCGCGTTTCGCATGCCAGTCGCAGAGGCTCGAGGATGAGTGCTTGGTCGATGGGGTCCGCCTTGATCTCTGCTTCCTTGAGGGCTTCGAGTGCGCTCGCGATGGCCTTCTGAAGGGGAGGCGACCGACGGGCTTCCTTACTCGCCCCGATGGACGTCAGTGCGGTCGAGAGATGAATGGAAGAGAGGGTCGTCGCAGGCAGCGTGCTGAGGGATCCTCGGGACGAGTGGAGGGAAGGGTGGTGGGCCGACGAGATGGTCGACGTCGAGCCCGTTCGCGTGCGGTCGAGTGGGGCGGCCGACTGAGACTGGCGAGGAGGAGCAACTCGACTGCTCGCTTCTGAGCTGATCGACTCTGTCCTCGCTCCTAGCGGCGGACGCGCCGGATCGACGGCCACCTCGGAGGAGGGTTTTGTAGGAGGTTCAGGAGCAGGAGGGGTAGGGAGGGGTGCTGAGGCCGCTTGCGTCGGCGATGAACTGGCGACCACCTCCTGGCCCAGAGGCGCGATGGGCTCGACCGGACTCTCCTTTGGCGGCGGCGGAGGAGGCGGCGTTGAGTCTTCCGTCTTGCTACCGTCGTCGGGGCTGCTCGCTTCCTGTCCGTTGGCGGATGAGGGCTCGTGAGGCTGGACGACAGCTGCTGGGGCTGAAGGCGCGTTGTCGGCCGTCGTCGAGCTCTCGGGCAGAGACGAAGCCTCGGTTCCGTTGGCGGTCTCGTCGAGCGAGACGTCCTCCATGGGCGGATCTGGGTCTTCCGTAGCCATGTCGTATGGGAAAAAGAAGTAACGGTTTTGGGGGAGCGAGGAAGGCAGCGAGGACGAGATGGCCAAGGGCCGCAGCGAGCGCAGGCAACGCACCCCGTCACAAACACCCGTAATTAGTGTTACAACGGGTTACGCCCAAAGACTTATGCGACACCCTTCCACTTGCTCGACTTCGACCCTAATCCTCTGCAGGGTTACCTCATCATGGCGATTAAGTATGGGGGTTACAGATGTGCAGATCGAGCCGAAACTCCAAGAAATCCCCAAGAAAGAGGAGATGAAGCCTTTCTCCATCCTCAGTGCAGACCCCAGCCAAAGTGGTCCGAAAGGATGAGCATCGTCCTCTTGAACGGCCTGCCCGCACTCAGGCTGCCCAGGCTCATCCCCTCCATCTGGCCCCTCCTCGCGTACTAAACCCCCAACCAAAAGCAAAAGTCAGTCACTTGCCAAATTTTCTGTGGGGGAAAGGAACGGTGGGGAAAGAGAACGTACAACCTCCATAGCCGAAGGAGCCCACAAAAAGATCCAACTCCACACCCAGACCCTTCCTACGAAACCCTTCGTCCTCCTCCCCGTCACCTTCCTGAATACACCCTCGATCAAGACCCCAACGCCCTGCATGGCGAAGAAGCGGAACAGGGGCCAGGTGGGACCGTACTCTGGTCCTTTACCGAGGGCTTCGATTGAGATCCAGTGCATACCCGCACTGAGCAAGAACGTCATCATCCTGCAAGAAAAAAGCAAAGGACCCTTTCCGTCAGTGTCTTTGTTGCGACTCAAGGGGAATGCTTACAGGTTAGGTTGAGGAAGGGACGTACACCGAAACAGCCCGAGGGGCACCCAGGTTCTTGGCAGACTCGTACCCGCAAAACTGGAGCGAAGCGCGAAAGAGAGAGTGCCATCTGAGACTCCAAAGTTCCGTCAGGGAACTCGTCCCTTCGGGGTGCTGGAACAGTTGAGGCCAGTAGAGGGAGACGGTCGGGGAGGGGAAGAAGAGTATGGCTGGGAGAGCGACTGGAAAAGGGGAGAAGTGAGGAACAAGGGTCAGTTTCTGGCCTGGTCAAGACGGGGGGCTAGGAGCTCACCAATGTGGTACATGAGGACTGCAAAGATGAAAGGAGGGGCAACGTCAATACCAGGCGCAAGGAGCGGAAAAGGAAGGGTTGGACCGACCTTGAACTGCGAGCGTGGCGAAAGAGCAAGGACAAGGAGGCGTCAGTATACACATGTTCTCTGCAGAGTGACGCCTTCTACGCACCAACATGCAAAGCGACCCCCATACAGAACGTAAGGACAATCGTCGACAGCCACGTCGGGATGCCCTCCGGGTAGGGTGCCTTGAGCGAGGCGTACAAGCTCCCGTTCTTGCTCCCTTCGATCGTCCGAAAGTCGGGATGGAACGTAAAAGGTAGGATGAGAAAGTCGATGAGGAGGTAGCAAGTGAGCAGTATTCGAGCTTCCCGTCGGGCGGCTGTCCAACGGTCGGTGGGTTTCGGAGCGGGGGTGAAGAAGGATGGCGGGAGACCGGGACTGAAGCCGATGTTGCGCATTGTGAAGAGCCACCGAGCGGCCAGTCGGAGGGTGCTGACGGGCGTTCCGTCCTCGCTCGAGTTGATGAGGATCGTCGACGTCTGGTTCGACCTGGTCGCATCGTGCGTGCTCTGGCCGTTGGCCAGCGCCTGCCGAACGTCCTTGACCTGCTTGCCCGTCCAGCCGACCCATTGCGGAGGCTTGCTTCGGAGTCCGAGTTCGAGAGCAGTTCCGGTGTAGACCTGGCGAATCAGACAGTCCTTCAGTGATTTGATCTCCCCAGGGTGCAGAACGGAGAAGGAGACACACCATCGAGTACAAGGCGCCCAGCTGGTTGAAGTCGCGCAAGTGAGAGTGCTCGCCGACAGGCATCTGCCGCGCGAAGCCCATCTGGAGAGTAGCCAGGACCGAGAGCGGCAGAAGGGCTAGCCTGAGGTTGGCGTTGTGAGTCGGCGACTTGGGGTCGAAGAGGAGGTAGGCTTGGAGGAGCAGGACGGGGAGAGCGAGGAAGAGCAAAGGCGAGTTCCAGATGGTCCAGTCCGGGCGTCGTTCTAGCGGAAACACGACGGCCGGTTCCAGGTAGGTCAAGCCAGCTTGCTGTAGAGGTGCAAGGAGGGGAGCCGGTCAGCGGATCCCGAAGCTGGGGCTGAAAGGTCCGTTGGGGCCAACTCACAACCTTGGAGAGGAGTGCGTCCCCTACTTCAAAGAGGAGCATACCGGGTGCGGTCTAGAAAGAACAAAAGAGCAGAGAGAGTGTCCTTGAGAGTGGGAGAGCCAGGCAAGAAGGAAAGCGAGGTCCGAGAGCAAAAGGCAAGATGGGTGTTTGGGTGAGCTGGCGGAGCGTCGGGCGAATGACGCGCTAGAGGGCAACAGGGCGGGCTCAGATGAGTCTCCGCCTCTGCAAACTCCAGACCGGGTTTGGATCAGTGTCAGAGGGAGCTCGTCTAGTCGTCTGATCGTCCTGTCTGTGAACCGTTCAGGTGCGCGACTGGGGAGTTGGTGGGATGAAGGGCTCGCAGGAGCCGGCGGAGCACTGTCGGCTGGAAGAGAGTGCGCGCGACGCTTCAATCACCCTCAATGTTCATGCCGGAGGCAAGTTTGAGTGACCAAAGAAGGGCTGGATGCGACATTCCGACCAATCTCTCTGGTCGTGGGTGCTCTGGTCGAGAAGGGAAACGGCTCTGGCTGGGGCTGCCCTGGCGTCCGTCGGAGACCTCCGCCTCTCATTCTGGGCTGACAGAGAATCCTCCAACCGCATCCCCGCTTGCATCCTTCCTCCCCATCAAAGGATGGCAGCCAGATTGTACGCAACGCCTCCACTCTCTTCGCACTGAGGACCGCTCGCGCCTAACCACCTTGCCCTTCTCTCGATCAGCTTCAGCTCGTGGCAGCCCGCCGCTCTTCAGCCCACCGATGGAGGACCGGTTGACGAGTACGGCCACAACGCAAACGGCGAGATCGAGGGCGACTTCACGTTCAGAGCCGTCTCCTCAGGTCTTCTCGGTGCGTCAGCCGTGCCTGTGCTCCTCACCTGAGGACGTCCGCTGATCTTGCGCTGCTGGGGTCCTGCAGTCGGCACGTTGATGGGTGCGTTTCTCTATCAGGCCTTCCTTGCTTCGCGTATCGTGCTGCAAGCAGATGGGCTGACAACCTAGCTCCCCTCTCTCAGCTTTCACGAACCTCTACTTTGGCCTCCAGACTGGCTGGATCTCCATGATGTCGCTCCAGTCTGCCCTCCTCGGCTACGGAATCTTCAAGCTCCTCATGCACCTCCCCCTTCCCCCGGCAATTCGGCCCACACGAGCGTTCACCCCGCAGGAGAACGTCGTCCTCCAGACGACCGCCGTTGCTACTGGTACTCTACCACTCGCTGCTGGACTGGTCGGGATCATCCCCGCTTTGGAGCTGCTGGATCCTGTTCGAGATGGAGAAGCACCCATCTTCCTCAGCTGGGGAGCCCTCATGGCGTGGAGTGCAGCTGTTGCCTTTTTTGGGTGCGGTCGTTTTGCTTTGCGCGCGAGCTGAGGGATGGGGAACTGACTCTGCGATTGTATCTTTGCAGTGTCTTCATCGCTGCCCCTCTTCGTCGGCAAGTTGTGCGTACCGACTTGCGCGTGCACGCCCACACGGGTGACGTTTGACTGACCTGTTTCCTCTCTTCGCAACGACCAGATCGTCAAGGAGAAACTCGTCTTCCCTTCCGGAACAGCTACCGCCCAACTCATCGCCGTCCTCCACTCTCAACCGTCCCCCTCCGCCCCTCCTGCGCCGCGCCGACGAGCAGGCTACCGCCCTCTGACTGTGCATGACCGAGAGGACGACTCTGACCTCGAGGACGAGGACGACTACGAGGGCGAGGAGCAGGCGGTCGAGTTGGAAAGTATGGGCAGCGAGGGTTGGAAAGCACTTGGGTACAGTTTTGCTGCCAGTTCAGGGTTGACTGTGAGTCTCTCGGCGAGGGTCGTCTGGCTGGAGCTGGACAGGACTGACGCTCAGTCTGTCAAACACAGTTTGCTAGCTTGTTGTTCCCGGTCATCTTTGCCATCCCTGTCTTTGACATCTTTGGGGCTCCTCTCGCGAGCGACTACCTTTGGACGTGAGTCCTCCCCCTTCCCCCCCCCCCCCCCCCCCTCCCCATCTGCTGATTTGAGGATTTCCTCACATCGGCAGATTCTCCCCCTCGCTGTCGTACATCGGCCAAGGGATCATCATGGGCTTCCCCACGACGTTCAGCATGAACCTCGGCATGCTCGTTGGGTGGGCGGTCCTGGCTCCGTTGGCTAAGCATCAAGGGTGGGCGCCTGGGAAGGTCAGCGATTCGGAGGGAGGTCGAGGATGGATCCTTTGGATCGCTCTGGCCATCATGGTGCGTTACTCCCCCTTGAAAAATCTGCTGGTAAAGGTTGCACGCGAAGCTGAACCTGTTGCGCTCGGTGTTTTGCAGATTGCAGAGTCTATCGTCTCTCTCCTTCCCATCTGCCTGTCGTCCCTCCGAGTGGTCCTCTCCCATCGTCGCCAGCGCTCCACCTCCAAGCTCTTTGCCTCTTCCGAGTCGAGAGGTCTTGATTACGTCCCAACGGCCGAAGAAGAGGAAGACGAGGAGGAGGAGTACGAGACGGACGATCGTCTGGTGCCCATGTCGTGGGTCTGGTGGGGGCTTGGAGGGTCGGCCGTTGGAGGAGTGGCGATCATCTGGGCTCTCTTTGGAGGAAAGACTATCAGTCCTTGGGCGACCGCTGTAGGGTTCCTTCTGGCTTGTCTTTTGTCGCTTCTCGGGTGAGCTGGTTTCTCGTGTGCTTGTACGAGTCTGACCGATGCTGATTCCGGCCCTGCGTTCGTTGACAGTGTTCGTGCTCTAGGAGAGACAGACCTCAACCCCGTCAGCGGGATTGGCAAGATCTCTCAGCTTCTGTTCGCCGTTCTTCAGCCTGGGCGAGTGGTTGCCAACATCATTGCAGGCTCGTCCCTCGTCTCCTCTTCTCTCCCTCGCTGGCCTTTGTCGTCGCTGACTTCGCACTCCTTTGACATCAGGTGGAGTCGCCGAGGCTGGTGCTCAGCAGGCTGGTGACCTCATGCAGGATCTCAAGACGGGTGCTCTCCTTCGCGCTTCACCTCGAAGTCAGTTCTACGGCCAGATGATCGGGTCGGCCGCCAGTGTGTTCGTCTCGACTGCTGCGTACAAGCTATACAAGTCGGTGTATGAGATCCCCGGTCCTGCCTTCAGAGTTCCTACCGCTGCTATCTGGTGCGTCTCCCAGCGACATCTGATTCCTCTCGAGCCATCAGCTGATCTGGCAACTCCGTGTCGGTCGCCTTAGGCTCAACCTCGCTCGACTGCTCAACACGGGACATCTTCCGGACAAGGCGCCCCTCTTCATGGTCCTGTTCGGCCTATTTTTTGCCGCGACGTCGTTCACGAAGTCAATGGGTCCGATCTTGCTTCGTGATTCGCCCAGGTGGTTGAAGCACATCCCGAGCGGTATCGCCTTGTTCGTAACCCCACCGTCTTTTTGCTCATCTCTGGTCCTTCGTTCCCTTCCGGCTGACAGGGACTTCTTCTCGTCTTGCAGCGCCATTGGGTTTCTCAACACCCCGAGCTTCTCGATCGCTCGTCTGTTGGGTGGGATCATCGCCCTCCGTTTCTCGCGAGGAGGAAAGGTACCTCTCATCGGTACGTCTCAATCAGCACACATCCCGTCCACCCGCTTGCTGACACTGCACAACCCTTCTCTCTTCTCAACAAACAGTCATCGTCATTGCTTCTGGCTTTGTCCTAGGCGAGGGTCTGACGTCGATTCTCGGCCTGGGGATGAAGTCTGCCGGAGTGGGAGTCGTGAGTTGCTTTGGGTGTCATTTGGGCGGAGGCGGGTATTGCGCGAGCTGCTAGAGACCGTGGGAGGGAGGAAGGGTCTAGAGGTACTGGAGGATTTGCTTTTTGTATCGGATCAATTATGACGGCGGAAGGTGGAATGAGATGGTACTCTTTTTCTGCTTTGCGCGGGTTTGCGAGCAGAGCGCCTGAGCGCTAACCTCGCCGACGAACGAAAGAAGATTCTGATTGGCAGGACCATCATATCGATCACGCGTCGACCTCTGAGAAGGCGACCTCGCGCGGGAGTTCGAAGCCGATGCAGTACATCCACTTTTGGGGGGCGACGAGGCGGACCTTGTGCAAGTAGAATCGGGGCGTTTCGCGCGTTAGGGCGAAGCCGAGGTGGTGCGAGGCGATCTAGCAGAAAAGGGCAGGTGCGAAAAGGGGCATGTTTAGTTTCAAAAAGAAGTACGACGGGGTTTGGGGGTAAGAGAGAAGGAGGACGCACGTCGATGAGCGTCTGCTCGGCCTTCTCCTCCGCGTGGTCGGCGGGGAGAGGTCGCTTGTCAAAGAAGTGACAGTGAACGACAGGCATCTCAACCTTGTCCCACTCGTCCTTCGGCAGACCGGTGTATGATCCCCGGAAGGCATCGAGAAACGTGACCGCCATCGCGGGGAGGTTCATGATGAAGTGCTTGATGTACGGGCTCGAAGGGTAGAGCAGCTTTGGCGGGCCCGAAGGCGGGTGTCGACCAGAGGCGGGAGGTTTGGATCCTTTCGAAGATGAGGTCTTGCGACCTCCCTTGCCGTCCCCCATGTTGGCCTTTCCTTCGGCCAAGAGCTTGTAAGCCAGCTCTTTCTCTTCTTGACGCTTGGTCTTGACCTCCCCGTTGGGTCCGAGCTCCAGAGGCGTCCACGGTCGACGCGCATTGGCGACGACGACTCCTCGGATAAACTCCCTCCCGTCCAGACAACTCACTCGGAGGTTATCCTTGATGTGGTTCTTCTTGCGGTTCTCCTCCATCGACTTTGCCGACTCAGGGTTGAGGTCGTTGCCGTAGACGAAGCACCCTCGCTTGGCGGCAGGGACGGCAAAGGGCCCGACGCCGGCGAAGCCGTCGGCGATGATGTCGCCCTTGTTGAACATGTCGATCAGACGTTCGTGCTCGTGCGACAGACGCGAGTTCCAGTAGACTTTCGAAAAGTCGAACGAAAACTCGATGCCGGACTCGTTCTGCAAGCCAAAACAAGCAACGAGGTGGGAAGCCGATCAGTCAGCTGCACCGTTTTCGAGCACCAAGGGGGAGATTTGGAGAGCACTGACCATCGTAACGTTGAAGTCTGCCGGTCCGGCCAGGATTTCCATCGGAAACGTCCTGAACTCGCTCTCGTTGATGGTGTCGAGCTTGTTGACGACCGTCTTGGCCGCGTTGACCTTGCTTAGGAGGACGTTGGCGATGACGTACTTATACGGAAGGTAGCGGTCTCGAAGGTTGAGGTGGACTGTTCGGAGGAAGGGGGGAAGACATCAGTTGGTCTGTTTGGTCGCACAGAGTCCGGCCGGGGGGACACACTGAGGTGGCCCATCGTGGCGAAACTTGTTGGTGCTTCTTTCTGAAGCTCAGCGGGCAGGACGCTCTGAATGATCTCGTCTGTATGAGAGAGGCCGTGCGTCCACGATATCAGCGAGGAGGAGCAAGGAAGAGCACGAGCATGGACAGGGTGCACGTACTGGCCGTCCAGAAGTCATACGACAGCGTGATCGAGCGACTGGACACTTCCCGTCCGTCGATAAGCTGCTGTACAGCCGTACTGAGCTGGTCTGCAAGATACAGGAACCCAAAAGAACAGATCGATCAGACCAAGGACAAAACTCCGGCACGAATACTCGAGGGAGAGCAGGCAGGAGGCGACCTACCTCGGTCGTTTGTTCCCAAAAGAGCCCACTTGTTTTCCTTCTCTCCCTCTACCTCGACCACACTCTTGATGCCCGCCAGGTCGAGACCCTCTCCAGATTTCCGTATGTCCTTGTTGAAGACGCCCAGCTCGCGAACGGGCACCTTGACGGCCAGGACCTCGACCGAGGACTCGAACGCCTTGGGGTCGAGCTCGAGCATGCCTGGGTGAGCGGGACAGACAGGACGCTGGTTGAGCCGGCTGGGGGTGGTCATTCTGGTGGAGATTTGGTGGAGGTTGAGGGTTGAGCTGAAGGGTCGGCCGAGGGAGGGAGAGGCAGAGGTCCGGTGAGTGCTGAGGGACGTTGCGAGGGCTGGAGTTGACGCAGCGAACCGGAAGAAGTTGGAGGATGGAGCTGGGAGGGTGCGTGAGAGGTAGAGAGTCGAAGCCAGTCGTCCGGCTTGGTGCATGGGGTGACTGGGTACGGGTTGGAGGTCGGGTCTGAGGCGTCGTCGAGTCCGACCGGCTGCTTCCGAAAGCTGGTTTGGGTCCGGGTCTGGGCAGGGCGATCTTGGACGCAGCATCTCGAAACGGCTACACGAACCCCCAAATTTCAGACAGCAACTACGAAGGAGAGAGGGATGAACTCCTACGTACGTCCTTCCCGGATACGTGTCAAAAGTTGAGGACTTCGAGGCTGAACCGTTCTCTCGCCACCAGCCCGTCCACTTCGTCTCGCACCCCCGCCCGCTGCTCTTTGTCGCAGGCCTCGACAGCCCTCCGACCCCTCAGCCCGCCTCCTCCGATGCGTCAGTCCCACACCCCTCGGTCGACAAGGATGAGTTTGCGCTACTGGCTCAGCGTCTCAGGGAGTTGTTTGAGAAGCAGGCCGGTCTAAACGTCTGGGAGCCGAGCGCAGCGCCGTCTACTGCAGCGGGTGAAGCAGATGGCCGAGGCAAGAGGAGGGAACGCAGAGAGTTTAGGATCTCGCTCGTCGACAAGGTGCGTCTCTCTCCCAGCGACAGGAAAACCTGACGACTGACTGATATCTCCTCCGTGTTGCTCTCTCGAAAGGACGTGCGTCTCCCGCCGGTAAAGGTGACGACCGCACCCTCGACCCAACCTACCTTTCAACCTCCGTCGCACTCTCATTCGCACTCGACCTCGCTTCCCTCTCGATCTCCCCTGTCGCCCCACACGCCAAATTCGCCCGTGTACCCGGACGGACTGATCGCGCCCGTTTGGATCCGCAAGCACACCGACCTACTCCCATCCAACTTTGTCCTCTTTCACAAGCTGTCCGCTCCTTCGACACCCCTGTCGGACGAGGACGGCCCGCTGATCGCCGAGCTGAGCAAGCGCCGCAAAGTCCTTTCTGAGCGAGGGATCAAGTTGACGGTCGTCCTCCTCGCATCGAGAGAACTGCTCGACTCGCCCACCCTCGACGGGAGACTGTCGCACCTCCGCCGGTCGGCCACGCTTGACTCGAGATCATCCCTTTTCGTCCTTACACCCGTCTCGTCAGAGGAACTCGTCGAGTTTTCGGCGTCGCTGCAGGACGTCCTGTGGGAGAGTGCGCTCGAGTACTACGTCGCAAAGGAGAAGCGGGCGGCCAGACGCAAGCGCAGTCGTGGGGGTGAGGGAAGGCAGGTCCAGGGTGGCAGGATGCTAGGCGTCGAAGGTTGGAAAGTCCGGGACGAGTTCAAGGCTGGCTTTTGGGCCGAAATGAGGAGCGACTGGGAGACAGTACGTTTCCTCTGACATGCATCTCGACCGAGCATCTCAACTGACCCCCCCCTCCACACCCACCCCTTCTCCTGATTTTCTCCTCCTAGGCACGCAAACACCACCTCCAGGCATACACCGCCCTGCTACAACTGTTCTCGACCCCCCACCTCCTTCCACCGCGCACGAAACGCTGGGCCGAAGCCAAGGTGCTCTCGGACGCACTCGTCCTCCGCCTATCGCGCTTGGGACTCTACCTCGGCCAGCCTTCGGTCGGGCTCGTCAGACAACACGTTGATGCGTTCCGGAGTTTTGGGGATGGGTGGGAGATGGAGCGGGACGGGTGGGAGTGGGCGAGTTGGGAGGGAAAGCAGTGGCGTTTGCTGGCTGAGCTGCTTGAGCATGCGGGGGAGGAGGTAAAGGTTCTCCTGACTCATGCTGGCGAGTGGGGGACGAGGGTGCCTGGGGAGACGCTTTACGGGAGGGAGTGGTACTTTTACGAGGCGGGACGGTGTGCTGAGCGACGAGAGCAGGCGTACAGGGCCGAGTTGGAAAGCGGGAAGGAAGGGGCGGAGGAGAGGGCTGGCTGGAGCAACGAGAAGAAGGTGGACCATTTAGGTCTGATCGTCGAGGTTCATCTCTCCTTTTGCTCCTTCTAAACTTTTTCGCCAGAACGCTGACAAGAGGTGTGTTTTGGCTACGTCTTTGCGCAGCTCTATACAAAGGCATACACTCTCTTGTCGGCCTTGCCCCCTCCTCATTCCCGTTTGGCCCTGCACGTCGCCCACCGACTGGCGCTTGCCTACTCGCGAGCGGGGAAGGACGACCTCAGTCGGCGGTTCTGGGAGCGGCTCGGAAGGGGGTACGAGCGAGAAGGCTGGGGAGCGAGCTCGTTGTTGGGTGAGGAGGTGAGGAAGGAGCGGGGCAGAGGCGTGGAGGAGGTGGAAGGTCTTTGGGAAGGAGTTGGGGACGGACGTGAGTTACACCTCTCCCTGTAACGTGTTCACACTCTTGGGAGGGATGGACGGCTGACTCAAGCGACCGTTTGACGTTTGCAGGTGTCGACCAAGAGACGTTCCTCTCGTACCTCAAAGACCGCCCTTCGACCAGCTCGGACCCCATCATCATTTTATCCTCATCGGCGTTTGAAGCCAACTCTTCCTTCTACCTCCGAACCGCCTTTACTTCGTCGCGCGTTCCGTACCAGCTCCATCTGAACGTGAGCGATGGAGTCCAGCTCGACAAAGTGACCTTTTCGCAGCTTCGACTCGAGTTTTCGGACGGGTCGGAGGTCGTGTTGGATCACGACGATGAGGGGTCGAGGGTCGTCAAGCTGTCTGATGCGAAGGAGGGGAAGGCGAACATCAGGTGGGAGGAGGGGCAAGGTGTGGTTGTCTCTGGTTGGACGTCAAGCGATGTGGCTGGTCCAATCTTGGTGCGTCGCTCTACATGCCCTTCTGCCGAGTTCAATTTAACTGAATTCCCACTTACTGTGTACAGATCAACGCTGCGGTGCTTCGACTCAAGCAAGATGATTGGATCATCGACTTCCAGCTGGACCCCAACCCCTCGGCAAGCAAGCCCAGCAAATCGACCCCTCGCTGGCTGGCCTCGTTGGACCCTTTGACTTTCGTTGACCTGGATAACACGGAGGGTCACTTTACGGGGTTCGCCGCATTCCTAGCTCTGAGGGGATGGGGCGGTTTGACTGACGTTCATCTCTTGCTCTCCTGGTGGCCCAGCGTCGAGACCCGCCCTCACCTCATGGAGGTCGACGTCACACACCCCGCTCCTGCCTACCTGGAGGAGTCCTACCCGGTCACCATTGCGATCTCGAATAAGGATTCGAGACCGATCGACGTTTGGCTCGACATCCTCATTCACCCCTCGGAGGAGCAAGAGAGTACGTCGCTAGTCGGCTAGCTCTCCAATAACACGCGTCTGACCCTGTCTTTTTGCCTGTCAGACAACGTCATCTCTTTGGGCGAGGAGTCGTCCACTTCCTTGATTTCGAACGTCTTCCTCGGCTCCGTTCAACCCTCCGCAACGATCTCCCGCACCCTGTTTCTGCACGCCAAAGGGACTTCCGGCGACCGAACGCTTGACTTTTCCGTCCAGACCCGACTCGCCACTCCCGACGCGCAGGATGGGATGGACCCTTCTAACTCAGACCTGCCCAAGCCCGAGGAGAGGACCAGGACGCTCGTCATTCCGTGCATCCGACCTCTGTCGGTCGCCTTCGACCTCAAGAGGTACTCGGCCCTCGGACCTCAGCGCGACATCCTCGCTCTGGACGAAGAAGACGACTATTTTGAGAAGACGGAGGAGGTCCTTCTCTCTGCGCGCTTTGAGATGCTCGGACCGACATCCATCACGGTCGAGTCCATCACGTACCACGAGCAGCCGGTCCTCCACGCTCGGTCGACGTTCTCGTCGCTGCCTGCCAAAGACGCTCTTCAACCGGCGGAGTGGAAGCAAGGACATTCATTCGCTGCCATCTGCGGGTTCGACCTGGAGGGATCGGCCGACTCGGAGGGCGCGTTGGAGGAGGACGATCTACCGCTGGTCAACTACCGACACTCCTCCCCTGGATGGTACGAGATTGCGTGGAGACGGTGATTCTCTCGATCGTCTTTAGTCTTTGTTTCCACGTTGGCTGACGTCGAAGGACAAATTCTCTCGCTTCTCCCCTCAGATCATCCGACGACGCTACAGTCACGCACTCCACGTTCGCCCTTCCTCCTCTTTTCCGACCACTCCTCTCCCAAGCCACCGAGCATATCAGCGCTCTCGTCTCAACAGACAGCTCTCGCCTCACGCTAATGGAACCCTTTACCATCAACGTCACGATCCACAACAAGTCCCCCTCCCTGCGGTCGGCTGCGCTGCACGTCGTCGTCGAGTCGTCTGATTCGTTCGCCTGGGCTGGTCCTCGGTCGGCAAGACTGCCGTTGCTGCTGGCGGGCCAGAGCAAGGTCGTCAAGCTCCGAGGCGCAGCGTTGAGGGTGGGGTGGGTCAAGCTACCAGGCATCAAATTGTGGGAGCTGATGCCCGTCGAGAACGACGAACCGGCAGAGCTGCGCCCTGTTGTCGTCAGGATGGAGGGCGCCAGTGAGGAGCAGGCTAGCAGGGCCGAGGAGGGAGCGACGTCGGTCGAGTCGAGTTTGCAGGTGCTCGTCGTTCCGCCTTGAGAGGAGGGAAGGGCGGAAGATACACGATCGCATGACTCTGTGATCTCTCATCGCTCGGCTGGCCAGTCGTTTGTATTCGCAAAAGGGATGCGAGCTTTTGAGAGACGGCCATCCAGAGGTACAGATGCGGGAGGGGACGGAAGCGCAAGAAACGGCACGAGAAGTAAGGTAGAGAGCCGCCCCCTCCTACTCAACGCCCACCGAAAGTCTGTCCAGCCGACTGTCACTCGTCCTCATCGCCTCCCGGTGCTCGACCGACCACTCCTCCTTCCACTGTCGACCTCCCTCATCCACAAGCTGCAGCCCCGCCTCCCTCAACCGCTCGTAAATGAGAGGGATCCATCGCTGATGCGTCCTCTCGGCCCTGGTCGCGAATGATACCGACGGGCGAGACGAACGACCGTACAGGCCGACGTATCGTAGAGAAGGGAACAGCGAGGGGGACGTTTCGAGCAGACGGCAGAGTTCGGTGACGTTGCGGACGAGGAAGTTACATTCGCAGTCGGCGCTGCCAGCCTCCGAGCAGTGGTTTAGATAGGCGCCTCCAACGATGAGAGTCTCCAAGTGGGCATGACCACCGACGAGTTGCGGTCTCATATCTCGGACAGTGAGATGCAGGAGTTTTAGACGAGGAAAGTGTTGGAGAGGGGGTGGAGCGGGCCGTCTATTCAGCCCTGCAGACCAAAACCTGTTTAGAAGCCTGAGCGTCGTGAGGGACTTGAATTTCTCGAGGTGGGGTGCCAGAGCGTCGAACGGGTTGTTTGATCCGTATGGGATGACGAGGGTCTGGAGACGGTCCGGAAGGTCCTCTAGAATGCGAGATAGCTGCGGTTGGCTGCCGCACTCCCCACAGAGGTCAATCTCGAAGTGCTTCAGACGCCGGAAGTCGAACCAAGTTGAAGGAGGTGGCGGGGTAAGGTCCCGAGGTAGCGTGAGGGAGAACGTCTCCAGTTGTGGGCGAGTAAACCCAGGGAGGGGTTTTCGCCAGGTGCCAACTTCTCTCCACTCGAGGAATGGAACAGACTGCAAGGCGGGGAAGGATCCGCTAACGAGCTCTTCGAAAAAGTCCCCAGCGGAGCAAGAGGTCGGCAAGCAAACCTCCTTGATGGCCGATCCACCACCCTTGACGATCCGTAGAGAGCTGTGAGAATCAAGTCGTCGTCCAGGGGAAGGGCCGAAAGTCAATCTCGGAGTCGGAGAAAGGAGGCCCAGACCCTTTGCCTGCAATGTACAGAGTCTAGAGTTAGGAAGTCCGAGTCGACGAGCGAGTGAAGGGGAGGTTTGCACGTACTGCCCACGCTGGAGAGACCTGACGGAGCGAGCCGACCGCCTCCCTCCTTTGTTGTTGGTGGGTGGAGACGCAATGGCAGTCCAAGAAAGGTGGATGCGGACAATCTAAGTCCTCGACGACATGGCCGGGGATCTGGAGTTGTATTTCGACTGGAATATGGGGAAGCCTGGGAGAGAGAGTGGGTATGACTTTAGCTGTCAGGCGACGAAAACGAACAAGGGGGGCTGCAGCGACTCACATGCTCGAGCAGGGTGAGAGCGGTCGAGAGCGATCGAGAGCGGAGGGTAGCGAGTCCTAGCAGCGTCCAGAGAGCGCAGGCTCAGCTTTCATCCTCTTTGAAGATGTGTGGACAAGCCAAGACGAGACCACTCACGTTCGTTGATCGTGAACACTCTTTTTCTGAGGCTGGAAGGTGGAGGAGAGGTTGGAGGGCGTCCGACAGGGGTCGGAGGGAGTTCGAGAGTCTGCAACGCCGAAAGGGAAGGGTCGTCAGCAAGCCATCTTGAGCGTCAGACAGTAATCTAGAGGAAGCGTACCTTGTCAAGCTTGGATGGTAAACCTTGAGCTGGGTCGAGACAAACGGGGTGGTGGTTAGGGGAGACACGCCGAGGCGAGGAGTCCAAACGGGGGGAAGAAGGGAGTACTGCGCTGGGGTCGCTCGACTGCGAGTCACCCACTTTGCACTGGCGGTCCCGACCATTAGATATGTATGATGCATCAGGACCAAAGAAGTCGAAGATCGGTGCCGGATCGTCTGACTCGAGCAGCGCGGTCGAAAGGAGGGGCGTGGGGGCGACCGACCGACCCTGCAGGCCCTAACCTCGACCTCCATCAACCCCAAGCCAGCAGACTCTCGATAAGAAGTCCCCGACCCAGCTGTCTTGACAAGCCGTCCTAACCCTTATGATGATAGCCGAAGAGTCGAGTTGAGTCTTGTTGTGAGTTGCGCTCCGAGCCTCTGCGATGGCAGCTTCCCTCATGAGCCCATCCAAGGTGTCCTCTCACCCTGCGAGTGATGCCAGGAAGTGGACGAAGCAAGTCTTAACACGCCTCCGAGGGTCCATCCAAAGTGTCAGGGTGTGCAGCCGGCGCCGGTCCTAGATGTCGTCGTGCCTTTGCGAGTGGGTCTCGGATCGTTACCCGTGCTGCCCGTACCTCCCGAGACCCTACACTCGTCAGCATCAGCAGAGCGTCTCTCTGTCAGCCTGTCCCTCAGCAGGCTGTCAGCCGATCTGTCGTTTTGAGAAGGTGGAAGACGGGTTGCCGTTTGGGTGTCCTGGGCTGCAAGGTAAAGACGGCCGCGTAAAGAGACTGAGCTGAACGCCCCTCAGACCACGACTCGACCCAACATGAGTTTCTTTGGTTTCGACGCAAGTGAGTCCCTGAGACAGCCCACGTCAGCAGCATGAGTACATGGGACTGACCTACCGTCTCTTTTCGCAGCCCTCCCCGAGAGGAGGAACCGGGCGGATGAGCCGCTGGAGGACGACCTCTTTGGCGGGGGCGCTGAGGAGGAGGATCTCGCCGTCTACACGTACGCTCTTCTCATGAATACCGGAGCTTGTCGAGCATCGGAGCTGATCAGTCCCTCTGTCGCTTCTCAGCTGGGGTCAGGACGACTACGATGGCCTCGGAGACCAGCTTCAGGAGGAGGGCGACGACTTCAACGACGACACCTTTGGGGCGTTTGACACTCAGGGCAAAGTCGGTCAGTCCAAACCCCTCTCGAACTTCTCCCTCATCGGAAGGTTTTGAGGCTGATTCTCTCTGCTCTCTGTGTGCTTTTGTTCAGGTCGGGACTTCGACTTCTTTGGCAACACGGCCAAGCAGGACGACCGGCCGGTCAAGCAGGCGCCCAAGGCTCCGTCGCCTCCTGCTCCTGTTTCTCAAGGTCGATCGTTCAAGGACACCCCTACCCGACCCTCGGCAGAGGATCTTTGGAAGGGACAGTCCCTGGGTTGTGAGTCCCGTGCTGTTACGTCGATGTTGCGCCGCGAGCCTCAGCTGAGCCCCCCTCCGACTTTGCCTCGACAGACACCCCTCCCGTTTCCTCGCCCGCTCGACACTCTGCCTCGCCCTTTGACCAGCCCATTCCGGGGACCTCTGCAGCCTCGCAGAGGCGCGGAAAGACGATGGAAGAGCTCGAGGCTGAGATGCTCGCTGCTGCTCCCCGACCGAAGCCTCGGACGATGGAGGAGATCGAGCGAGAGTTGCTGATGGGCAACGGACCAGGACACGGATCACCTGTCATGGCTCGACCTGGACTTCCTCCCGGCTTTCCTCCTCAGCAGCAGCACCAGCAGTTCACCGAGCAGCAGATGGGACACCACGGTCACCTCCAGTACCACCCGTCAAACCTCCCTCCCAACCTTCCTCCTCCTGGCTTCCCCATGCCCGGTCAGATGGGCGGCTTCCCTCCTCTGCCCCAGCACCAGCACCAGCCTCCTCATCAGGTCCAGCAGAACCAGCCTCCTCCCCCTCCCCCTCCGATGCAGCAGGGTCACCCCCTCGAGCCCCAGCAGCTTCAGCAGATCCAGCAGCAGCAGAACCAGGGCCCTCCTCCCTCTTCCGGTCCGGCCAGCTCGTTCAACCTCGCAGACATGTTCCCCGCTCTGCCTGGCCAGTCGCTCGCCGCCAACCCTTCGACCGAGTTGATGGGAGCCCTCGTCGGACTGAACGCCGAGCAGCAGGCTGAGGTCAAGCACGAGCTGGAGAGGAAGATCAAGGAGCAGGAGCGCGCCGACGAGAAGAGGATGCGGAAGGCGAGGAAGATTGCTTCCATGGTGCGTCTTCTCAAGAGGTCGACTTCACGAGTATCCAAGAACTGACCAGCCTTCTCGCTCTCCAGGCCACCTACAACGACATCATGACTCGATCCGACAAGGACTTCATCACCCGAATCCAGGTCTCCCAGCTCGTCACCCAGGACCCCTACGCGGACGACTTCTACGCCCAAGTGTACGGCGCCATCATCCGATCCAAGCTCGGCGCGCCCAACGGGTCCGCCTCGGTCATCCGACTCGGCAAGGACGGCTCGGGAGTCGGAGTGGGCATGCCTGGCCAGAAAGGCGCTGGAAGGAAGGAGGGTGCGATGCACAAGATGGCGTTGCAGGTCAAGAGGATCGTCGATGCTGCCAAGCAGCGCGAGAGGGCTCCCGCAGATGGTCAGTCCATTTCGCCGGCTGTCTCGCGTCAGCGCTGACCCCCCTTGTTTCCATCAACAGCGCACCTCGAGGGAGTACTCGGCAAGGTCACCGTCAGGACGAGCAAGACCGCTCCTCGACCCATGCTATCCACGCAGGGCAGCAACCCCTCGGCCGGCGCCGTCCCTAAGCTCAAGCACTCGTCGGAGGCACCGCACATGGTACGCTTTCCCTCCCTATATCCCCTTCAAGATTTTGCTTCACTGACCACCTTTCACTTTGACAGCACGCTACCCAGGGAGAGCCTCTTACTCGACGACAGACGCTCATCATCCTCGAGGAGCTCTACGGACTCGTGCTCAAGCTCGAGCAGCTCCGACGAGACTCGCCCCCTTTCCAGCTCATCGCCGAGCAGGGATCGGACGAGGAGAAGAAACTCGCCGAGGACTGGCAGGACGAGTACAAGTTGACGTCGGCCAAGCTCTGGACCCGGCTCGCGATCGACGAGCCCGTCGACATCAGCGACCCCCACCCCTTCATCTCCCTCCTCACCCCGACCAAGGGAAAGCGACTGTTCCCCCGACTGCTCCGACACCTGTCGTCCTCACAGGTCCTTACCGTCTTCACCCTCCTCCTCGCGTGCTTCTCCCAGGTCGACGTCGTCCGGTATGCTCCTCACCCCGTTCCGCCCCACTCGAAGGAGGACGAGGCCAAGGAGAAGGAGACCGACCTTTTCCTCGGAGCCATCATCCCCGCCTTCCTCAGCGTGCTCGATCGGTGCGAGCTGAAGATCGTCGCTGGTATGCTCGGTCTCATCGTCCAGCGGTGTGACGTGCCGAGGATGTCCAGGACGAGGGTGAGTCTTTCTTGCTCTTCGTGACCTCTCTCACTTTGCAGCACTGACCGCCTTCCGCACGGTCCTTTGCCAGCCCGGAATCGTTCTCCTCACTGTCCTTCTCTCCCGAGCTGAGCTTCTCAAGCAGGGCACCCCTGAGCAGCCCGCCGAGCAGGCCGACATCGCCCAGTGGTGCGTGCTTTACCTTCATCAGCATCTGGGGCATGGGACGGATCGCTGATAACTCCCCACCCTTTCTATCACAGGGAACGTGCGTTCGAGCTTCTCTTCCAACGACTCGCTCCCGTCTTTCCGACTCTCTTCCCTTCGTCGACCATCCCGCCGGCGTTTGGACCCAACCTTTACGCCCAGAAGACGCCCGGAGGAATCGACGGACTCGACATGCCCGTCTGGCAGATGCTGTCGTCCATGGCTCTTCACGCCAACATGCAGCAGCAGCAGACGCTTGTTGGAGAGCTCAGGGAGAAAGTCTTGGAGAACGTTGTTGCTTCGAAGCAGCGGTGGGGTACATCCTTTTGCTCCTCTCCCCCCCGAGAGTCAACCAGCTGACGACGCGCGTTTGCTTCTTGCTTCCAGTCGACGAGGAGACCGCAAGGAGAAAGATCGCCAACGTGGACCTCTTGCTGCACGCTCTGGGTCTCGACAGCGGCATGATCGCAGCTTAAGAGTGCCTCGTATCTAATGTTTCACGTTTTCCTCATCATCGAATTTCCGTATTTAAGATGACGTTGAGATCAGCGAAGATTTCTGAGTCAGCATTGTCAGCAAAGAGTAGATGGAAAGACTTTGGTCTGCGTGAGTCTGGTGTTGGAGGACGTAGAAAAGTGGCATGTGACGGTTGTCGAAGGCGCGGGCGTAGAGCCCGACTGTCGCCCCAAAGGGGACGGCAAAGCAAGACGTCGGACTACTGTCGATCAACGACTCATCGACGAACGAGAAGAGGAGACACACCAAGATCGACCGACGACTTCAGCTGATAAATTGAAGAACGGAGGGGCTTCAGGTTCGGACAATTAACAAACTGGTAGAGACGCACTCACAGGTAGGAGAAGTCTCAGAGATCCTCCAAGACAGTTGCATCCCTTGGGCCTTCACACATGCCTGTCCCGTCCTGAGCTGCTCGAGGGCGAGGGTCATGACAAGGTCGACCACCCCCTCTCGTAACTTGGACTCCGCCATCCACCCTTTTTGGTCGAAACCAAAAAATGTGCTCGACTTGACCCCAAGAATTGCTTTCAGTCTCTCCGCCGCTTGAATAAACCAAGCTCGTCCGAGGTCTTGCCATCGCGGCGAGCTCACTCTTGAATAAAAGCGGGCTCTCGGGGACTGTGGCCTCGCACCAGGCCTTGAGGACGTCCTCGACCGTACAGCCGTCCGGGTTGGCAATATCGTAGAGGAGTGGGGACAGAACGTCGACAATCCCGACACTCGGGTGTTTGAGAGAAGGGTGGATGGCATGATCCTTTCGAGCGGCGTGGGAGGAGAGAAGGAAGTTCGACATCTTGATCTGAACGAAATGTACCCCCACTTGACTAGATCGAACAGCGAGTGTAGCTTGATCATCTGCTTGTCCGAGATCTCTTCGACGGGTCCCGACTGAAAGACGAGGCCGGCGAGGGTAGGATGGTGGAGAGTCTCGGCGTAGGACGCGAGACCTTCTCGATCATCTTGTAGTCAAGCAGTGAGAGGATCTCGATCCAGAGGTCAAGAGGCAGGACGGGCGAGGACATGGCGTCGAAAGAGATCATGATGGGAGTGCTTCTTGGTACGGGAGTGGTAGTTGGACGAGATGGGAGATGGGGAGATGATGGTCGGCCGGCGAAGGCGGGACTCACGCTCGCGACGCATCTGACCGACTCCACCTGCGCCTTGCATGATGTCTACTTCAATCAACGTAGGATGAGTAATTAGAAGTCGCATGTCATGCCTAGGCTCGTCCGTCCTTACTCCCCCTCGCCCGACGACGGACTCTCACTGCTGCTCGCGCTATCCTCAGCGCTCCACCCCGCTTCATCCCCCCTCCTCCTTCGCTTGACCGCTCGCTCGTCAGCCCTCTTTGGCGTCTTGAACTGCCTCCACGGCTCAAATCGAGGGTCCTCGTGGGGCAGGTATCGGATCAGACCGGATGGGATCGGATCAGGGTAAGGGTACGTCGTCTTGAGGTAGTAGCGCAGTCGATCTTTCATGTCGACGTTGGACCTGGGAGAACGAAAGCAAGGGACGAGAGTTAGAGTCAGAGAGAAGCATTCAACCGGGGAGACAAAAGGGTGAGACGGGGGACGTACCTGCCCGCCAGCTTTTCGTTCTTGCGCCCGCCCTTCCCGAAGTCCTTGACGAGTCTCGCGTACGCTTGACTGTCCGTCACCCTCGCTGCCTTCCTGACGAGGTACATCGTCTCCTCATCCGACCAGAACCTTCGATGAGGAGCCGGCGTGACTTGTCGTGCAGCTTGGGCGGACGGAACGACCGACACCTCGGAATCGACGGACGTTCGAGGTCGACCGACTGCCGACTTGCGCTTCTTGTCTGCGGTCCCGCTCGTCGATGAAGGGGCGACGACCTGGTCCGGGTCAGTAGGAGGAGGCGAGGGTGAGAGGGTTTCTCGGAGGTGGTCGCGTCGGTTGCGCTGCGTGCTGGCCCGAGGAGGGGGCGCAAAGGAGGGCGAGAACTTGGACTTGGAGAAAGGCCGTTTGAAGCTAGTCTCTGACTCGGGCAGGAGCTCGTCTTCCTCCTCCTCCGTTTCGTCGGGGTCGAAGGGTTCGTCCGGCACTCGGCTCTTGCGAGCCTTGTACCGCGGCTCGACTAGCATCTGGACCGCTGGCTGCTGCTGTTCTTCGGGCTCAGGCGACCAGGCGCCGCCCATTTCCTGAGTCGGGAAGTCATCGTCGCCCAGCGCAAAGTCGAAGAGAATTCCTTTCGACGGGGTGGGCTGCGCGTCGGTCGACTTTGGCAATTGCGGTCGGACGTCGTTCTCGAAGACCTGGTGGCCGGGTTGAGGTTCTGCGGACGAAGGACGAGGGGAGGAGTCAGTCTCAAGACATGAACGACGGAACAGGAAGGGAGTTGATTTCGCGAACCTTCGTCAAAGATGTTGTCCCAAAAGTTGTCCGTGGCAGGCTCTTGGTGGCCCAAGACCCTACGAATTGAAAAACAACGATATCAGCTTGAGGAACGTTAAGGGTCTGAGGAAGGTCCAGGACTCACTCTTCAGCCTGTCGGTCATCCACTTCTCCTCCCTCTCGGTCCGTCAAGCCTGCAAACTCCTCCGCCGTCAACTCCTCGTCCGAGAAACTAGCCTTCTGCTTGCCCGTGCGAGGGACAAATGCCCGAGGTTCCGCCTTGGGCGTCGTCGCCATGGCTCCTTCCTCCTCCTCCGAGTCATCTGACTCACCCAGCCCTTGAAGCTGATCAAGCAACTCCTGCTCGACCATCCCTTCGTCGTCCTCGTCTTCCGCCCCTTTCACGCCGTCGCCGTCCTCGCCCTCACCGTCGGTTGAGCTCTCATCAGGCGGGATCTGGATGACGGGCGTCTTGCGCCTCTCCGACCCTCGCTGACTCAGGGGCAAGTACGACCCAGACGACGTCCGATGCGAAGAGATGAGCGAGGAGTTGAAAGGGAAAAGACCGGCTGGGAGCGACGCTCGAGGGGGGCGGGATGTGGTGATGAGCGACGGAATTCTTGCAGAGTATCGCGGGACAGGCTGGAAAGGACGAACGAGTGCAACCACAAAGAAAGACAGGTCAGCTCACAAAATAGCACGAGCAAAGTAGCTGCGAAGAGTGGACTCACCTCGCTCTTCCTCCCCTGTCGTCTTCCAATCGACTCCACTCCGCCCAAACTCCTCCTCGCCACTCCTCCAAACTCCCCACTCATCCGCGAGCTCGTCCTCCTCGACACCCCTCCCCCTCCTCCTCCCTCCATTCCTCCACTGACGCGTTCCGGCTCGCCGAGGTCGAATAGCACGCGACAGACGTCGACGAGGGTTTCGCGGAAGTCGACGTAGGGAAACAGGTGGCGCAGGTCTTCCAAAGGGTAAAGTTTCAGCTGAGGGTGCGGGTTCGGACGAGCAGCAACGACAAGGTGAAGGGTCAGTCCAGCGTTCAGGACAAGATAGATGAGAGGAACGAGCAAAGTGGGACAAGAAAGGGAAAGGGGGGGGGGGCGAACCTGTTTCACTCGTTCTCTCACCATCGCCTTCCAAACCCTCTCCCTCTCCCTCGCGGACACCCTTCCAACCGTCCCCGACTGCGCCGCGCGCCCAACGAGGTCGGGCGCAAAGAGGACCTTGAGGAGGGCGTCCCTCTCCCTCACCGTACTCGAGAGCGACGAGAGCTGCTTGAGAATGTAAAGCTGCACGAGATCCCCAGAAATGAGTCGGTAAACCGATCGCACATAAGCAGAAGGAGAAAAATGGTCAGCTGCAGCGAGACGAGTGATCTTCTCGATAACAAACGAGGGGCCCGCACCTGTGTCGACAAACTCAAAAACAGTCCCAGGACTCGCTCGTCCGACACCTCCCCGCCAAACACCTCAAAGAAAACCTTCCACCCGCCCTCAAACCCTCCCACCCTCTCAGGCCTCACTCCCACCCCCTGAACGAGCTCCTCATCCTCTTCAAGCCAGATGCTTCGGAGAAAGATGGCCGCGTTAGCCTCCCTCAACTCTTCGTGCGTCGGAGCTTGATAAGGTGTCAATCCGAGCGGTTCGGCAGGTGAGAGGAGGGAGAGGGAGGAGAGGAGGGCAGAATAGTAGATGTCTGTCAATTCGGCCGGGACGGGCTTGGTGAGGGAGGCGTTGTAGACCGAGAGCAGGCGGACGGCCGCGCGGTGGATCGACGAAAGCGCTTCCGAGGTCACCTCGTTGGGCGACGTGGCCAGTGCGAGTTCTTGCGAGGCGAAGAAGAGCGAGTCTGTGTCCGAGTCTAGTTCGACCGTCGAGGTAGGCGAGGTGGACCGGTGCGTTCGAGGAGGAGGGTAGGTAGAGACGTGCGACAGACGCGACGTCGTTCGTCTAGACCTTCCCGAACCTGCTGGTCGGCCATCCAGCAGGGCAGCCAGACTACCGGTTGGAGCCCTAGACGAGCTCGACAGGGTCGTGCGTGTCGAATTCGACTTAAGCGTGCGCGACGATGGGTTAGGCTGAGGAGTTCCTTGAACAACGGTCGTTCGTCTGCGCGTCGTTGGACGAGCGGCTTTGGGAGTAGCGACGCCCAAGTCGTCCTCGTCGACGGATGGCGCTGGCGAGCGAAGGATGGAGGCGCGAGTGACGCGTCGAGAGGAGGCCATCGCGAGAGGAGGATGGAGGAGGGGAAGGAGGGCTTCCGGAGGAGGAGGCGCGTCGAGGGCGGACCTTTGAGTCGAGCGGGCGGGCGAGAGCGAGCGCCTGCAGGTCGAGAGCTGTACGTCCTTTGGCAGTGATGCTGCGCGACGAGTCTCTACGGTGTTTCCTTACGGTCCTTGTAGCTGGCTGAGTTGGTGGATCTCGCAAGATGCTGGCGACGGCGGAGGCGAGGCGGCCAGGGCAAGGTCCGACGCTGGGCGGCAGGGGTATTTCAGCTGGGTTCCAAGTTGGGCTGCGTGGGTCATTTGGGTTCTTCGATGACGCGCTGGTGCTAGCGAGAAGTTCAAACAGAACGCTTTCTCTCCCTCTTACACCAGAACACCCACCCAAACTACCAGCTTTACTACGACTCTACTATCACAGTGAGTACTTCCTCTCTCTTCTTCTGCTGCCCTCTGCCTCAAAGAGACGATGTGTCGAGCGGGAAACGTCTTCGGTTTCCGCCGACATACACCTGTCCCTCCTCCATCACCATGTCTTCTGTCCCCATCTGACGCCTCTCTTCCCTCTGCAGATGGACGCTCTCAAGAACATCGCCAACAAGGTCAAGACCTCCCACGGAGGCACCGGTTCCACCACCACCAACTCCAACGGCGTTCGTCCCCCCCCCCGCCCTTCCCTCTTCCCTCCTGAATCTCAGTGCTGACTTCACCGTTCAACTCTCAAGGACGCCCTCGACAAGGGTGTCGACCAGCTCGCGACCAGGTCGGGACACACGGTCGGACACAATCAGACTGAAAAGATTTCCGACGGCATCCGAACCGGGTTCAAGAAGGTCAGTCCTCCCCTCCCCACACCCTCCCTACGCACTGGGCCCTGTTCTATTCCTGCCCTTATATCCTATATGTACTGACCCTTACCTCACTGCTGGTGCTTAACAGGCCACTGGAAAGGACGTCCCCATCCAGGACAAGACCTACCAGTAAACCTCCCTCTGCCCTCCTACTCTCTCCTCTTGCGCGCCCTCCTGCGCACGCTGGCGCAGGATGAAGGGATGAAAGCTCTCTGGTGTATCGACTAGCCCTACTCCTCTACCTGTGAAAAATCTACATGCCTTATGATGTAACTCTTCTTTCTGCAAGACTCGATTTTTCCTTCTGCGTGTCTGCTTCCCAAGCAAACCGTTTTCCTTGCCAGGCTACTGAATGCGCTCTCTCCATACTGCATAGAATTGGTGCGACGGAAGAAAATGACAGCAAGCACGAGGATGGCTTCATAAGATGGGCTCTAAAAGATAAGGGGGACCCGCGATTGACCACTCGACAGCCTACTAGATGACAGAAGAGTCGGGGAGAAACCACAGGCTGGTCCGTCAGCACTTGCGCCTCAGAGACCTCCTCTAAAACCATTAGAGGAAAGAAAAGGGAAGGGACGAAGGAAAGGAAAACGCACCAAATCGCCACTCCGCTCAACCCTTTTTGACCCCGTCGTCGCCGTCGGCCGAGTACTCTCCACCCTCCTCCTCTTCGCCTTCTCTCCCGACGAGGGCATCAAGCCCAGGTACTCGGCCGTCCAGACTTTCATGAGCAGATCCCAACGCTTGCAAGTTGGCACGTGCAGGGCCGAGGCGTCGTCCTGAAAACAGGGTGTCTAGGTCAGCAGCGGTGGAAAAAGAGGAGCAGGAGAGTGGAAACAGGACGAACGCGGATGGTGTGCCAGACGGCAGGGAACGGCGAGGCAATGACTGCCAGAATCATCCAATCAGATGTGCCAGTCAGTTCGAATTCACCTCCTCAAGGAAAACGAAAGAAGGAAGGACAACGTACGATGCAGGATCTCGACCCCTCTCTGCAAGAACGGCAAGTGGTCGTCGCTGATCCCCCCACCGACCCACGTCTTCCCCTTTCGTTCGGCAAACCAACTCTTCCCCTTCCCGCCCTCCTTGTCTCCCTCCCAGCTCGTCTCCCCCAGCCCGCGAAACTTGCCCGCCTTGCCCAGACGCGCCTCGACGTCGATGAGCTGGTCGTACAGCCCGCCGGTGGAGGGGTAGAAGGACGACAAGCTCGGGTTGGCGGCACCGAGGAGGTCGAGTAGGACCAGCGCGTCAATCGAAGAGAGCACGTTGGATTGGTGCGCGAACCGATGGCGCGAGTCGTAGTGGTACGAGTCGGATTCCGGCGGGGTCAGGGGTGCGTCCTCCCTGTTCATCCAAACCCACATCGCGCCCTAGTCAGTCCTCCCTCCCAAACAGCGACAACCTGAAGGGCAGGACTTGAACAACGCACCACTTCTGCGCAAGGTGTCGAGCGCCATACGTCGAGTCCTGATCGGTCCAGTACTTGAACGCCTCCTCCCCGTCGAAAAACACAATCTGCAACGTCGTCTCGCCCGCTTCCATCTCGTCGAACCCATCCTCTCCAACGTCGATCCACTCGCCAGAGTCCGAGGCCGTCTGCAGTCGGACCTGGCGTGCGCGCAGGAGAGGGGTGAGCGTTGTAGCGAGGGAGCAGAGCATCGTCACCGGGAAGGCCGAATCCGTCGCGCCGACAAACTGTTTTCGGACGCGATGAAGATCAAGGGGTCAGCTCAGGCGAACGCGAGATTAAATTCGAGAAGGGGACGCGCTTCGTTGTTGGGTGCTGTGGGAAAGAACTTGGAGTCAAAGTGGGCGGCGAGGACGATCCGTCTTGGCGCGTCCTTGTCAAACGTGAAGATGAGATTCGTAAACTCCCTGTCGCCGTACGGTGTCGAGTCCGTGAACCTGTCCTGTAGTTCAAACAGCACAAACCAGTTGTCAGGTCTCTAGCGCTCGAGATCAGCGGGCGAAACACGTACCGTTTCGACGTCCCACTCAAGCCCTTTGAAGACGTCGGTCAGGTACTTTTGGACAAAGACACTGTAAAAGGGCGGCGAGCGAGTGGTCAGCAGATACTCTGTCGAAAGAACAGGTAAGGCTGTTGACGTACTTGTTGTCCGTCCCAGCTGCGTGAGATGACCGCAAGCGCCAGAAGAAGAGATCAGATCAGCTGCGAGCAGTCGAGCTGCGCTTCCACCCCCGCCCGCACCAACGCACCTACTCGCGGTATCAAGATGGTCTTGAGTCCTCCTCCGTCAACGCTCGGATCCAAGAAGCCTTCCAGCTCGGGATCAGGAGCTGTAAGGGCGTCGAGGGCCGAGCTGTTGAGCTCCCTAAACGCGCGCCGGGTCGGTGAGGACGAGCTCTGAGAGCTGTGTTGCTGCTGTTGGCCGAGGACCAGTCCGACCAGCTGAAGGACGGTCGGGATGATCCAGAGGGAGGGTCCCAATCTCATGTCTGTCGTCACCGAATCCGTAGAGAAGGTCTGGTCAGGCTGTCGTGGTCGGTGTCGAGGGACGGAGCGTCGGACTCTGCGCGCGCATGCAAGCGTTCAATCTCGCTTTCCCAGATCGATCCCCGTCTGGGGTCTGAGCCGAACATGGGCTCCCTTTTCGCCGCTTTGGCGCCCACTTCTCTCTGCTCGCCTCTTGGACAGTAAACATTTACCCTACTGGCCAGACATCTCTGCGGTAGTAGGAGTGTCCTGATGCATCATCTGTTGCTGTGCTCCGCGAGACGTCACCCTCACACTTCGATCGACAACGCCTGCTTGACCCTCTCTACTTCCTCCTTGCGACCTGTGTTCTGTCGGAAGACAAAGGAGGAGAGAAGATGTCAATGAGAGGTCCCATTGTGCGCAAGCATGGACAGGAAGGGAAACGGACCTTGGTGATCTCGTCGCTGATCTTGACGCAGTCCTTCTCGTTGATCTTGGAGAGCTTGATGACCTGCGGAACGTGGACGCAAGATCAGCACGACATCCGCTGCGAGCTTGGTCTCTGTGGACGCCACTAATGGGAAAGGGAAGGAGTACGCACGATGTTGAGCGCTTTGGAGGACTGTGATGGATCGCTTGACTTGGGGAAGTCGTTGGTGAGAAAGGTACCGACGCCGAAGGACGAGCCGAGGCCTATCGAGTCGCAGAACTGCATGCGTGACGGGACATCGCACCCGGTCAGAAATTTGCCTTCAGTGGCGAAGCGAGCAGGGGGAGAGGTCGCACCTTCTTGATCTCCAGACATCGCTCAACGTCCAGGCTATCCGAGAAGACGACAACTTTGCCGTCCAGCGACACGCCGAGCGAGTCGTAGATGTTCTTCGCCTGCTGGGCGTAGACGAGAGGGTCTCCCGAGTCCTGTCGCAGCCCTCGCCAGGCCGAGGCGCGCTCTGCGGTGAAGTCGTTGAAAAAAATTCTGGAGGAGAAGGTGTCGGTCAAGGCGATGTGGAGAGGCGAGTTTGGAACAGGCGGGTAGACTGCTTCCCAGAGGTCGAGCGCGCGAGCGTTGACAGAGTCGTAACCTTTGAGAGCGGCGATGCCCATCGTCCACTCGTGGGCGATCGTTCCGACAGGCACGAGATCGTACTTCTGCGCAAAGTGCACGTTGGATGTCCCCGCGAGTCGACCAGTTCCAGCGCAAGCGTCGACCTTGACTTGCTGATCGCCGCGGATGAGACCTTGCATGACGAGGTCGTGGACTGCGTACGACCGGCGACGACGGGTGCCAAACTCGGAGAAGGCGATGTTGTGCGAAATGAGCTGTTGGGCCTTCGCGTTGGCGATCTCTGCAGAGGTTCGCAGCACCGCTCGTCAGCCGGTGGAGAGGGACGACAAAAACGTGACGTGAACCAACCTTCAACACCGTCCATGTTCCAGTCCTTGTCCGTGTAGAGAAAGTACGACTCCGACAAGAGGGCCATGAGGGGGACCTAGCGGAAAGAACAACACGGTCAGGGCTGATGAAAAGCTACAAGAGAAAGGCCAGGACCTACCTCGTACAATATCGTCTCGACCCATTTGCCCTTGACCAGGATCTGAACCTCACCGGTCTCGTCGTCGCCTGTCCCGCGCGAGTCTGCATCCGGCACGAACGACGCGTCGACCTGCTCGGCCGGCTGCAGCTCGAGCGCCTGCAGAAAGTCGAGGTAGCTCTTCTTGAAGTATGGACACTTTGTCTCGAGCCAGGCTCGTTCGGTCGAGGTGAGGCGAACGTCGACGAGGGCTGCAGGTCGAGTCACGGTCAGCGCTCCGGCCCTGCTCTGATCACGTCGACTGATAGAAGAGACGCACCTCGGACGCGAGTCTGAAACCAGTCAAAGGACCGTCGAGTGAAGCGGTCTGTAGGCCGACGGTTATAAAACTTGTACTCGACCACCTCCGTCGGGAAGTGATGGAGGATGGCCTGCTGCATCGTGAGCTGCGGGGGGGACGAGGGAGCCATCGACAGGCCAAGGGAAAGGGGTCAGTCCGGCCGTTCTTTCGACGATCGCAAGGCAGCTTTGGGATCGCACCTTGTAGAGGTCTGTGTCGAGGATGGAAATGGTGCCTGTCATGCTGGCCGAGGAGGAATATTGAGGGCTGATGGTCGTCGCTTGTCGTCGTCGAACGGGTCTTCTGCTAGCTGCTCGTCGAAGTCCGACGAGAGCGAACCTAGGGTTACGCCCTGTCAGACATCGACCCTGGAAGAAAAGAGTCCCTCGACTCAACGATATCTTTGGCCGCCGTTGTTCTTGCAAACCGACTGCATCTTGAGACCTGAGTGGATCTCATACGATTCTCTCTGCCTTTTGTAAACACCCGACTGTTCGTGAAAAGTCATGATCGTCCAGTCCTGGCGCGAAAGCGCAGTTACTTTTTGCCGAGAACCCCACTAGCTCCCGTCCCGCTCGGTCCAGCAATGTGCGAAAACGTACCGGCCTAAGGAGAGAAGGGA
This sequence comes from Cystofilobasidium capitatum, assembly GCA_014825545.1. Taxonomy (NCBI): domain Eukaryota; kingdom Fungi; phylum Basidiomycota; class Tremellomycetes; order Cystofilobasidiales; family Cystofilobasidiaceae; genus Cystofilobasidium; species Cystofilobasidium capitatum. The sequence goes on along the minus strand of MVAJ01000006.1, from coordinate 97,706 downwards.
AAAGAGCAAGAGTCAGGAAGGCGGGCCGCCTCTGGAGGGAAGGATGCAACATGATCGAGCTTACCTGGAACCACCTGTCGTTGGCCGCCTTCATCCTCTCCGCCGCGCTCAGACTGGGGGTGGCAATCTCGAGCCCCTGAACGGGCGTGAATGACAGCGAAGTTGATGTTCCAGAGAGGGCGTCGCCCGACGTGGACGACCGACCGAGCAGCTGGGTTCGGAGTCGGTTGGCCTTGTTGACCTTGACTGTGCAAAGGAGGGTGAACAATCGTTGGGGGAAAGCGTCAGACGTTGAGCTTGGGAAGGAGGATGAGAAGAGTATATAAAAACGCACGCTTGGACTTGTCATCGCTCGCCAGCCGGATCTTGCTGCCAGCCTTGCCCAACATCCCCATCCCGATCGTCTCGTCTCCGTAGCCGCCCGCTTCCTCTTCAGCCTCTCCGAATACCATCCGGTTCTGTAGCTTCTGAAGCTCGGTCGTTGCGTGTCGCTCTTTCTCCGCTCGAGCCCTGGTAGGTGTAAAAGGAAGGATGGTCAACATCAAGCGGGGGAGAAACGCGGAGAATGGAAAGAGACGCACCTCTTTCCTCCTCGCCTCTTTTTCTTGGCCTCGTCCGGTCGAGGGAGTGCCTTCGTGACCTTCAGAGGAGCCGGTTCCGCCAACCTCTTGATATGAGCTTCACACTTCCCTCTCAGTTGCACCCCGTAACTCCCGTCCCTCGCCCCCCGTTCCAGATCGAGCCTCGCTGCCAACGTGCACTTTGCCCCGACTGTTCGCTGTGCTTTGAGCCGGATCTCGGGAGGACAGGTCTGGATGATGGGCGACTGGTAGATGAAGCCCGTGTGGCGCAACTGGGCCCGCGAGCCGAGTCCCGTCGACGAACTCTTCTTGGCCGCACCAAAGAGCTGCAAAAGGTTGAAAGACGATTTTGAGAACGTCAGTTTTTCGAGTCGTTTGAGCGGTGAAGGGGCAGACAAGGAGGACGTACGTGCACGTTGCAAGCGGGCGTCTTCGCGAACGCGGTCAGTCCTCCGGCGACTCCGAGCAGCTTGGCAGCGGTGGACGTTCCGACGATCGCACTGAGGTTGGGCGCCAGGATGTTCATCCTCGACTCGACGTACGCGAAGATCTAGGCGATACAAAGGCGAAGGCGGATTCAGTACTGGCCCGAGACCTCGGGACAACGAGAGTAGGGAGGGCTGACCTTGTCCCTCGACTCCTTGAGCTCCTTCGCCGCTTCACATCCCCCCTTGACCCTGCCCCACTCCTCCTCGCTTAACATCCGACCTCGCGTAGCACTGGCCGTCATGCTGACGGTCATGATGACGGCCGGCGTGAGCACGCCCTGGAGGGGAACCTTGGTGAGGTCGTCGGCGTTCCCGAGGGCGAGGACGGCAGACATGTACGGCCATGCGTCTCCTACGAGCTGCTCGAGCTCTGGGAATCGGGGCGAGTAGTGGTCGCGGATGAACTGGTGAGAATGCGAGTGGGTCAGTCAAGGTCTCCTGTGGGTGGGGGGTAAGGGTACGAGGAGGGGGACTCACCTTGTGGACAATCAAGAGCTCATTCTCGATCTCTACCGAGATATTGTTCGCCAAGACGATAAGAGAGTACTCGGGGTTCTCCTCTACTGGGACGTTGAGGTCCTGAGGTGTCGGGTTGGCCTGGAAAAGCTTGATGTCCTGTTGCGTGTCAAGTCCATGAAGCGGTGGATCAGTCACCCCGGCCCGAGAGCTCAAATCGCGAGAAGAATAAGCACGCAGAGTACTAACCTTCATGATATCGTCCAGCTTCTTGCCACTGAGGAGCTTTGCGACCTGCTTGACGTCCTTGACGGCTCCGAGCTGCATCCTCTCAACCTCGTCCTTGTCGAGCTCGTCCGTCGGTCGGACACCTCCTTCAGGCGTTGCGAGCAGGTCCTCCATGTCTTCGTCTGAATCCGGCTCCTCCTTGACTGTCACGTGCGAGTCGAGCGAAGCTTCGAGCGCACTCCGCTTCTGAGGTAGCGTAGGCGGAAGCATGAGGCCCGAGGAGCTCGAGGACGCCCCGGCGGGACCGGAGCGGGACGTGGACGCGACCGGCGGCGGCGAGGGTGACCGCGAGCGATCCGAACCCGAGTCGAGGTCGCCTAGGAGTTCGTCTGCTAGGGACATGGTCGAGTAGAGCTGGAGGGGTAGGCTTGATGGTGGCCTGTTGCGGGTGCAGGAAGGCGGTTGTCGGAACTCTAGATCGCATCATGATCGGACACAATTTTAATTACGGTTAAGTAATCATAATCAAATGGTGATTTTGATGAGTCCGATTCTGAATCGGCTCCAAAGTGCTCTGACGACACTTGGTTTTCAGCCCAAAAGGTCTACTGGTCCGCCCCATCTCCCTTTGCTCTCCTCCAAAGATACCTGCTTTCTCTTACCGAACGTACCTCCCCGTCAGGTACGTCGTTCCTGCTCCATTTGCTGTGAGGAATTCTCTGCAGGCGTACGACTGACTCTGCGCTTTGGGCGTCCGGTCGGTTCGTCGTTTCTCTGCGCCAGGCCTCCGACTCCGTGCGCGCAAAAGCTACAACTCCTTGACCTCCTTAACCCCATCTCCATCTCAGCTCATCAGACACGCTCTCGGAACTGGTCGCACGTTCTTGACCTGCCTCTTCGTTTTTCTCTGCTGGTGATCGGTCGTCAACTTCCGCCATGGCGCCCTCCCAGCTCCCTCCTCCGTCGCCCCTTCGGACGGGCACCGTCGCCTCCCCTTCCCCTGGTTCCTCCTCGGCCACGACCCCTACACCAATTCCTCAGCCTTTCGCCATCCCTCCTGGACTCGCCTCGCCTAGTTTCTACAATCAGCAGTCGAACGGTATGGGAACGAATCGAGCCGCGTCGCCCTTCGTCCCTGGTCAAGGGCAGCAGCAGCACAAGGTCTCGCTCAGCTCGAGTTCGACCAGCTCAAACGGCTCGAGCTCCTACCTCAGCGCCGTCCAGCCCTCGTCGTCCTCCACCGGGACCGGCTTCCCGTCGTCGGCTTCGAACGCTTCGTCTAACGCCGACCGGTCCCCTCCGTCGCCGTCGTTCCGCAACCTCCAGGCCGCCCAGGCTTACGGAGGAGGCCAGCAGCCCCAGGTCGGGATGCTGGGACCGTCACCCGGCATCAAGGTGCCCGGGTCGGTCAGGACGCCCGGAGGTAGCTTTTTGAGCAGTGCGGAGGAGAGTGTTTGGGCTCCTCCTGGTAGTGGCAAGAGGACGCCCTTGGCTTCGGGTGCGATGGCAGGAGGCCTCGCCGCCGGCGGCTGGGGAGACGAGCAGTCGCTCCCCTCCATGGCTCAAATTCAGCCTCCTCAGGCGTTCGGTCAGCCGATGCAGCAGCAGCAGGTTGGACCTCAGGGTGGGGAGGACGACGAGCTGGACAAGCTGCTCAGGAGGAGCCCGCTGGTGAACGTACGTGCCGCTATCTCGCGAGCGTTTCGCTGTCTTGCGCATCGAACTGACCCACGCAAACATGCCATTTTGCTTGGACAGAGCATCATCTCTCGTCTGCTCCAGACCGAGTCGTCCGTCGCCGCTCTGGCCTCTCAGCTGTCGACCATCAACCACTCGCTGTCCTCCCTCGTCCCTGGACCCGGCACCGACCAATCGCTCGCCCTACCTGCCGCCCACGAGGGTGAATCCGAATCGGTCAAACTCCTCTCGAGCCAGGTCGTTGCGCTCTCGACGTCGGTCAGTCAGCTGCAGAGCCTCATCGCGACCCAGCAAGCGACTTCTCGAGTTCAGCCCGTCGGCCCTCAGCCCTCTTTGCCCACGCCCAACGTTGCCACGCCTGGAGGATATCAGGCACCGTCCAACCCGGCCTTCAACACTGCTCCTCTCAACCAGACGTTCAACCTGACTCTGCCTACCCTCAAGGGGCCAACTTCGACCACTCCAGGAGGAGGTCAGCAAGGTCCTCTGTCGCCCCAGCCCATCCGAAGCCCCGGAGCCGCAGCGTTTGGACCCAACGGACCTTTCCCCACGCAGCCCGCTCCCAACGACGGCGGCATGCGACTCAACTGCAACGCTCCTCCCCCTCCTCAGCAGCAGCAGACGCAGCAGGCTCTTCGACCTGGAATGGGCGGCCGGGCGTTCACCTCGCCTTTCAACGGCGGATCGTCCTCGACCGAGCAAGCTCTCCCGTCACCCGGTTTGGCGAGGAACGGTCGTCCTCCCCACCTCGGACGGATGGACTCATACGACACGACCGGCGGCGGAGGAGAGCAAGGGTGGCCGGCGCCGAGCGGACCGTTGACGCCTGGTGGGAGCAGCCTCGGTCCTGGAACAGGACACAACATGACCAAGTGGGACCAGGTCGGGCTCGTTCCGGAACTCTTGAGAGGCATTCTCAAGTATGGGTGAGTTGCGAGCCCTTCCAAAGCGCTACTTTGATTGCACACGCGCTGACCTTGGACGTTTTCTTGCTCGATAGAATCGGCCCTCCCAACAAGATCCAGCAGCGAGCGCTCCCATTCCTGCTTAAGGGATCCGACATCATCGCCCAAGCCCCGCCCACGCAGGAGCGCATCGTCGCCTACGTCGTCCCTGGTATCAACGCCTGCCTGCTCAACCCCGCTCAGGGCGGCTACAAGGGCCCTCAGGTGGTCGTGGTGACGACGACGGTCGATCAGGCTACCCAAGCCTACAAGGTGTACGTCCCCCTGCTCTAGCCCCTTCAAGCACGACAGTTCCTGACCGTACTCTCCCCTTTGCGTTGTAGTGTCCGAGATCTCGCCACGCCGCTCAATGTGCGCTCCTCGCTCTGCACCGGACCGGCCAACCCCAACAACACGGGCTTGATCGACGATCAGCGCTCGCTCGCGCCCACCATCGTCGTCGGTACGCCGGCCAAGATCAACGAACTCTTTGCGCCTGACGGAAGGGGCTTGAGTGGCGAGCATGTGCGGTACCTGGTCATCGACGAGGTAGACCAGTTGATCGCGAGGAACTTGTACGAGCACGTCGTACGTCTCTTCTGTCCTTCCGCTTGGTCAAGGTGGCAAGTTGACTCATCTCCCTTGCGACGTGTCATTGTCATGTGTAGGTCGAGGTCGTCAAGCGCTTCCCTCTGCCTCGAAACCGCGGAGGAGGAGCTGCTCCCGGAGGCAACCTCATGTCCCCTTCGGTCGCCGCGTCGCCTTACGACACCGGTGCTCAGTCGCCCTTCAACCCCTTGTCCAACAACCCCTTCCCGGGCACCCGAGGTCGCTTCCCGCAGCAGATCGGCAACGTAGGCGCGATCGGCGCACCCGTCTCGTCCGCCGCCAACGACGGTCTACCGTCGACCGGGATCGAGCGCCAGACGTGCCTGTTCTCCAACACTGTCCCTCAGGACGTACTCAACTTCTCCAACGCCATCAACGTTCGGGAGCCCGTTCGGGTGCTCGTTCGAAGGGACGGTGGAGGAGCTCACGTTGGAGGAGGGCAAGGTCAAGGTCATGCTGACCCGATGACGCCCTCTGGTGGACCGCCTGGTGGACCCGGAGGAGGTCTCAAGCACCTCTACCTCTACCTCGCGATTGCGTCGTCGGGCGCGTCGAGAGCGGCGGACGGCTCGGCTGGGACGATCGGGAGTGGCAGGGCGGCCGTTGCTGGACCGGAGAGCAACCAGGCTCGCGAGTGGAAACTCGAGGCGTTGGCAGACTTGCTGGACGACGAGGCGACCTTACCTGCGCTCGTCTTTGTCGGAAGTGAGGGGGCGATGGACGCCGTCGTCTACAAGCTTTCGACCAAGGGTCTCGACGCCTTCTTTATGGTGCGTTGCTCTCTCCCCCTCCTTTCATTGCCCCCAGCTGATCTTCTTCGCTGTCCCTCCTACAGCACCCCGGCATGAACACCCAAGCTCGAATGACGTCCCTCAACAAGTTCCGAACGCCCAATTACCAAGGCCGAGGTCGCGTGCTCGTCATCTTTGACCTGCACGTCAAGGTGGCCGACATCGGACCCCAGCGGCTCGTCATCAACTACGACCTGCCTCGGTCTGTCGAGGGCTACGCTCAGAGGGTCTCGACCGCCATGTCGAACGGCCACCACCCCAGACCTGGAGTCGTAGTCAACCTGATCCAGGCCAACGGAGGAGACGTCGAGATGCTGAGGAGCATCGAGTGCGCCTACAAGTTCAAATGCTCGGAGGTCAGACTTTCTTCCTTCCACGTTTGTGAGGATCCTGTACTGACTCTCTCGTTCCTCATTTCTCTCACTATAGGTTCCCGTCAACCTGCGCGAGGCCCTCTAGATGGTCATCTCAGGATTCCCCAACGTCTCGTCACCCCAGCATCTGTCTCCCTTCAAACTGTATCGCGCGACGTCCCAGCCTCCCTCATACCCCCCCAACCTTATCACTCGCATCCTCTCCGGTCCTTGCACAACAACAAACCCTCTCTCCTTGTATCGTACACGCTCCCTCCCTCCGACTCAAATCCTGTTTTCTCTTGCCGAAGGTCACCGACTCTGTTCAAGACTGTATCTCCCTAGTAGGTAGTCAACAAACTCTCTCTCTCAAACAAAGCTCTCGTATAAACATGGCTCTCGCACGCCCTACTCTTTCGCACGCGGTGAAGATTTTAGAAGACGGAAGGTGGAAGAGAGGATGGGGTTCATGTATGTATCGGAGATTGCAGACTACCAGGCCTCAATCGCAATGGCCGTCCGTCGGTGATGACAGCGGTCAACCTTCGCCTCAAAATGTCCCCGTCGAGACCCTCCAGCCCGCCGACTCGACACTGAAGATGACCGAACAACGTACCTCTGCAGACCAGTGGTCGACGGCCTGCTGCACAAGACCCCAAACCTGTCGTACCTCCGCCGTACTCTGCTCGAGAGTTTGGTCGAAACCCGAGCCGATTGTTATCGAAGAGGGAAGTGGAGTTGGATCCAAGCGGAATGTGGTGAAGATGGCCTCGAGGAATGTCTGGGCGGTGTGGTGTGGTCCGCGAGCAAGCCCAACCGAGGTGAAAGTCAAGGTGAGGCTCTTGGCAATAAGCAAGGCTCTAACCCGTTGTCCGTCCGATGGCCTTGGGTACAGCCAAAAGGCGTACTGCCAGGCGGGAATGGTGAGGTCCGTCTGGGGGAGGCGATCTTTGAAATGCGCTTCGTGTGTATCTTTAAGAACTTTGAAAAGCCTGAGCGATGTTGGACTCGTGCTCCAGGACGATTTGCTCTAGGCCTGGACACAGAGAGATGATCTGGGCTATGACTCGAGGGTGATGTAAGACGGTGTCTCTAGACTCCCCCTTTGAGCGGACGGATCGCAATCGAATGGTCCATCGAGGCTGCCTGGCGAGGTGACTGGCAAGGATGTCGAAACTGGGTTGAGTGGGGTCGGAGAAGATGAGATCATACACGAAAGGGATCTTAGACTTCCATCTGACGATGCACTTGGAGAATGCTCGAAGGCGGCCGAGCTTGGTCAGGTCGATCGAGTAGTACAGTCGAAGAAGGAGTAGTTGGTAGAAGGTCGAGTTGATGCACAGAAGGTCGGTATCGAAAGGGAGGGCGACCGAAACGAATGAGAGGACGAATTCTGAATCTTCTGGATCGCAAGAGGGTTGATCGTCTTGAGCGATCGATAGAACAAACGGGGAGTGTCAGTCCTAGGAAGTACCGACAGAAAGGGGAAAAAGTGGAGAGGACTCACTCGGCCGTTCGTCTCCTCTGCTATGACTTCATTCCGACCTCCATCAGCCCCACCAGTAGTGGCTGCGTCGACCCTTCACCCAAACTGGAGATGCGAATAGAAACCTGGATGTCAGTCTGTTAGGCTAGTCGGTTGAGAGGGGAAAGGCTCAGCGCACCTCTCCGCTCGGACCCTCGCCAGCGCGCCTCGACTCGCCCGACGCCCCCTCCCTGTCGACACTGCCCGTTCCAGCGAGGACAGAGTCGCAGCAGAGGTCAGCTCGAGACCCTGAGCGTGACAGACGACCAGAAGTAAGGACGTACTGCTGCAGCTCCCTCGGCCATCTCTCTCGTCTCTTCCCGCCAGCTGCGCGACCCCACCCCTGCCGTCCTCGCTGCTCTGCTGCTCGCCCTCGACCGAGGAATGCTGTCTAACCGACGTCCTGTTGTCCGACGATGTTGAGCTCATGTCCGGTGAGGTCAATGAGGGGTCGAGGGCGGTAGGAGGGAGTGAGGGTCAGCAATGAGGCATCAATCCGCCTACCCGTCCTCTGCGCTCGAGCCCGCAATGGGTCCTAACCAGTCCGACAAGCCACATCAGCCAGACTCAAATCAAAAGAAACATCATACACTCTTCAGTCGTAGGAAGAAAGGAACCTAATCAGTGCAAGAACACTGAACCAACTCCGTCAAAAATCTCAAAGACTGACGTCCACCTCCTCACCCTCCCTCTCCTCCCCCGTCGCTGGTCCCTGCTCGCCCCCCCCACCCGCCTCCTCCGGCCCACTCTTGTTGAGCGCTAGAGCAGCCTGCATCTCCCTAAAGGCCGAGTCGTACGTCCTCCCCGACTCTTGAACTTCCTCCTGCCCAATGGACGCATCCTGGTGAACGTACTCCTCCTCGACGACGTCGCCCGTCCGCTCGGCCGCGCCGGAAGGCGAAGAAAGTCGATCGTGACCGTACGTCCCGTCCATCGTCGAATCGTGCAGATGACCCTCGCCCGACGGGGGTTGGAGTTCGTCCGGCTGGTGGCTCGCGTACGCAGGCTCTTCGTGCGTGTAGGCCTCGTAGACGTTCCCGGCCGCTTCTTCGGACTGCATCTCCTCCTCGTGCGACATGCCGTGGGGGTGGTCGACCTCTCCGATGGCGTGCATGTTGGACGACGAAGCCGAGGTCGACGACGGTGCTCCTCCTCCGCCAGCCGTCTGCTGCTTGCCCTTCTTGCTCGCCGACCCCGCCCCTGACCGGCCCTCCATGCCGATCATGAGTCCTCCTTCAGCTTCCATCCGCTTGCGCTTGGATCCACCTCGACGACGGACCTCGGCAGCGTACGAACACTCGCCCTGCCTGCCAGCCTTGACGCACCGCTCGCACGGACCCGGAGGAGGGGTCGGGCAGCGGAGCTTCTGCGACCTGCAGCGAGCGCAGGCGATCGCCGTCTTGGGCGGGACGGGCTTCTTTTGCGAGGACGACCCCCCCGGCGTTGAGGTCGACTCCTGGCCCCCTTGGCGGGTTGAGGAGGAAGGAGGAGCGGGAGGAGGCGTGGGCGGGTGTGGGCTGGGTGCAAGTGGAGGCGTAGGCGGGGCGTGAGGATGAGGGTAGGTCGACCGGGACGGGTCCAACCCGTCGGTGTTCGAGTTGGTGAGCGACGGAAGACTGTGCGAGGCTGCGGCGCCAACTGGAGATAGGGAAACGAAGACGTCAAAGGAGGTGTCAGGGCGACAGAACCTCGAGCGCATGTGAGAAAAATGGACCCCTGGACTCACGCAAACCTAGTTCGTCCGCACTCAGCTTGCTAAAGTCGAGCAGGTCCATCGCGAACGGCATGTTGAGCTCTCCGTCGTGGTCTGCCTCGCCTCCCTCGTGCGGCGGCCCTCCCGCGTACGCGCCCGAGTCGACTTCGCCCCTGCTGGCCGAGGGCAGATTGGCGTCCTGGCGAGGATGGCCGTCGGGATCGGTCGGGTTGGACGACGGCTCGGTCAGGGGGAGCGAGGCCGCTGCTAGGGACGGGTCGATCACGCTCTCATTGGCGTCGCCTGCGGCTGGAGGGACGTCGTCGTGCGGAGAGGCGACGTAGTTGGACGGTCCAGCGTCGGCGTTCTGCTGGTCGGCGAGGTCCTGCTGGTGCTGATGCAAGTGGTAAGGGGACGGGTCAAAGTCGTTGGGACCGGCCTGCATCTCGTACGCTTGACCATTGGCGTCCTGTCCGTAGGCAGACGCTGCCCCGCCGTTCGCCCCTCTGCTGGAGCCTACCGACCCTCCTCCTCCTCCGCCCGGCCCTCCAACGTCGTTCTTCCTGTTCTTCCTTCCCAGTCCTCGGCGCCGGACTTCAGGCGCGTACTCGCACCCGCCCTCGACGCCGGGAGGAAGACCCTTCTTTGTGCACCGCACGCACGGCAGCCCGCCTGAACACTTTAGCTTCTGCCGCCTGCACCGACCGCACGCGATCGGGATCGTCGGCTGACGACGCGCTTTCGACGAAGAGGACGAGTCATTGGGATCGTTTGGATCGAGCTCGTTGGGGTTGGCGAGGTTGGTGGTTGTTGTTGCGGACGAGGAGGCGGGTCCCTGGCCGCCGTGGCTGAGGAGACCGTCGTCCGGTTGCGGACCGGGTGGGTCGGGCAGGGCATCCAGAATGGCCTGGTGGTCTCCGAGGTCCTGCTCGTGGCCGTGCTGGTGGAGGTGATGGTGGTGGTGGTGGTGGCCGTGGACGTCGTCGTCGTCGTCGAGCGGGTGGGGGTGGTCGTCGTGCGGCCCTTGGGGGTAGAGCCCAAATGCGTCTGTTCCTTGACCAAGGTCGGTGTCGTCCTGGGCGTGGAGGTCTGGGTCGAGTGCGTGGGTCGGGTCGTCGTCCATGATGTCGGAGTTGTATGCAGTCGGAGGCAGAGAGGGACGGGATGCAGGTCGGAAGGAAGCGTCTCGGTCGCAGGGCGACCCAGCGGGAGGGGGATTCGTAACCTGCCCGTAACTCTCAGCTAGAAGTTACGCCTGACTTCCTATTCAGGCGCGTCCGCCCCGACGCGTACTCAGCTCAGGCTCAGACCGTTTCCTACTTCACCATTTTCGCACGACGCCAGACCGACACCCTATCGCTATCTCGTGACTACCCTCTCGCCAGCTGCTAGCTACTCTCTGGACATCACGCTCGGAACGGCTGGTCGAACTCGAACTGGACGGACAGACCCCTTCTGCCCTTTCCTCCGCCCCTCTCTCCAGCCTCGCATCGCCCAGCCTCTGGACCACCAATTCACTTCGGTAGAGATCACTGCAGCTTCCTAAGCAATCGAAACATTGCACTCCTCGCCCCCTGGCCAACCTCGATTTTCGCACCATGACGGCCGACCACGACTCTGCGTCGTCCTCCGACGAGGACGCGTCCACCGAGCCCCGCTCTCCCGGCCGACCTCGCAAGTCGCTCCTGACCTCTCCTGGATCATCTCCGGAGAAGGAAGTCAGTCAAGCTGAACTGGACGCGATGGTCGCTCGTCTCCGAGAGGAGGCGCGTCTGGAGACGGCTGCTGCCGCTGCTGGGGCATCGGACGGCGGACCCAAGCAGAGGACGTACGGTCGCTCGTCCGGTGGGCTCAAGAAGATCGCTGCGCTCGTGCAGGAGGACGCGACGGCGAAGGCGTCAACGTCGAAGCTCTTCGGTAGCAGCTCGTTGACGGACTTGCCTACGTCGGAAGATCGACCGTCGAGCCAGAAGACGGTGGGTACGTCGGACACGGAACGCGGCGAGGCCACCACGACGATCACTCGGCCTTCCGCCCGGCAGGAGTCGTCCGAAGAGGATTACACGTTTGCCGCTCGACGTCGACCGAGAGCATCCAATCCTATCCTCACGTCGTCCTCTTCCGCTCTCGCCTCCTCCCCTCCGTCGGCCCAACCGTGGAGTACAACCTCGTCCCCTCGTCCCCCCCCACCGACGACCACCAAGCCCACCGCGCTGCTAAAGTCAACCACCCCGGCCGTCGTCAACCCCGTCCGACCGTTCGTGCCCGAGAGGAGCATGCTGACCGCCCCGCTAGGTCTCGGACCACACGACTCGTTTCTCGACCTCAGCGGGCGGTCGGCCAGTCCTGATATTTCAGACTTCTCAGGCTCGGGCACGCAGAAGAGTACGACCACCGGGCGAGCAGCACGGGATGAGGTGGGTGAGTCGGATGAGGAAGGGACGGTATCGCCCGTCAAGAGTCTACCTCTGCCTGCTCGGACGGCGCTCTCGTCGACCGTTCCTTCCAAGCTGATTGCCAGACCCCTGACGACCCTTTCGCCCCACTCGGACTCGTCCGCCGAAGAAAAAGAAGGTCCCTCGTCAACCTCCCTCCCTCCGCCGCTCAAATCAAAAGTCAACAAGACGAAAAGGCACGCCTACGAGGACTCGGACGACTCTGAAAGTCAGCAGCGGGCGGCCTTGACAACCCAGGCTGGGCTGGAGGCGATGATGGACTCGCCTGAGAATGGCGAGGACGGGGAGCCGTGGATCGGGGATGCTGTTAGGGCTGTGAAGGAGAAACGGAGGGGGGAGGGAAGTGGGGCGAGCAGTCCTCCGAAGGCAAAAGTGCGACCCCTCTCCTCAGTCTAGTTGTCGCATTGCTGTCGGTTTCTAGAGGAGGCCTGACCACGTTCCTCATGCTCTATTTGGCAGGGCTTGAGCAAGAAGGAGTTGCAGCAGATGAAGCTCGAGCAGGCTCGGATGCAGAGAGGTACGTTCTTCTCGCCCCTGACAGAACTCGTTGCAGATTGCGCAGGAGGGCTGATGTCTTTGGCTGTCGATCGGCAGAACAACGGACGACGATTGAGCGGCCCGAGCAGGAGACAAGGGACATGTTGACTTTCCTGAGGAGGAAGCGTGAGGCTGCTGCTGCTAGGAAGACCCAAATGTACGTGTGCTTCTTCTCGTGCAGCGCCAATCCCGAACCAAGCTGACAGGCGTTTGTTTCTTTCTCATCTCGCAGCAAACCTCTCAATACGCAGCACTTTTTCCGCGATGGCGAGCCGGTCTCGTCCGTCTCCTCTGCCCCCGCCCCACCATCCTTCAAGTCTGAACGCGCGACGCCCGGTCCGGTCGACCCCATGTCGATGGACATGGACGACCCGTCATCCGACCCGATCGTCTCCTCCAACCCGGCTTTGGCGCCCGTCTCCACCCGCCGGAAGGACATCAGCCTGGACACGTCCGAGGCCGACTTTGAGGACGTCGACGCGCTCTTTGCGCAGAAGAAGAAGGCCGACGAGGAGAAGCTTCAGAAGGAGGCTGAAGAGCGCGTCGTGGCCGAGAAGAAGGAGCGATTGAAAGTACTCAAGGAGAAGGCGGTCGCTGCCGCTGCTGCTGCTTCTCGAGCGAAGGGCAAAGGTCGCGCTTCGGCAGACAGCGAGGAGGACGACGACCTTGAGATCGAGACCCTCGGCCCGGCGACGTTCATCAAGAAGGAGACGACCGGTCGACAAGTCACAGCCAAGAATGACCATTCGACTCTCATCCACCGCAACCTTGCATCGTACGGCGTTGTGCACAAGCCTCGATCGTCAGATGCCTATTCCAAGGGACGGCCCGCCGATCGACATTCGCGAGGGATGTCGTTGGCTCCTACGGAATCCCAGATCTACGCCGCTGGAACGACGTACGGTCACGGATCCTCCTCTCCGTCGGCCGCCCCTTCGAAACGACCTGCAAAAGCCCACCACGTCCGACCGGTCACTAAGGGGGACTTGACGCTCAATCTGCTCGCCAAGGCGTCGGCGCAGAGGAGGAAGGTCATCCAGGAGAAGGACGCAAAATACGGTCGGGTCGAACGCGCCACACAAAAGGAGGAGCTCGACTACGACCGACTGATGGAGGGTGCGCAGAAGAGGAAGAGCGACTGGATCTTGATCGCTGAGGAGCAGGAGGACGACGACGACGACGCGGAGGATGGAGACTTCAACCCTGACGCACCGGACGCCGAAGGTGAGGAAGGAGAGGGGGAGAAGGGTAATGGGGAGGAGGGAGAGGAAGAGGGACCGGCAGACGACCGGCCGGAATGGGATCTCGAGCCGATGGAGCCCGATGAGAACGTCGTTGACCCCATGGAGCCCGAACCGGAACCCCCCCAGGCTCGGACGGACGAAGAGCACTCGGACAAGGAGAACTCGCTCCCTCTCGGTGCGTCTCGACCGCTCTCGCGCGAGGAGGACAAGGAGAACCGCCCTTCGTCGGGTATCTTGGCCGACAGGGGCGACGCTGTCGTTGCCGAGGACACCGAGGACGAGGAGGAGAGCTTTCCCATGGTCCGAGCCAAGCGACGGAGAACCGTCCTCTTCGACGACGACGAAGATGAAGCGTCCCAAGACTCTCGACAACCGCCTGCCAAGGCCCTCGGCTCTCCGGTCTCGAAGTCCCTTTCCTTCGGTGCACTCCTCTCGCCCGCTCCCTCTCCACACGTCAAGAAGGTCGCTTCCACCGCCAGTCTCGATGATCCTGCCTTCAGTGCCGCCTCGGACGACGCGTTCGGTGGAGGGGACGGGGAGGGTTTCGGAGAGGGAGGCTTCTCACAGTTCTTCGAACCCACGCAGGTACCGACCATTGTTTCGGAGCCGACGAAGGAGTCGCAGGATGCTCGGATGGACCTCGACGGAGAGGGCTTCTCGCAGTTCTTTGGCGAGACGCAAGCTCCAGCTCCTCCCAAGGTGCGTTTTCTTGCCTCTTTCGCTTCCGCTTCTTACGTGCTACGTCTAATGTCATCTGGGCCTTTTTACAGGACGTCACCAAGGTCGGCGGACTGCAGCTGCTTCGAGGTTTGGCTCACGATGCCCCGCTCAGACCAGAGATGTCGCAGCTGCCTTCGCTCGACGTTTCGGAGTCTCAGCAAGAGGCGGTCGCCAACGCCCTCGCTCGGGAAGCAGCGCCTCCCGTCGCCGCTGAACCCACACCTCACTCCAAGAGGGTCTTCATCAACAAGGACGGGTGAGTGCCTCAGTACGTTCTTGGTAGCCAGTACTGTCGCTGACGGTGTATACTGCCTCACTCTCGCAGCTTCTTCACTCAAAATGAGCCTTCGACATACGGCATGGACTCGCCCATTGACGAGACTCCCAGTCGTCCACACCAGATCGGGTCGCGCGCCACACCCTCCACTCCCAGCATCCAAGGTTTCCAAACCACCGCCGCATCGTCCTCTAGTCCCGCCAAACCCATCCGCCGACTTGTCCGACGCCAAGATCGAGCTCCTGCCTCCGACGACGAAGACATCATCGACGAGCGCGACGAGATGCCGCCTCCCCCACCTCCTCGACCAGTCTACCGCCCGGAGAAGAAGGAGCGGGATCCCAACAAGCCTCGACGAGTCGTCAATGCGGAGGTTGAGGCGGAGATCAAGGCGATGATGGAGAACGAGGCGTTCGAGTCGGACGAGGACGACGGGTTTGGCGCTTTCGGAAAGACCAAGGCTAGCGACGACGAGGACGACGACGAAGACCAGGACAAGATTGTCGAGGGTCTCGTCAACGACGAGCAGATGACTCAAGACGCGCAGAAGCGGGCTGATGAGGAGCGTGATAGACTCAACCGGTGCGTGCTTTTCTCTTCGCGTTGCCCACCCTTGGGATGTCTTCCTGACTCCTCCCCTCCCCTCGAATCGCACAGGGAGCTCGCAGAAGCAGATGACGAGGCTCAGATGAAGATCGCTCAAGACGTCACGACCGGAGAGTTCCGAAAGAAGAAGAAGGACGCCCTCAGCATGGAGATGGACTCGGACGAGGAAAACTACGGAACGTCCAAGCGGTCCAAGGAGGAGCGGCGTAGGAAGCGCAAGCTTGACAAGCTTGACGAGATGGAGAGGATCGGTACGTCCTCGGTGATCTTCTGCTTTGCAATCCTCTGATGACTGATATCCCTCGGTCCTTTCATCATCTTAAGAATTCGACCCCGAGACGGCTCCTTTCGCCAAGATGTACGCCGACACCTACAACAACGACAATGACGAGTATGCCAACCTTCTCTCGGACGAGGACGACGGAAACGGGTCGAACTCAGACGCCAACGACTTTGCGGAGTCCCTGGGCATCCCGAAGAACAGAGTGCGTTGTCCTTCCCGCTGCCTCTCCTTCTCTCTCACTTGCTGACGACTATTTCCGCCTCCCTTTGCAGCACCATCGACGCCGCATCGTGGCATCACCGGAGCCAATGGACCGTCGATCTTCCGTCATCAGGGTCTACGACGACGGCAGTGATGAAGAGGAGACAGAGTCGCAGCTGCAGATCCGACGCGGCGGCGCTCATCGCCCTCAACCCGTGCCCATTCAGACTGACGAGGAGGCATACTCTGTGAGTTCTTGCCCCTTTGCCGCTTCTTGAAGTCCCTTGTTGACGTCCTTGCTCTTCTTCTGCAGCTCGGCTTGTCGACCGGCTACTCAAATTCGGACAACAGTCAGAAGCACAGTGAAATCCGACGGGAGAGGATCCAGTCTTTCGCTCGAGACGAGTCGCAAAACTCGTCCAACTCGAGGAGTGGAGCGACTGCGTCCGTGACGGGCCTCAAACGCAAGCCTTCTACGTCCAGTCTTAATTCAAACTCGTCCACCAAGAGGAAGGTCAGCGATCTGCTTCCAGGAGGCAGCAACAGTGGGTCAGGCAGGTCCATGTTGCAAGGGATCGGGAAGAAGTGGGAGAAGTAGACCGCCTTCTTTCAACCTTTCCTCTCTGCCTTCCACCTTCTAGACTTTACGATTTCGCCTTTCTTCACCCCTCCTCCAATGTACGCATCGCACTCTCCGTGTTTCTCTTCTGTTGTTTCCATCGCATGACATTCGGTAGATCTTCACGTGGAGTACACACTGTGTGCAAGACGCAAGTCGGAGTTTGAGCTCCGTCCTCCTTTCACCATCTCGTCCACCTGCTCAAGCCCCGCACTCGGAGCTGGTCTTCCTATTTGTATGTATCAACACTGCGCTGACGCTGGCTTCGGCTAGCCCTGACCCCCCCCACGTACGGCCCGTACTTCGACCTGCCTCTCTGTCTCTCGACCTTTTCACTCTCGACCTACTCCTTCTATTCCTAAAGATCACCCTCCAGATCCCACCGTGGTGCCGTCCTACTGGACGTCTCCGTCGCCGAGGATCGAACGTCGCCACCACGGCTCGACCTCATGTCCCGCCCATTCGACCTCTCAGACTCCAAGTACGGCTCGAAACTGTACAACGGGCTCCTTTCCCGGTTGCCGGTACTCGGTTCGCTAGTTCAGCCTCGTTCGTCAAGGGGGACGAGCAGACTGGCGAAAAAGCGCGTTCTCTCCTCAGGTACGCTCTTCCTAGTCCCGCTCCGCGCAAATCCTCCGCCCCCTCCTCCTCTTTGCCCGTCTCTCCTACACTCTTCTCACAAGCCGCAACCTTAATCCTGACTCCTTCCTCGCTACTTCCAAAGTTTTCGCCACCTGTGCGGCCTTTCAGCCTCTCTTCGGCTACATACGCCTTCCAAGAGTCCAGCTTGCCTCTCCCGTACGGACTAGTACTTATTTCAAGTCCAATTACCCTACCTCACTTGACATATGAAGTCTTGACAAGCTGCGCTTTGCCCTGACTGCATCTAATCTTCGTAGACTGGTCGATTTTACCTCACCTGATCCCTGTTCTTGCCTGACACTTTCAATACTGTATCATCCATCGTACCCTCATAGTAAGCGCCCTTTCCTTCCTTCATGAGCCCCTTCTCAGCAACTCGCCTCTACCTTGGCGCTTCCTCAGGATGTACGACGGAGAAATCCACTTCGTCCTTGCCCTGATTGGGCAAAGAAACATCTGCTGACCGTATGTGGCTCTTCGCGCAAGTTGAATTCTGCGCGGAGGCATCTTTTTTAGGTTGACGACCCTGCTTGCGCTGATCCACATCCCCTCGCAGATGGTTCCACTACTCGCGCCTGACGTGCCTCTCTTTTGGCGGTCTCCTCCGGTCCCTCCGGTCGATGCTAGATCAGGACAGTTTGATCACGAGAAGAGTCGGACACTCCAAACATGTCTGCTTACGGCGGTCTTGGCTGACTTGACTCGCCGTCTGCCACAGCGCCGACTCCCTGAGCTGCTCAACAAGGTCGCTCTCGTCAAGGGACTGAGGAGGTCAAACGGCCACCGGAACCTGTCTCTCGACAAGTTTGAGTCAAAGAAGGCCACTTCTCTTGTTGCCAACGCTGCCACCAAGAACGATGAGGTGCCTGTTCCATCTCTTCCCACGCCTCCTCTTGCTTAGGTTTTCACTCCGTCCCCCCCTGAGTCTCCCGTCTGCACTGACGTTGAGGTTCAGTTTGAGAAGACCGTTCAGCCTGTCTCCGAGGTTCAAGTTCCAGCACTTCCGTCCGTCAAGATTGAAACCGATAAGTCGACCCATTCCCATCCTACGACCCGAAACTCTCCTTTCGTCAAGCCCGTCGAACTTCCGAAGCCCACGAGAAGCATCCTCGAGGCTGCCCGTGCCCGTTCCTCTCAGGCGTCAAGGTCGACTGAAGGCGGAAGAATGTTGTCTGTTCCTTTTACTTTCCAACCTCGAGCTACTCCCACCACATCCTTCCCTTCTCCACTTTTCTCCGCCCGACTTTCCTCCCCTTCCGCTCGCTTCGTGCCTCCTGTTCCTATCATCACTTCTCGTCCCGTCCTCCTTTCACGAACTAACGGCGATGGTGCGCCTCGAGGTAAGAAAGTCGACGCCGTCACCAACCGGCCACCGACTTTGACGAACTCAGGAAGACCTCCCGAGCTGAATGGAACGTTGATGAGTCTGTCCCAAAGTCTCCTTTTCTTTCTCCTCTCCCTCCGTTTCTCCCCTGTTCGTCGAGAAGCAAGAGCGACCGCGAGAAAAACCAAGCCGAGGTGAAAATCCCATGTGCAATTCTAGACCCGTTCCTCTCCTCGCAACTAGGGCTTGCATCGCTCGGTCCATCGAGGGTACAGCGACGCCTCCCTGCAAAACGGCAAGCCAAAGTTCGGCACGACGAGTCAGCCTGCGAAGCTGTGACACTGAGCACGAAGAGTCGAAAAGAGACGCACCTGACAGTCCATCGCTTCGTGAGCCAGGCAAGGAATCGCTCGACACCCAATCCGTAACCTCCGTGCTCGCACGTTCCGTACTTTCGCTGGTCGGTAAACCTGAGTAGGAGGCAAAAGAGATCAAGAGTAAGTTTAAGGACGCCGTTGGAAGGGAGAAAGCGAACGGAGGGCAGGACGCGCCAGTAGTATGGGGCAGGGTCGATACCCTCTCGCTTGTATCCCTCCAGAAGCTCCTGCATCTCGGTAATTCGCATCGAACCACCTGCAGTGCAGACGAGCAGCGCAAGAGGCTGGATCAGTACAGGAGTCGCAAAAACGGAGAACGAGACAAGGGCGAGCAAGAAGGGGAGGGATTGACCGACGATCTCTCCGACGCCGGGCATGAGCAAGTCGCACGACTCGGTATACTCCTCGTCTCCAGGGCACTTCTTCATGTAAAATGCCTTGATCTCCTTGGGGAACCGAGTGAGGAACATGGGCACGTTGAGCATGTCGGTCATCTTCCTCTCGGCCGCCTCGGCAATGTCGTCACCATCCCGGTGGGGTCGCATCTCGCCCGTCTCCTCGTCCTCGCACAGGATGTCGTGCTCGATCAGCCACTTGATCGCCGCGCGGTAGTCCATTCGGAGGAAGGGCCTTTGGGGGGCGACGAAGTCGGGGTTGAGCGTCTTAATCATGGCCGACGTCTTGGGGTCAGCCATCATCTTGTCGATGACGGTGCAGAGCTGTTGAGACAAGGTATCCGGTCAGTTTGATGATCGAGGATTTAAGGAAAGATTTCTGGTACGGACCATGTCCTCGATGTGGTCCATAAGCTCGTCAAAGTTGATGAAGGCGAGCTCGGCCTCGAGGTGGGTGTACTCGCTCAAGTGTCTGCGGAACAGGGCAAGTCAGTTCCCCGAAAAGCTAAGTAGAACAGTGGGAAGGCAGAACGAACCGTCGGGTGAAACTCTTCTCAGCTCGGAAACTCTCCTGGATGCAGAAGACGTCTCCCAAGCTGGGCAAGCACGTCTCGAGGTATAGCTGACTCGACTGGGTCAGGTAGGCAGGCGTGCCGTAGAAGTCGAGCGTAAAGAGGGTCGACCCGCCCTCGACCGAAGTCTGGACCATGGCGGGAGGGGTGACCTCGAGCATGTCCTTGCCCGCGAACGCGTATCGGAACGACTCGAGCACAGCTCCTCGAACCTTCATGACGGACGAGGCGGTCTCTCCTCGGAGGAAGAGGTGTCTGTTGTCGGCAACGTGCTCGGCGGCAGCGTCCTGTTAGGAAGCAAGCAAAGGAAAGCGTCAGTCATCCCACATCTCGAAAGCATGTATGGTGTAGGGCGAACGAACGGCGGTAACCCTGTTGGAGAAAGCCTCCTCTCCTCCGGGAGAGGCTCCGATGACCTTCCACCAGTCGGCAACGAGCTCGTGTCCTCCAGGAGCGTGGGCGCCCTCGGGGAGGAGCTTGATGGTTCCGACGATCTCGACGGTGGCCTCGAGGTTGAGGTCGAGCGAGTCGAGCGTCTTGGCCTGCAAACGACGAGTGGACAAAGCAGAAAGTCAGAATGCGTCCCTTGCACTTGATGTGTCGAACCAGTGGGGACGACACGCACGAGGAGACCTCCGAGAACGACCTGGAGTAGACCCGATCCGTCTCGGAGGGTGATGAAGGTCAGGTCCTTCTGCTGTCGGAGTCGGTGGACCCAACCGAAAACTCGAACCCGCTTGTCTCGGTAGTCAACGAGCGAAGCAAGCTTGGTCTGAATATGGCAGCGAAAGACGAACAATGGCGAGCCGTCAGCAGAGCACCCTGAAACGAGCAACGACACGAGAGTCCGTACCTTGGTAGCCTTGGGCAGGGAAGCGTCCTCAACGAGAACGATCTTGGCCGCCTCCTCCCTCTTGAGCTCCTCCCTCTTCCTGGCCTCCTCAGCATCCCGGTCGGCCTTCTCCTTTCCAGCGGCAGCCTTGTCGAGCTTCTTCTTCTCGGCCTCGTAAAGCTTCTTTGCCTTCTTGAGTCCGCTGGACGAGATCGGCTCAAAGTCGGGCTTGGGCTCGTCGGCGGTCGCAGTGGCCGAAGGGGCCTTCTTGACGTAGAGCGAGACGAGAGGACCCTGGGCGAGGAAAGCCGAGACGGACGAGACGTAGGGCGAGGACTGGGTACCGGTAGGCTCGGAGGTGAGGGAGGCGGCGTCGAGAGACTCGTCGACGTAGACCTTGGGCGTAGAGTCTGCAAGTCAAGCGCGACGCAAAGTCACGGCCAGTCAGTACGAGATCGTTTATCGAGGTAGCTCCGTACTACTTCCACACTCGTCGAGATGTCTCGTAGACTGGTCCTGTCCGCTCGTCTGAGCATTCAGCCTACAGGCCTCTCAAGCCCTTCCCGCGCGCGCGCCCCGTCCGACCAGAGTGCAAAGACAGAGAGGATGGACTGACCAACACCCATGGCTTCGGTGGCAGCCGCGAGCGCGTCTACGACGGCGTCCTTGGACTTT
Source organism: Cystofilobasidium capitatum (assembly GCA_014825545.1). NCBI lineage: Eukaryota > Fungi > Basidiomycota > Tremellomycetes > Cystofilobasidiales > Cystofilobasidiaceae > Cystofilobasidium > Cystofilobasidium capitatum. Next base: position 76,580 of record MVAJ01000006.1, on the reverse strand, counting down.
GTGAGGATCGAGTCGGACATTGGTGTATGGGTTTTGGAAGATGGTTCCTGAGAGACTGCTGCCCTTTAATCGGCGCTGGGCGAGTCAAGAAAAGGCGGTGAGTTACACGACGTTACGGCGGAGTTCACGCCAACGCAACTCGCCCGCCCACGCTGGCCCGGCAGCCTGACTCCTTCCCCTCCCTCTCGATCCCCATACGAAACACGGTCTTCTGACTCGGCCTTTTGTTCCTGTACCTTCGCCTTATCCTGAGGTACGGTCATCTAGCAATTGTGGGTTAAGCTTCTAAGAGTCAGACATGGCTCGCTCTCCATCGGTCGAGTCCGACTCACAGCACCAGCCGTCGTCCTTCCGCCAGGTCGAACGACACTACAAGGCTCGCACTCCGCCTGGCCCTCTTAGCGGCGGTCAACTTCGTCGTCTTCGCAAGGGACAGCCGTATCGACCTTCGCTGGAGGACGTGTGGGACGTTCGGGAGCTGCTGGACGATGGGGACGCCCCAAGGGAAAACGGGCCTTGGGGACGAGCACAGAGGCATGGCGTCGAGTGCGTAGAGGTCGGCCTCGATGGCAGACGAGGATGGGCAGTCAAGGACGTCTCTGGTACGATCCTGATTTCATTTCACACCCTTCTTGCTCCCGGGGCTGACTCAAAGCTGCTGCTCTCAACCGTCGCATTCTCAGGCCTCGTCGTCTTCCCTCAATACTTCTCCCCTTCAGAACAACGCACGCTCGTCAAGTCCTGCCTGGCTACGCACACGCAAGAACCCAATAAGACCAATCTGCATCAGCACTACCACCTCCCTGCCGCTCCTTGCTCCCTCTGGTCACTTTACTCGTCTACCATCGTTACGTCCTCGAGGACCTCGGCCACAGACGAACCTGTCATCCATCCTCGGCACACCTCGGCAGATCGTCCGATCCCTCCGAAGTTCTCTGCAGGTCGAACCTTGGTCGACAACACTCCAGGCGAGCAACTCACACTGGAAGAGATTGCTCGAGCGGCAGAGAGTGAACCGGAGCCGTCGTCGACGGTCAAGCCCACCAAGATCTCTGTCCTGATGAAGGACCTCAGATGGACCAACATCGGTCTGTTCTACGACGTACGTCTCTCACAACTTGCGCTCAGCCAGACTCAACCTCTCTGGTGACTGAATCGCACTGGTCCGTTTGGCAGTGGACGAGCAAAAATTATGACTTCAAGAATCACATCCCCTTCCCTCCCGATCTCGAGGCTCGCCTGTCGCCCATCATCAAGCACGAGGTGTCCTGGGAGCTGGTCTACGCTCCGCTAGGTCCAGAGCTCCGGTCATCTGTCGGCTTTGACGCCTGGGGTACCGACTACCGCGCGTTCTCTCTTCCTCGCGCCGACTCTTTGCCTGCGCTGGCACGAAGGCTGACCAGATCGCCCGCCGTCTTGCCTTTGCACAGAGTTTGATGCAGGGATCATCAACTTTTACCAGACGACCGACTCGCTCATGGCTCACGTCGATCGATCCGAGCTCGATCCGTACCGGCCTCTCGTCTCCGTCTCGTGAGTCCATCCAATCTCCTCGGGCCATCACCTGTACCCGCCCCTGACGCCCGTTCGCACTCAACAGACTGGGCCTGTCGGCAGTGTTCTTGCTGGGAGGAACGTCGAGGGACGAAAGTCCACTTCCGATCCTGCTTAGGAGTGGGGATGTGATCGTCATCAGCGGTCCCAGTCGACGAGCTTACCATGGTTCGTCCGAGTTCCCTCCCGCCTTTATCGTCGACCGTAGAGACTATCATCATGCTTTTCTCGTTCGTTTCTCAGGCGTACCACGAGTCTTGGATGGTACCCTCCCTGATCACTTCAAGCTGCCAGAGATGGACGGGGAGGACACCTGGGATCCCGCTTTCTTCACGTATCTCGAAACGACAAGGTGCGCCTCTCTCTCCATCTCTTCATCTCACCGCTGACTGACAGCTCGACACCTAACGCGCTTTCTCGAAGGATCAACATCAACGCTCGACAGGTCTTCCCGCCCAGCTTCGACCCGCAGACGCTCTTTGACGCCCAAGCTCAAGATCAAAACAACTCATGAGTATCGACAACGCCTCTCCTTCCACAATATTTTATTAGGTCCGTCAATTTTCTTCCTTGTCTTGGATAGGGACGTCCTGGATCGACCATCAGACCTTTCGTCAACTCATCTGCATGGCTCGAACCAGTCTGCGCGAAAGAAGGTCTGGACTTACGTTGCCGGTCGCCAACTTGTATCCCGCCCGAACGCCGTCCGAGATCTTTTCGTCGGTCGAGTTGCTCCTTCAGCGAGATCGGTCGAACGAGGGTCAGTGCGAAAGCTCTAGGTGGAGGCGAGCAGGATGGGAGGAGGGGGGGAAGGACGGACAGGTCGTGGCCGGCTTGCTTGCCTACAAAGTCGACTGCCTTGTCGAGGACATCACCGTCGGAGGATGTAGAGGAGGTCTGCTGTTGGTCGGACATGATAGGCTGATGGAGAAGGAATCAAGGGTTGAGGCTTAAGGGAGATGGGGGTAGTAATTTTATGAGATGCGATTCTCTCCACAAGAGTGAAACGAGTGACGATGTCCTCTGTCACGCAGGAGCGAAGCGGAGGAGAAGACTTCACCGCGGGAAAGGGGTACAGTACGTCGAACGAGGCCAGACAGGGGATCAGGGGAAGCGCAGGAGAGGGCCGGAGTTCTGAAATGACCGGCGCCCTCCGCTCAGGTCGCTCTCCCGACCTCGACACCACTCAGTGATTGCGACAGGCAGCGAGCGAAGGACCTCTCCCTGATCGACCTTGTCCAGCCTGGGACACACTGAGCCCCTTCGTTCGGGGGAGTTTGTCCATTTTCTGCTGCGCCTCTTTCGGCTTCAGCCGGTCCAAAACGCGAGCTCAGCAAAAGACCGGTCCCCTTCCTCCAACTCCCATCTACTTCACCCTCCCCTCTCGTACCCCATCATGGTCGTCCTTCCTGCCGAGAACTACACGTTCGGTCTGCCTGTCCAGACGTTCGAGTACAAGAGAGACGCAGAGTTTCGTACGGCCGACCTTCACGCGGACGTTCACCTCCCACCCGCGTCTGTCAAGCGACCTGCCTCTGGATGGCCTGTCCGTGCGTCTGCTCTCGCTCTCGCTCTCGCGAAAGTACCTCGCTGACGCCCTGGTGGTCCTGCTTCGCCCTTTGAAGTGCTCGTCGTTCATGGAGGAGGTGCGTGCCTGTTCACCTCAGCCCACGTTCGGCTGACCAGCTTGAGCGCTGACCCTCCAAGAGAACTCCGTCATTTCGACCAGGCTTCATTACCGGGTGCCTGAAGCAGCTCCCTGCCCAGCAGGTCGATTACCTTTTGGCTGGAGGTGTAGCTGTGGTCGACATCGAGTACAGACTCGTGCGTGTCATCTCTGCTCATCATCCAGGGTTACTTGCTCACTGTCCTCGTTCCTTCGACTTGACAGGCCCCCCAGTACGTACGCCCTTCTAGACTCATCACCCAGAGCGGAAACTGACCGCCCTCTTCATTCATCCAGTGCATCGATCCACGACATGAACGACGACGTTCTGGCCGCCCACGACTGGGTCCGCTCGTCGCTCAACTCGCTCGTCGCAAAGGAGGGCGAGACCATCATCGATGGCTCCAAGATTGCAGCAACCGGAGACAGCGCTGGAGGATACCTCGTCAACCAGCTCGTACGTTCCCTCGCTTGCCTGCTCTGTACGTGTCTCGTGGGCTGAGATGAGCGTCCATCCTCACAGGGCGTCACGGCCAAGCCCCCTCTCAAGGCCATCGCGCCCTTCTACGGCCTTTCAGACTTCAGCACGCTCGCGTACGGAAACGAGGTCGGTCGAGTCGTAATCTGTCCCATGAGCGCTCGCTAACGTTGCTCTGGATCATCTTTGTGTTGGTAGGACGCGCTCTACCTCGGCTACAACGAAGAGGAAACGGCCTACATCAAGGAGACGTACTCTTTGGGCACCCAAGCTTCCATCACTCCCGAGTTTGTCCCTCCTCGCATCCGATTCTCTACCCAACTTCATCCTGCTGACTCGACGGTCCGATCTTCTGCAGCTGGACCCTCCCGGCTCCTCGAACGGAGTGGCGCAAGGCCGTCTTTGCGTGCGAGGCCCTGATCAACATCCTCGTCCCCAACGACTCTGTCGAGGCTCGAAAGGCCGTCTCGCCCATCCACCTGGCCACCTCTTCGTACCCTCCAGTACGTCGCCTCCGTCCCACTATCGCCTTGTCACTACAATGCTGACCATCTGCTCTTGCTCGCCTGGCAATCGCAGACCTTCTTCGCCATTCCCCAGTTCGACCCTACCGTCGCCCCCTCGCAATCGTGGCGGTTCGCCGACAAACTCAAGAAACTTGGGGTGGAGGTTGAGACCGGACGAGCAAAGGACGGGGTGCATTGCTACGACCGAAAGGTTCGTCTGATCTTTCCTTCACGCCTGTCACGTCCGAACATGTGCTGACGGAGTCTCGCTGTCCTTCTCGTCTCTCGACAAACAGGGAGGACCTCTGAACGCCGAGGGTGGACACTTCTGGGAGGACGTCACCAAGCCTGCGCTCCAGTTCCTCATTAACCACTTAACGGTTTGAGATCAGACACTGAGTAGGAGGATTGAAGAGGAGATCTGGATCGGACGGCGAAGTCCTGTGGGATCCGAGTAGATGAGCATGCTTTCTTCAGAACCTCTGAAGTATCGTAAAGAGGTCATTAAGTCATAAGGTCGTGATGAAGCTACCGTCGCATCCACTCATCCGCCTCCGAGCTGCGATCGTACACGAGCGGGTCGTCGTCCTCAACGACAAACGTCCCCATCTCCCACGCGTCGTCCTCCGCACCTCCGTCCACGTCCGGACCATCCGAGCTGACCCTCGCAAACCGCCTTTGAGGGTTGTACTCCACCTGCGCATCCGGCGAGAGGATCGAGTTGAGGTAGACTCGATGCTGATCGTATCCTCTAGGAACCTGGGTCGCCTGGAAGTCGCCCGCGAAGGCGAGGTCGGAGGAGGAGGGTTCGTCGTCGACCGCAGATCCGTCGTCCGAGATGGTGCCCGACGACTGAGGTTCGCCCCGGCGTCGTGCTGGTTCGTCGCGGTCGTCTCCGGCCGTCTTGTCGAAGTAGCGCCGCACGTCGTTCGGCACAGCGTCTCGGTACCATGACGGGTTTTTGGCAGAAGCAGTCTTGGTAGACGGTCCAGCTTGTCCTCGACGAACGGTCGGCGGCGAAGCGTCTCTTGCTGCTTGGGCGTTCCGGTTGTTGGGAAAATTGGGGAAGGACTCCGCCGGAGACGATAGAACGGCATTCCTCATCTTTGGGCGTCCTGCAGGTCGGCGGATGGGCTGGGTTGGGAGGAATGGGCAGTCGAGGACCGATTTGCCGTTCTGGTCGGTAGGATGAGGGTTGGAGGGTCTTCGAGTGCTGGAGGGGGGTGGCATCTCACGAGCTTTGGTCGAGTGCTCAAAGGAGGGCATGTCCGACGGCGGGGGTCGTTTGAGCGGTCGTTTGGGAGCTGCCGGTGAGTCGAAGCTGTCCGACTCGTCGTCGGCGAGGACCCAGGAAAGGTCAGTCCCATCTTGGTTGAGCGTCTTGCCGACGACCAGGGGTTGAGGACGAGAGACGGAGGCGAGGGGAAGGATTGGTCCGGACGGTCGGCCATTCGAGATGCGTTGGGCCACGGAGGGCGTAGCAAGAGCAGGTGGATGGTTGGAGGGTGCGTGTGCTGAATGACTCGAGCGAGAAGGCCCAAGAGTAGAGGTTTTGAGAGGTATGGCGGAAGGTGCGGGAGCTTGGTAGGAGGGCGGAGGGAAACCTCGAACAGCGACAGGGCTGGGCGCGAACGAAGTGTCGTACTCGTCGTCGTCCCCGTCCAAGATCCAGCGAGGGTCGATTTCTTCGAAACCAGCCCGGGCGGCCACGTCCGCCGGAAGAGAAGCGACTCTAACACTCGGAGCTGGTACCGGCAGCTTCCTGAAAATGACCTCGGGCGAAAGCGAATTTTGCTCCTTCTGCGACAGGCGAATGGGCGGAGGGGCCTCAGGCGAAAGCGACCAGGAAGGACTGAAATGAGCAGGATCTGGTGCAGGAGGAGGTAGGAACGACGGGTTGGGACGCGGATTGACTGGGAGTTGCACTGGTGGACGATGTCGAATGGGTCCGGATGCAGCCCTAAAGGAGCTTGGTTTGGGGGCGTTGATGTTGTGGGGGGACTCGTCGACCACCGTGATCTCCCCGTCTTCGTCGTTGTCCGAGATCTCGATGGGCTCGGGAGGAGGAACATTGCGAGGGGGTGGAGGGGGTGCTCGTGGTTTTGGGATGGCGTTCTTATACGATGAGTTGGCCGAGAGCGACGATTCTGTCCTCGGTCTCTTGACCGCCCTACCGAAGCCGGCCTCCTCGTCCGAGGACAAGGCCACGACAGTTGCGCGACCCTTGTCTCGTCCCATTCCGGAGGACACCAATCGGCCGACAGAGGCCTTCGAGCTGTACGTCGGTGGGAGTCCGTTCATGATCGCTTCGTCCTCCGAATCGTCCTCCAGGTCTGAGTCCGTGATCTTCTTTCGCTTCGTGAGCTTGCCGGCGGTGACAAAGCCGTCGAGGGCGCCCGTCGGGACAGTTGACCCGTGCTTGCCAGCTGCGACTTTGACCGACTTTGTCTGCTTGCCTCCTTTGTGGGCTGCTCTGCTGGTCTTGCGGGTTGCTTTGGTCACGAGGAAGTCGGGGACGGTCGAGTCGATGGGGACGACCTTCTGTACGCAGGTCGGGTGAAACTCGTCGGGGAGAAGTCGAGGTACGTCGTCATAAAGCTCAAGGAAGTGGCCATTGGTGATGGCGTCTTGCACTGTTGTGAAAAGGGATCAAACAACTGTCAGATGGAGTGCCCAAGAATCAGGTCTAAAGTTTCGACGACGTACCGCTGACATAGTTGTCCTTTGCCCTGTTCCAAGAATCTTCCTCCTTGCCCTCGCCCATCAACACCGTAATCGCTCCCTCTCTCTTTCGACCCGTCCTTCCGACTCGCTGCAGCATCCGGACCGAGGACTTTTGCGCGTCGTAGCAGATGATCTTGTCGACCGATCCGATGTCGAGACCTTCCTCCCCGATCGATGTCGCGACCATGATGTTGTACTTGCCCGCCTTGAAGTCCTTGATGACCTGTATCTGCTCGGCTTGCTATTGAGCGGGATAAGGGAACGCAGTGAGCCTCAATCGGCTGCTAGACGAGAATGGACTACGTCAAGGGAGAAAACGAACCTTCAGACCCTTGCGTCCCTCAGAATCCGTACTCTGTCCGACAAAGGCGACCGGTCGGAGCATCGGTTTCTCCAAGTTGAGCATCGTCTGGCCAACCAGCCAGAAGCAGTCGCGTCAGCAATGAAGCGATGCGGGAGACAGCGTGCAGAGGAAGAAACCTACAACGATCTCATCCAGACAGTCTCTGAACGAGACGAAGACCATGACCCTCGTCGTCTCCACCTCCAAATCTCCCCTGTTGTCTCCCTCCTCTCTCGGCTTGAAGTGGTCAAACAGCAAGCCCTTCAAGCGGTCCATTTTGGCGTGCGGGACGTAGCCTCCGACGGTCTTCATCCGTTCGATGGCGGCGTCGATCTCTCGAAGGTCCTTGTTCGTGTCCATGGACTTGGCTGTGTCCTTCTTGGTGGTCTGGGACTTGAGGCTCTTCTGGAACATGGTGATCGAGTGCTGAAGCTGTATCGGGTAGGGTGAGGACGAGTAAGACGAACGATCACCCACGTCAGACGGCAAAAGAGCGTACCAAGTACCCCATAGCTCTGGCGTACGCTTCGAGCTTCTTGAGAGGATGGAAAAATCTGAAGTTCTTCTTCCTCTGCAGCTCCTGCCCGGCCATCCGACATCGGTACGGCTCCACCCTGGCGGGGTCACGCTCGTACTCTCGGAAGACTCCCGCGGTGATGAGTTGCTCCATGAGAGGCTGTAACGAGGAAAGGAGGGCAGAGAAGTCAGAATGGCGTGTGAGACGATGAAACGGGTGGAGGCGAACGGACCATCATGAGCTTGGAGAGGAGATCTTTCAACTCCAGGACGTTGTCCGTCATCGACACCAGCAGAAGCTCAGTGGTCTGCAATAGAACAATGGTAAAGTGTATCAGCGGGATTTCCGGGCCTGGTGAGGACGGGTGGACCCACCTTCTTGTGCACGTACTGCCGCAAGTCCAGACTCTCCTCGTCTCGGATCTCAATGTGCGAGAGATGGAGCTTGTCGATAAGGATCTGAACACCCTCGGGTTTGCCTGGTGAAGGAGAAGACGGCGGGAGAAAGAGCTCAATGTTGGAACGCAGTCACTCATCAGGAGGCTGAGGACTCACCGGATGGGGTAGCGGTCAGGGCGAGAATGCGGAAGAGGTGGTTCTTGGCTTGGAGAAACTGGACGACCTGCGTGTAGGCGTGTCTCCCTGTTGCCTTGTGCGCTTCGTCTGTGGGAAGAGATGGTCAAAGGTCAGAAGAGCACAGGGGGGAATTAGTCGGCGAGAGTCGAGAAAACGCACCGAGGACGAGCAACGTCACGTCCAAAGGATCCAACCTCCCCGCCTCCAAATCGTTCATAATCGTCTGGGCTGTCATGAAGAAGACCTGCTTGAGCGGGTACAGCTTCGCCCTCTTGTCCGCTCCCAGCTCTCCGTTCAACACCGTGATCTTGTCGTTGAGAAACCCGCACGTCTCCGGGAACGCCGTCGCCTGCTGGTTGACGAGCGGTTTGGTCGGGGCGACGAAGAAGATCTTGCCCGTTGGAAACCACCGGGCGTAGTTGAGCATGACGCAGCCGGCGATGAAGGTCTTGCCGAGTCCTGTCGGAAGGGCGGCGAGCGTGTTCTTGAAAAGGGACGCGCGGACGATGTTGTACTGGTAGTCTCGAAGGGGCCTGAAATAGAGCAGCGAGACGCAAAGAGTCGAGATTGTCAGTAGGGAGTGCCCAAAGGCGGATCAGAAAGAGGAGTCGGGTCGTGAGAGAGGACAAGGGTTGAGAGGAGAACGCACAGGTTGATCGGGTATATCCAGGTCTTTGCCTCCTCCTCGTCCACCGCATGCTTCATCCTCCTCGGAAGTTCTCCCAGGTTCTGCGCAGGGGCCGGAAACTGCTCGAACCCGCCGTCGTCCTCCTGCTCGTCGTTTTCCTCGTCGTCCTCGTCGTCCCACGCAGCAGCCTTCCCCTTGCCCTTCCCCGGCTTCCCCTTGGCCCCATACCTCGCAAAGTCGGACCGGTCCCAGACCTTGCCGGCCTTCTGGACGAGCCCTTGGGTCGAGGGGCGATCGTTGACGTCAAAGAGGCGCTCGCCTGTGTGGTCCTTCTTGGAGGAGGAGGTGGAAGGAGCGGAGTGTGCGTTGGAGGCGACCGTGCCGTACAGCGTAGACTGGCGAAGCCCTCCGCCGGACGAGCTCCCTCCTGAGACTGCTCTTGATGAACCTGCGACTGCGTTCTGCTGAGCAGGTCGAAAAGAAACTCCCGCAGGGGCGGCCCTTGGAGGTGCTGGGGCTGGAGGAGGCGGACGGTTGGCTGAGAGAGCATCGATCTGCTCCCAGGCAGCGTCGTCCAGAGCGAGCGAGTCGTCAAAGAACGCGTCGTCCGACATGGCGAGCCTATCCTGCTCCGTAGGTGTGGGTGGTCGTGCTCAATTAGGGAGCGGGAAGAGCTTGGGTGATGATGTCGTTGAGGTCGAGGAAGAGAGAAGAGGCGTCCGACGCGCGAGAGAGGACCTGTACGCCCGCCAAAGCAGCAATCTTCAACCAGCTATACAAGTAGATAGCTAGCACGATGCCTACGTACGCGCTCGAGACGTGTCTGTTTGCGGGAGATCAAGGGGTGAGGGACGAAGGTGACGTCGCGGGCTCGCGTCGCGTCCAAGCTCGCGAAGGCGAAGACTCCGCCGAACTCGAGTACTCCACATCGCTTGCAGTACGCCAGGACTTCCAAGAGTGAACGATCATTCGAGAGGAGATAGACGATTACGAGGAAAGGAAGCATAATAAGAAGAGAGGTTGAACGAGCGTGTGTGAGATCGGAGATGAGAAAAAGGGAGAGATTGTTCTAGTTTGGAGAGCGAGAGATGGGAAAGCGAAAAGACGACCTTCACTTGTTATTCTTTCCGGGCCTCGACCTGCGCCACATCATGAAGAAGACGAGGGCAAAGAAGGCGACGCAGTAGATGATGGTGATGCCGATGTTGCGGCCTCCAATCTCCTTGCCGTCCAAGTTCACGTTGGCGAGATAATCGTTGCCGTTCGAGTACTGGCAATAGGCGCACTCGGTCGTAGACGACGGATCGAGCACGTAGCCTGGAGCCTGGGCGAGGTAGGGCTCGAGGTACTGTCCGCACGTCTGGCCGGAGGGAGGGGGGAAGCGGGCGTACTCCGACTCGGAGCAGGTGACGGGGATGTTCCTCATGGCGAAGAAAGTCTCACCGCCCAAGATGTACGTCCAGGGGTTGAGGTAGTAGATCCAGTACCGCCAGAAGGCGGTGATCTGGGCGTAGGGCACAAGAACTCCGGAGAAGGACGCGAAGATCTGCAAGAAAGGAGGGTGGAGGAGAGGTTGGGGTCAGGACTGGAACACGCAGCCTGCACGCCAGTGAAAAGACTACACACTCCGAGGAAGATGGGATTGATGAGAGCGGCCTGCTGCTCATTCTGGCAGACTGCGGCGACAGCGTAGGCGAATCCGACGACCCAGAACTGGTAGAGGAGCATGAGCGCGTACATGGGTCCGGCGTGCTGAGGGTTCGTCGAGATGCCGACCGGGAAGACGATGAAGTACCAGATGACGAAGTAGCTGAGAATCACGTTCATTCACCAGAATTGAGTTCTTCAGATTGAGAGGGAGGGGAGAAGGGAGAGAAGACGAAAGGCAACGCACAGAGTGGCCGAAACAAGCATCCAGGGCACCTCACCTGTGAAAAAATAAGCGGAAGCGGGGAGTCAGCTTTGTGGTCGAGTGATAGATTAAAAAAAGAGGAGGGAGAAAATCAGGGGAGGAGGCGTGGGGCAGGGAGCGGAGAGGGAGATGGGAGAGGGAGCGAGACCGCCTCCATGCGCCAACTCACCAATAATCTCTCCGACAACGAAGGGCAGCCTATCAAAGAGAACTCGCGGTCAAATTTGGTCGCAAAACAAAAGCGTTGGAAAAAGGTTGGGTGGAACGCACCAGTGGAACATCTTGGAGGGACCCTCTCGAGCCTCGAAGAGCATCCTCGAGTGGATGAACTTGGGCTGGATCTGAGCAAAGACTCCGGGCGCACTGGCAAACGGAAAGGGTAGAAGGTCGTCAGTGGATAAGGAGGTTGATGAAGAATCGATGGAGATGCGGAGGGACTTACATGAACATTCCCTCTGCAAGGCGGACAAGGGATAAAGAGTCAGTAAAGCGCTCCCAGTGCACACACTTAGCACAGTTAACGAGTTTCAAACTTACGGAAGACGGAGAAGAGCCTGTTCTGGAGACTGATGACCGAGTTGTTGAGCTGCAAAAACGAAAGTCCGTTGAGGAGGGCAGATCCGACGTGTAGACCGAGCCTGCAAGGCAACACTTCGTCAGATCTTGACCAGGCCGATCGTGATATGAAAAGAGAGCACGCACTTGGACTGAATGTACTCCGTAGATCGCCACATCGAGGTCGTGGATCGGGCGATGACGAGCCTGAACTGGGTAGACATGGGCGTGGCGTATTCTTTGCCGTCCTCCTCGAACGAAGGCGGCTTGTTGGCACACTCGGTGATGAGGTCGTCGACTTCCTTCGAGACGGCCTTGTACTCGGGAGACTCAAGCCAGACCTGGGTGAGAAAGCGATGTGGTCAGTGGATGATGGCTCGCAAAGTCAAAGGTTTGGCGAACCTTGCCCCAGTCCTTGCCCTTCGACAGGGATCCAGAGACGACGTCGATCATGAACTCGGCAGGGTTGTCGTCGGGGTGCGACTTGACGCCGTTTCGGGCAAAGTACTCCTTCATCTCGGCACCGTTCTCTCCAAGGTCACCGAAGTAGACCGTGTGGCCACCTCGAGCGAGAAGCAAGAGTCGGTCGAACTGGTCGAAGAGAAGAGCGGAAGGCTGATGGATGGTGACGAGCATGGACTGTCCCTGGTCGGCAAGCTTTCGGAGGAACCGGAGAATGTTGTACGAGCTCTGTCCGTCAAGACCAGAGGTGGGCTCTGCGAAAAGGAATGAGAGGACTGTCACCATCGGCAGCAGAGCAGAAGCGTGTGGAGCTGAACTCACCATCGAGGAAGAGAAGGACAGGCTTGGCAACGAGTCTACAGGAACAGGCAGGGTTGTCAGCACACGAGGCAACGCCGTAGTGCGACGAAGTGACGATAAGGGACGCACTCGACGGCGATGGTGACTCGCTTCCTCTGCTCGACACCGAGACCAACGTTGTTGACTCCGATGAGGGCGTTCTGGATGTCGGTCAGCTCGAGAAGGTCGATGACCTTGTCGACGTAGGCCATCTTCTCCTCCTGCAAGGGCGCAAGCATACCAGCGTCAGAAGGCGACATTTGTGTAGGAGGAACAGATCACGGCACAAACCCTAGGAACGTCGGCAGGCTGTCGAAGAAGGGCGCTGAACTCCAAAGCCTCTCGGACGGTCTGGTGAGGCTCGTGCAGGTCGACCTGAGAAACGTAACCGGTCGTCCTCTTGAAGGACTTGCCGAGAGGTCGACCGTCAACCTGGATACTTCCCTCGACGACTCCGTCATCCTTTCGGAGAGCGAGGACATCAAGGAGGCTAGAAGGGCAGACGCAGAGGGACTGTCAGTTGCGGCCTTCTCCAGGAGACAAGTCGCGTGAGACTCACGTCGTCTTTCCGGCACCCGAGGCACCCATCAGAGCTGCGAAAGGAAAATGTCAGTAGATGTCAAGCAGGTCTTGAAAGGGGCAGAATATGGTCCTACCAGTGAGTGATCCAGGCTGTGGTAGGTCGGCGGTGGGATCAGCAAAGGACCTCAGAAGCGACACACGGAGGATCGGGCGAACCTTGGTGTAACCCTGGACCTCGGCGAGAAGCTGTCGGTGTCCTCCCTTGACGGGAACAGTGTAGTTGAGGCCCTGGGTGAGATGAGAGAGTGTCAGCCGAGATCATTCACCGATTCCACGAGAAGGGGAGGGAGGCGCACCTTCCAAGTGAACACGGTCGTCGTCTTCTCCAAAGCACCGGCAGAGTCGTCGAGCGAGTGACCGCCCTGCTCAGCCTGGCCAGCCTTCTCCTCGTCGATGGTTCCGGCAGCGATAGCAGCCTGCTCGTCCTTGTCGTTGGTTCGCTTGTAGACGAGGTAGGCCTTGGCGGCACCCTGAGGCTTGAGTCGCTCGACGCCGATGCTGCGTATCAAACGATTGCGTGTCAGCACGAGCCTACAGGGTGGGAAAAGAGCAAAGTAGACGACGTACGCGGTGACACCGACAAGGAAGATCCAGAAAGCGATGATGATACCAACGTTCCTGGTGAAGAGGCGATCGGAAGTCAACTATCCACTCTCGACAAAGCAGTCGAATGACGGGCGGACAAACCTCCAGAGGTGACCGTTGGAGTACTTGAGCTGAGCGGCCAAGTAGGCGTCTCCAGTGACGAAGGCTTCACCAGTCTGCGATCCAGCGACGGAGCAGGCAAAGTTGTTGCCGGTCCCGTAGGCGGGGATAAGGCTCTGGCCCACACAATCGAACTGGGTGTCATGGAACTCGTTGACCATGGCGGCCTCAAAACTAGATGGAGGGGAGGGGGGGGCGAGTGTCAGAGAGCCCGGCATAGAGAGGGAGAGGCTGGCGTGCGACTGACCCGTAGTAAAGAGGGTTGAGCCATCGAGTCCAGGAGAGCCAGGGCTTCATAGATCCTTGGGGAATGAGGTAACCAGTGTCTGTTGGGAGGTAGAGGTGGGACGTGAGGGTCAAGAAGGAGGAGGAGCGTTTGGGCAGAACGCACAAAGAATGAGCAATCCGACGGCAAGACCCGACACCTGCGAAGCACCGTCGAACGTGGAGAAGTTGAAGCCGATGGCTCGGACTGCAAGGAGCACAGCGTGTCAGTGGTAGGCTTGGAGGAGAGATTCATGGTGGGATGTCACTCACAGAAGCCGAGCAGGGCGAGGGTCGTGACGTAGGTGATGAACCAGAGCGTAAAGAACGCTTTGGCGGTCTGTTTCAGCTGCGTCATGAAATAGATCGGGATAAGCTGCGGGAGAAAAAGGCGTGAATCGATGTGTGAGCAAGCAGGGACCAAGGGGGAACACTCGGGAAGAGGTGGGACATACGAAGGCGGTGACTTGACCGATCAAGATGGGGAAATCGGCCAGGACCTGGGCCAAAACGAGAGCGGAGGGTCTGGAGGAACGTATCAAGAGGTCATGTAACGGTCATTAAGGGTGTGGGAAGGGACGTGTGGAAGGGACGCACCGGTACATCGAGAACGCCTTGTGCTTGGCCAGGATCGCTCGTCCGTCGAAGGACGACGTAACCTCAGTCATTCCGAGCAAAGCGTTGAACAAGAGGATGAAGAAGATCGCTCCTCCTCGGGTGAACAGGCCGTTGGTGTTCTGGGGCAGGTTGTAGAAGAGCGAACCGAGGATGATCGATTGGATGATGCACGACCCTTGCTTGATCATGATCGAACCCTTGTCGTTCCAGATGAGCTGGTACTGTCGGACCGTGCAGGCCTTGACCTGAGTCCAGAGGGAGACGGACTGAGTGAAAAGAGCAGATGTCAGCGTGCGACAGGAACGAAGGTGATGTGGGAAGTGCAAACGCACGTAAGGGTTGTTCTTGCCCGCACCCTTGGCCTTCTCCTCAGCGACGGCCTCCTTGAACTCCTGGGTCTGTGCCTCGAGCCGAGCAGAGTCGGCGAGGTGCTCATCGAGCTCTCGGTTGGCGGCCTTGGCGATCTCGGACGCGAGGTACGCAGCGGCGAACTCCTCGGGCGTGTTGGGGACGGATCCCCGCTGAATAGCGACAACCGGTGGCCATGTCAGCCCAAGTTCTGTGTCTGAGAACGCCCTCAAGAACGCACCTTGGATTCCTCGACGACTCGCTCGGTTTGGACGGTGACTCCCGTGAGGTAATCGGCAACGTTCTGACCAGGAGGGCACTTGAAACCCATCGCCTCGAAGTAGGGCTTGGCCTCCTTCTGAGGACCCCAGTAGATGACATGTCCGGCAGCGATGACCATGACCTTGTCGAACAGGTCGTAGATGTGGTTTCCGGCCTGCAGGCGAGGAAGCAAGAAAGGGGCGTCAGACGGGGCATGGAAGGACGGACGAGAAACGAAGCAACGCACCTGGTAGAGCGAGATGAACGACGTCGTGCCGAGGATGTCGGTCATGGTCCTGACGGAACGAACAAACTCGAGCGCGGTCGAAGCGTCGAGACCTCGCGAGGCGTTGTCCCAGGCGACCACGCTCGCTCCTGAAACGTGAGCTTCGTCAGTCCCCGATTCAAAACAAGACAAGAAAGGAAGATGTACGAACGGTTGACGAGGACCTCAGCGATGGATACTCGCTTCCTCTCACCTCCAGATACTCCTCGAACGAACTCATTTCCGACGAGCGTGTCGGCAGTGTGGGGGATTCCGAGCGTTTTCAAGATCGTGTCAAGGTAGGCGGCCTCAAACTCCTCCCGCGAGACTCCCTCAGGTCGGGACGAAGGCGTTTTCATCTTGAGCCCAAACTTGAGCGTCTGCGCGACCGTGAGCGAGGGGAAATGGGTGTCGTCCTCCTGGTTGAAGATGATCTGACCGGGGTACTTCTTGGCCGCTTTTGCGTCCATGTTTCCAAAGTTGACGTCGCCGTCGACTCCAGCGTAGCCCTCTCGGACGTTGGTGACGGCCTGTAAAAGGAGAAGGGGAAAGGGAGGTTACGTGTCAATTTCCAACCCTTTTCGACCGGCGCGCGCGCGCACGAGCGCAACGACAAAGGAGAGCGCACCTTGAGGAACGTCGTGCATCCAGCTCCAGGTCGTCCGACGACGAACGCCATCTCGCCCGACTTGAGCACACCGTTGAAGTTCTGGATGAGGAACTTTTCATTCTTCTTGAGGGTCGACCCTTCGGGCTGCTTCTCGCCGTGCTGGGCCTTCTGGGCATCGACGGCCTTGCGTCGTCGAGAATCCTTGATCTTGACCATCGGGTTAAGCAGGCTGCCAAGGTTAAAACCGAGGAAGGAGTCACGGTCAGTCAGGGTCAAGACGGTCTCGGGGTCGGGGGTCGTCTCTCGATGGCCGAGGGTCCATCGGAGGGAAAGAAAGACTCACGATCCCATGTCGTCCGCAAGGACAGCGTCGGCGCCTACTCCTCGAACGGCGAGACCCTTCCAGGAGACGTCGAGTCGCTTGTCCTTGATGTCCTCCGACCTGGCCATGTGCGACTTGAGCCGCTGCTCGAGGTCAAACCTCTCCTCCTGCTCAGACCGCCTAGTCGAGTGCCTGGAGAGCGTCCGCCTGAGCTCGAGGAACTTGGGATCGTCCGGTGCGAGGGGCTCGTTGACGTGGAGCTCTTCACCCCAGACCGACGACCGGCGCTCGACGGGCTTGGGAGGGGTGGTCCCGTCGTCAGATGAGGAAGGGGACGGGTGGGCTGAACCTCCAACGGCTGGCTGCTGGTTGACGGCCGTGGGAGCCTCGGACGCAACCGACGCGCTGGACGGCGCAGGGTTGATCTCCATGCCTAGTTCGACCGACATCGCTGACTGGACGAAAGAAGTGGAGGAGTAGATGGTGGTTGAGGAGGACAAGGAGAGGAGACTTTCAGCGTCCTCCAAACGGTCTCAGCAGGACTCGGGCATGAGCTCCTCCGACGCTTCGACGCACACGCTTCCCCCCTTCCCGCCAAGGACCCCCTCCTTCTTCCGACTTTGGGCCGCTCGCTTCCGAATGACTCGCTCGCCACTAACCCCTGTTCCTCTCTCCCTCGCGTACTCTACAGCCCTACATCCTGCAGCAGTACGACTCACAGATCTCTCGACGCTACTGCGCAATCGACCAACGCCGAACGCGGGCGCCTTCACCTCGAAGAAAATCAATGAACGCAAAAAGAAAACATCGAAGTTGACCGAGCCCCTGTCTGCCGTACGCTCGTCGCTCGGAGAACATTGCTATCAACTTGCGAAGCGAGGGGCGCGCGTTGATACAACTCCGAGACCGACAGGCCACGTTCAGGTTGAAGGGGAAGAAAAAAAACTTGATATCGAGGATATGGATAGGAGCCGAGCGCGAAACGAAAGACTACGACTCTTCGATCTCGACAGATCTGGGAGTTCAAGAGGATCATAATGTTGAGAGATCATTGTGCGTATGCGCCCCGAGCAGATCAATGAGCGGTTGTGAAGGAGGGGAAGTGGGGGGCAGGGCACGAGAGTTCGTGGGAAGGTTGGCGGTGTTCGGCAGCTGGTGGTCGTTGCCGTTCGAGTACTGGCAATAGGCGCACTCGGTCGTAGACCACAGATCGAGCACGTAGCCTGGAGCCTGGGCGAGGTAGGGCTCGAGGTACTGTCCGCACGTCTGGCCGGAGGGAGGGGGGAAGCGGGCGTACTCCGACTCGGAGCAGGTGACGGGGATGTTCCTCGTCGCGAAGAACGTCTCGCCGCCCAAATTGTTAGTCCAAGGGTTGAGATAGTAGAGCCAAAAGCTGCTAAGAGGAAGTGGTAATTCAATTCACAGAGATGGGACAAGGACTCTGGCGAAGGACACAAAGATCTCAAGAGCGCAGAGAAAAAAGGTGGGAGGGAAAGTAATTTCTGTAATATATTCATATATATATATATATAAGGAGGTCGAAATTCAATGATCCACTCTGCGCAAAGCAGTCGAACAACAAGCAAACGTACCTCCAGAAGCGACCGTGGAAGTACCAGAGCTGAGCGGCCAGGTAGGCGTCTCCAGTGACGAAGGCTTCACCAGTCTGCGATCCAGCGACGGTGCAGGCAAAGTTGTTGCCGGTCCCGTAGGCGGGGATAAGGCTCTGGCCCAGACAATCGAACTGGGTGTCATGGAACTCGTTGACCATGGCGGCCTCAAAACTAGATGGAGGGGGGGAGGCGAGTGTCAGAGATCACACTTAGAGGCGGGAGAGACTGGCGTGCGGCTCAACCGTAGTAAAGAGGGTTGAGCCATCGAGTCCAGGAGAGCCAGGGCTTCATAGATCCTTGCGGAATGAGGCAATCACTGTCTGTTGGGAGGTAGAGGGGGGCCGTCAGCATTGAGAAGGACATCGGCCAGTGGCGGAGGGGGACTCACAAAGGATGAGCAACCCGAGCGCAAAACCCGACAACTGCGACGTGGAGAAGTTGAAACCCATGTCTCGGACTGCAAAGAGCACAGCGTGTCAGTGGTAGGCTTGAAAGGGTGATTCATGGTGGGATGTCACTCGTAGAAGCCGAGGAGGGCAACGGTCGTGACGCAGGTGATGAACGAGAGCGTGAAGAAGGCTTTGGCGGTTCTCTTCAAGTTTGCGAGCAAAAACATTGGTATAAGCTGCCGAAAGCGAGGCGTGTATTGATGTGTGAGCAAGCAGGGATGGAAGGGGGACGCCCAGGAGGAGGCCGCACGAAGGCCGTGACTTGACCGATCAGGATGGGGTAATCGGCCAGGACCTGAGCCAAATCGAGAGAGGAGGGTCTGACGTAGGATCGGTATTTGGTCAGTCAGATGCCGATCAGAAGGAGATGGCAGTGGGACGGACGGTAGATGGAGAAGCGACAAGGATCGAAGCCCGGAACAGGGTTTGGAGGAAAGGGAGGAGAATGGATAAGACATCCTAGGAGAATCTAGCAAGTCAGCTCACACTCTGCCAACTGAGGTCAGCCTGTCAGCACGAAAGGTCAACATGGGCAGTGTTTTGACTTGTTTCTGACGGGTGGTGGTTCGAGAGGGAGGTTCGCTGGCGCAGGGTCGAAGGGGGGTTCATGTGCGTCGGAGTTTGAATGTGGGAGTTCGGGTGACGCCCGCTCGCTCCTCCCCGAGACCCTCTACAAGCCATCGCCCCTTAAGCAAGATATCCTACACAAAGCACACTATCTCCAGACTTCACATCAAACCTTTGCACACCCAGCTCCGCTCCCCATGTCTCTCCTCCAAACGACCATCTCCCGAGGTCCGCAGATCGTCGTATCGGCCCAGGCCGGCTCGAGGGACTTCACGACTGCGATCCAGGGCGTGCTCGAGCGCATCCCGCCCAACAACTCGAGACTGGTGCGTGTCGTCGTCACTTTCTGTCGAGGATCGAGTCTGCTGGACTGGCAATGAGGGAAGGGCAGGACCGTTGAGGTGTAAGCTCGCTCCGAGGAAGAAAGGGGCTGATCTTCCCGCACTCGTTTTCCTCCCTCGTCGACAGACTTACGTCTGGGAGCAGTATCTCATCCACTGAGCGTGCTTTCCGTCCCTCAAGTGGTGCCAGCTCTGAAGCTGACGTCCTCGTTATCCTTCAGACGTGAGCGAGGGAGGTGTAGTATACCTCGTCATGGCGGACGAGTCGATCGGAAGGTGCGTCCTCCCTCCGAGTTTCTCCTCTGCGACCCTGGATGGTTGCGTTTGCAGGGGACTGACTGCCTGGTTCTCGAACCCGACTTGACGTAGACGGATGCCGTTCGCATTCTTGGCCGACATTCAGCGAAAGGTGGCGAGACACCATCATCGACTCCTTGTTCGCCCGAGCCTCGTCTCTGACCTCCCTCCTTCGCCCCCACTCGCACACTTTCGCAGTTCAGCACTGGCTTCACCTCGTCCGAGATCGACTCGGCCGAGCCGTACGGCCTCCAGGACGACTTTGAGCCTGAGCTGAAGGCGCTGATGGAGCAGTACGTCAAGGCTCCTCCGCCGGACGCCTTGCGTCAGGCGCAGACGGATTTGGGCAACGTTAAGGACATCATGGTGCGTCTCCATCGCTGTTTGTAAAAGTCTGAGGGTGGGACTGACGTTTTGTCGGATCCTTCGCGTCTCGTTCGACCGATTGTAGGTCAACAACATCGACGCTGTACGTTTGGTCCTTGTCCCCCCTCTCGGACAGAGCAGATTACTGACATGATAGCGTGTTTTCGGTGTCATTCAAGATTCTCTCCCGTGGAGAGCGCATCGAGTTGCTGGTGGACAAGACGGACAACTTGTCGACCCAGGCGTGGCAGTTCAAGCGGGGGGCGAAGAACGTCAGGAGGAAGATGTGGTGGAAGAACACGAGGGTGAGTCTCTTTACCGTTCATTTCTTCCTCGTTCGGCACGCTCCTTGTCGGATGGGACCGCGCGAACACTGACCGAGATTTTCTGTCGTGGGGTTTTCTCGTAGATCGTGGCCTTGAGTGGGTTCGTCGTCGTCGTACGTCCATTGCTTTCTCTCTTCCTCACCCTGGCCCTCTTTCCAAGAGTTTACACTGCTGACGTCGCCGGTGTCACCTTGCGCGATGGCAGTTCCTCTTTTATCTGCTCGTGGCAGAATTCTGCGGTCTGTCGCTCTCGCACTGCTCGTCTAGGCCTGAACCGAAGCCCGATACTCCCTGATCGCTTCCTTCTGCGTCGCTCTTGGAGGATTGCCCTGTATTATTCTGCCTCTTTCTCCTTCCGTTCTCATCGACCCACCATTTGCCTCTTCTCTCGCCCGACTCTTTCTGCAATGGCTCTTACGACTTCTCCACGGCTCGCTAACGAAAGTTGTGAGAGTGATGCTTGAGTACGCAAGTCATCGTGCGGGCGCAGAGCGAACCAGCCGCTCCTCGCGCCTGGGCAGAAGTCAACCTGCATCCCGTTCCCTTGCAAGACCTCTGCCTCGCTCGGTACAGTCCTTCGTAAGTTCCGTTCTTCCCGTTAGACAAGACTGGGTGCTCGGAGTGGGAGCTGACGCGAAGGGGCGGTTCTTGTAGTTTGCAAACTCACCTCTGTCGAACCATCGCACGACCCCGGAGACCAGGACGCCCTTCCCTCGATCGGCCTCCCAGGCGTCTTGTGCGTAATCCCCACCCTGCTCCTCGTTCGCTGGGAGAGCGTCCTTCGGCTACCGATTGCAGCTGAGCTGGGTCGTGAGCTGACATGCTGTCTCATTTGGCCTCTCGCCGCTCCGACAGCTCGTCGACCTTCAAGCTCGGACTCCGCCTGACGTTCTTGCTCCTCCCTCCGGACATTCTCGCACGATGGACTCCCTCTCTCGCCTCGGTCAACGCATCAGCGAAAATATCAACGTGCCTCTTCGTAGTTCCATCCTGCTCGTCAAGAAAGTCGAGTGCTGATCCCACGTTTCGTCTGCAGGAGTCGACTCGCAACCTCACCTTTGCCGGCTCGTCCAGAGACCTCTTCGAAACCACCGAGGACCAGAGGAAACAAATTCTGAAGCTACTCGAGAGCAGCCACGACAAGGAGAAGATCGAGGGTATGAAGAGGCTGATTGCGGTTTGTTCTTGCCCATCCTTTCGACCACTCCATCGCTTCCGAAGACTGACCACCCAACCGCCTCCCTCTCTCTCAGCTCATCTCCAAGGCACATCCCGTTGCTTCATTCTTCCCAAACGTCATCAAACTCGTCTCCACACCAACGCTCGAGCTCCGCAAGCTCGTCTACATCTACATCCTCCGCCATGCCGAGTCTGAGCCGGACCTCGCTCTGCTGTGCATCAACACCTTCCAAAAGGACCTGAACGACCCCAATCCTCTCATCCGGAGCATGGCCATCCGCGTGCTGAGTGGGATAAGGGTACCGATGGTTGGAGGAGTGGTCGAAATGGCCGTCAAGAAGGGCGCGGGTGACCCAAACCCTTACGTTCGCAGGGCCGCTGCGCTTGCCATCCCCAAGCTGTACGGGACGAACGAGGAGTTGCACTCAACCTTGATGGGCATCCTCAAGACGCTCCTGGCCGACTCGAGCTCAATACCTCTCGGAGCGACGTTGACGGCCTTCCAGGTACTGTGTCCGCTCGAGTACGACCTCCTCCACCCGCACTTCCGACGGTATTGCTCGCTGCTGGTCGAAGCGGACGAATGGACCCAGCTCGCCTTGATGGACGTCCTGGGTCCGTACGCACGGTCGAACCTCCGCCCACCTCCGACTTCGGATAACGAAGAACCCGACGAGGACCTGGTGTTGCTGCTCTCGGCCAGTCAGGCGTGTCTGTACTCGTCCTCTCCGGCGGTCCTGCTCGGAGTGACAAGACTCCACCACTCGCTCTCTCCCCCTCCACCGACTCCGCTTCTCCACCTCGCTCCTCCACTTCTGAAGCTCCTCCAACATCCTGACAGAGGTGTTCAGCTTGCGATCCTCAAGAGCTGCGCGACGTTGGCGAGGGAGCGGTCGGACGTGTTCGACGACGAGATGGAAGGCGAGGACAGGTGGAAGGCGTTTCTGCTCGGCGGAGGCGAGGCCGAGGGAGAGGCTCAGGCCAAGATTGCGGTTCTGAGGGAGCTGGTGGGAGGGGAGAACGTCAAGATCATCCTAGAGGAACTGGCCGTACGTCCAACGCACTCTTGATTTGAGCTTTGCCCTGAAAGGCATCACTGACTAGACAGTGCTCTTGGTCTGCCTCTTCAGTTCTACGTGCGCAACCCGTCGGAGCAGATCTCGACGGCTGCCATTCAGGCTCTTGGGTCGTGCGCCGAGTGTCAGCCCGAGGTGCGCAACCAAGTTACTTCGATCCTCCTCAAGCTTCTCAACAAGAGTCGAGGTACGTTGTGATAATTCGGGCTTGGGTTCCTTCAACACTCGGTGTGTCCCCTTTCGATCTGACGGTCACACCCTTTTTGTGTTCTCAGACTCGATCGTCGCGGCTTCCATCCTCGTTCTCAAGAAGCTCATCCTGTCCCAGCCACCCGACACGTCCACGTTCCAGTCCGCGTCCAAGCTCGTCGCCCAACTGGCCAGTCGGTGGGAGACCATCAAGAGTCCCTCTGCTAGAGCGTGCGTTCTATGGCTCGTCGGCCAACATCCGGGAGAGGGAGGGTTGGTCGGCTTGGAGGTGTTGAGGGTTGGCGTGAAAGACTTTGCGCAGGAGGTCAGTCTATCCATCCCTTTCTTTGCCTTTGTAAATTACTAGAGCTGACGGTCAAGCACTGTCTCGATTTTTTCTCCGCCGAATAGAAGCCGGAAGTGAAGCTCGCTCTGTTGACACTCGCAACCAAACTCCTTTCGCTGCCCACCCTCCAACCTCCTGCCCAACTGCCCCTCCTCGCCCGACATCTCTTCCTCCTGGCACGGTACGACGAGTCGTACGACGTGCGAGACCGGTCGCGGTTCCTGCGAGGTCTGGTGCGGGGCTTGCTCGATCAGGGCAAGAAGAGTGCTGAGGAGGAAGAGGGAGATCGGGATGTGGGAGGGGTCGTCTTGCGGCGCGAGCAGGTCCGGCTGGTCCTCAGTGGAAATGAGAAGACGGGGTCTGCCCTCCAAGTTGAACGAGGTGCGTGTCTCTGTTGCTTCCGCCCAGGTGGCAATCGTCTGACCGAGGTGCTCTCTTTGGCAAACTCTCAAGGTCCTCAAGTGGAGTACGGCACCTTTTCGCTCCTCACCCAACCTCACTTCCTGCCCAACTACACCCCTCTCCCTGCCTGGCAAGAAGGCACACCCTCGCACCTGCGCGATCCACCGCCCTCGGCCGTCCTCTCCGTTCAGGCGACGGCTGTGCCTTCGGCACTGAAGGGGTTCGGGAGCGATAGCAGAGGAGGAGGGGGAGGAGGAGGAGCGGGGAGCTTTGGAGATGGCAGTCGAGCGGGGACGCCGGTTGCGGCTGGTGCGAGGACCGGGTTTGTCAGTCTGGACAAGTTTTACGAGAGTAGTGAGAGGTGCGTTCGGTTCCTCTCTCTGAGTGGGTCAACTTGTCGGGTGCTGACTAGACCGTCTTGTTTCTTTCCTGTTCACCAGTGAGGAGTCGGGAAGCGAAGAGGAGTCCGAAGAGGAATCCGAGGATGACTCTGAGGAGGATGATGAGAGCGAGGACGGGAGTGGAGAGGACGAGTTGGTTCGACCCTCCACAGCCGGACAAGCCATCTGGTGAAGGACAGCTGCAGATCTGATGTGGCCATCTCTACCGACTTGCGTCAATTGCAATTCTGATTTGAAAGCACTGGCGAGATGAATGTGGCTCGGGTGTAAACTGATTTCGGGGAGAGTCGGTCGAGCAGCTTCGGAGGCGGCACGAATTTGGAGAGGGCGACGCCTCAGCCCACGGCCTGCCGTACCTCGTTCAGAACGCCGACTACTACTTCCTTACAACAAACTCGCCTACTGCTCTCCCTACGCGCCTTAGACAAGGCTCCTGCTCGGCTCTCCGTACCTTCTCACCAGACTGGGCGTCCCCAACTACCTCGCCTAGGCGTCCGCCCACGATGCTCATCCTCCCAAAGGTGCCGCACCACCTCCGCACCCTCACCTCGTCCGTCTCCCGCCTCATCAACCCAGCAGCCTCGGCCGGACCAGCCTCGGCTGGGCCCAGCGTCACCTTCACCTCTGGCACGCTCGCCAACGGCAACCCGATCATCGGCGGAGGCGGACCGTTTACGTCCAACAGCTTCCTCGTCGGCGGCGGAGCCCTCACGAAGACGGGCGAGAGCGCTGGCGGTCAGCTCACTTTCGCCAACTGGGCACCTTACTCTGGAGGAGCTGGCAGTGGAGCCGGAGCTGGACGATCCAAGGCTGGAGCAGGTCACTACGGATACACTGTGCGTTTGAGCTCTCTTCCTGCTCTTTGCGACCTTCACTGCGGCAAGCTGACCAGGGGTGACTCGAACGGTTCGCTTTCACCACCATCAGGGCCATGCCCGAGCCTTCATCTCGTCCGCCCCGACAGCGTCAGACATCAGCAACACACTTTTCGAGGAGGACGACCAGGACGTTCAGGCCGCCCTCGCTCTCCACCGATCCAAGCTCCGTTCGTCCAGCGTCGGACCGGACGCTCGATCAGCCCACATCCGTCTGCAGAAGGATGGACTCAAGGTCGTCCGACTGACCACGACGTTGAAGCTGAAGGACGGCAGGACGGACGAGAGGGTCAGGATGAAGAAGTTGATGCGAGAGACTAACGGCAGGTACGCGGCGGCTGCAGAGTCGGCCAGGATCGTCGAGGAGGAGGACGAGACCGCAGTCGGGATGGAGGAGGAGACAGTCTCTCGACTTAGTCGTCGACCTCGGGGACGATCGTCAACAAACTACCCTCTGCCCTTCCTCCGATCGGCCTCGCCGCTCCTCGCTTCTTCCGCGGACGCCAGCGGTGTTCAGGCCAGAGCCTTCTCTACGTCGCCCGCTGTCGCCTCGTCGCTCCAACCGACCGAGTCTTCTCCGGACGAGGTCCTCGTCTTTACGGACGACTTTGACATCTCCATCAACACGGCTGCCCCTTCTACAACAACACCTCGACCTTCGACGCCAACTCCTGGATCCGTCACCCCCAAGGGCCTTCCTCTGCCGCTAGAGTCTGAGGGGACCCTCGAATCCTCCCTCTCTACTTTCTCGGACTCCATTCCTCCCCCGCCCCCGCCATCGGCAAACGAGACCTCCTCGGAGCCTCACCTCGCGGCTTCGCCTCCTCGGGATGCGTCTCAACCCCTGGGCCTGCACCTCGGACCTCCGCCCGGTCTCTCCCTCCCGTCTCAACCCCAACTCGCCTCGGAGCCCATCGAACCTGAACTCGAGCTTCTGAACGAGGTTCCCGCCGGCTACGTCGACCCTGCAGAGGCCCAGCACCTCGACGCTCTCCGACAGGCTTCCTACGCCCGCTCGATCCCCGACGTCATCGACGCCAGTCGAACGTACTCTGACCTTCCCGGAGTCCAACCTCTGCCCGGCCTCGCCCGCCTCCCGACCCAGTCCACCGACTCGTTCAATGCGACTCTCAAGACGCTCTCTCTCGCTCGACCTGCGGGAGCGCCGATCGAGGAGTTGACCGAGGTCTGGTCGACCATGCTCCGAAAGGGTGTCCCTCCCAACATCCAGAGCTACGCCATCATGATCCGGGTCCTGTGCGAGCGTCAGCTCGAGGTCGCAGAGACGAAGAAGTTCGTCGCGCTTAATCAGGAGCTGGAGAGGCAGCAGGCCAAGGCCGGTGGGGAGAAGCAGGAAGTCATCAACCTCCTCCCTCCTCCGTCGACTTGCCGCTTCACCGCTTCGCAGCCCATCAAGCTCGTCAAGAAGGAGGACGCCCTCAGCCCCGCTCTCGCCCTCTTCAGGGGTGCTACTACCTTCCCCACGTTGTCCTCGAGCGTCCTCCCCGTCGA
Organism: Cystofilobasidium capitatum; assembly: GCA_014825545.1. NCBI lineage: Eukaryota > Fungi > Basidiomycota > Tremellomycetes > Cystofilobasidiales > Cystofilobasidiaceae > Cystofilobasidium > Cystofilobasidium capitatum. The sequence continues at coordinate 50,407 of MVAJ01000006.1, read as the reverse complement.
CGTGTACGACATGCTCATCGCTGCGTGCGCGACGGCCAAGGACGCCGCCCTCCACTCACTCTCGGTCTTTGAGCACCTCAAGGCGGCCGTCGAGGGTCAGAAGGAGGGTCTGAAGTACACGTACAACACGTTTGCGGGTCTCATTGGATCGTACAGCGTCGAGGGCAAGATGGAGGACGCCGAGACGGTCCTGGAGGGATGTATCGCTGCTGAGGGTTTGCAGCTGATAGCTGTTCCCGCCGAGACCACTCTGTGAGTCTTCCATCGCTGCTCCATCCTGTCGCTGAGAGGCATGCTAACCGTGACATACGCTTTCTCTCTGCAGCCCTCTCGACGCTCTTCGAATATCACCTTGGAACGCCTTGATCACCGGACACTTTGCCAACTACGACTCTGCATCTGCCATCGCTCTCGTTGACACCCTCATCGACCCGACGTCTGCCTCTTCCTCGCATTCCGACTCTGCTCTGCCCCCGCCCAAGATCCAACCGTCGACATTTACGGCCGTCGTCAAAGGTTTCCTCGCCAACGACGACCTGCCTTCGGCCCTCGAGTGGTTCGACAAGATTGCGATCTCGGACAGCGCTCTGCCTGATTTGGAGCCTGCTACCTACATCTTGCTGCTCGCCCACGCTTCCAAGACGAAGGACGTCGAGACCTATGACCACGTCTTCGACCGGTCAGTCCCTTGTTTTCAAACCCCTCTCCCGCGGTTCTTCCTCTGACTTTCCTCCCCTTGAGTTTCTCAGATTCACCGCTCACCTGCCTGCCAACTACCACCTCCGACCTCTCGAAGTTGCCGAAGCGGTCAACCTCCACATCGCCGCCGCTCAGAGCCCGACGTTGACGCCCGACGAAGTGAACTCGCACCTTGACCGAATCTTCGAGTTTGTTGCCCGCTGCGACCAGCACGAGCAGTCTCGATACCTCTACCCGTCCATCATCGCCGACCCTCTTCTTCGACTTCTCGTCCAGCATGCTCGCATCGAGGAACTGCAGGACGTCTACTTCCGAACGCTCCGATCTGGTCTGGAAGACGTCGAGAACCCGCTCGCGGCCGTCAACTTCCATGCGTTCTTCTTCGAGTCGATGGTCCACTGGTTCACTACTCCTCACGCTCAGCCGCTCTCTTTCAACGTCACCGAGCGACTGCAGCTGCTTGGTCTTCTTTCCAATACTGCCATGTCGGCCGGTCTTCCTACGGACGTCAGCGGAGAACAGATCGCCCTCAGGGTGCTCCACTTGGCTGAGCAGGCCCACATCGAGTCTCGGGAAACCCTTGCTCTCAACGAGGGTCTCGCCGCGCTCGTCGGTGAAGCTCAGGCGCTCGAAGAGCACAGGTACAACCTTGCCAACCCGCCCGTCGCCCCTCCCGTCGAGGAGAACGCTTCGCAGGACATCTACGCCGATTCTGTCTCTGGATCCGCTACCGAGGTCGCATCGCAGGCTGGCACCAACCTTGGCGTCTCCCAGAGTTCCTCCGCATCCGTCACCACCGAGACTCCGCCCAGCAGCGTCGACGAAGAGCTCCTTGACCTCCCTCCTTCCTTTGAGGACGTCCCCGTCCCTGAGGAGAAGGCTGAGGAGCCGTTTAAATACGTCGTGGACCGAGACCTCGGCGAGTACATAGACGCCCACGCTCACGCCACTTCCAGCGCTACTCGACCCACTGCTGTCGCTTGCTACCAGGCTCTCAAGCGAGGTATGGCCAACGGCACCGTCGCTCCTCCTCGTCAGCTCGCCAACCTCCTCGGAGGTCTCGGTCGAGCGCGTGAGCCGGAGCTCGCTGCGGAGGTCCTCGAGCTGTCCCATCTCGTCTTGCACCGAACCGCCCCCCTGAACACCAAGCTCTGGTTCAACATCGAAAACCAGGCCATCATCGCCTTCAGTCACTGCGGGATCATGGACCGGGCCAACTTCCACCGGATGAACATTATCAACGCTGGCTCTGCCCCGAGTTCGGACGCCTACTCGGCCCTCGTCAACGGAGCCAAGGACACGACGGACGACGCCGCCGTCGCTCGACTGTTGTTTCAGGAGGCCGTTCAGCTCGGTGTCGAGCCCAACCTCTTCTTCTACAACACGGTCATCTCGTCCCTCTCCAAGGCCCGAAAGTCGGAGGAGGCGATCGGCCTCTTCTACGAGATGCAGAAGAAAGGCCTGCAGCCTTCCACTGTCACGTATGGTACCATTGTTGTGCGTCTTGCCGTTCTCTTCTCTTCCTGTGCGATCTGCTGGACTGACGTTGCGCTTCTCCTCCCCTTTCGCAGAACGCCTTCTGCCGAACTGGCGACCCCGAGAACGCCATCAAGTTTTTTAACACGATGTGCGCTCAGCCCAAATTCAAGGCTCGAGTCCCGCCCTTCAAGTAAGTACTCTCCTGTCGTTCTGCGCGATCAAAGCTGCGGCTGATCACCCTCTGTGTTGTTCTTCTTCCAGCACGATGATGCAGTACTTCACTCTCACCCAGCCCGACCGACCCCGAGTGCTTCACTACTACGACCGACTCGTCGAGGCCGAGGTTCAACCATCCTCACACACGTACAACATCCTGATGCAGGCGTTCGGAACTATCGAGCCGCTCGACCTGCGCGCCATGCACAAGGTCTTCGACACGCTCAAGAAAAATCCTCACTCGGACGCTCGGGTCGAAGGACTTCACTGGGCGACACTGATCAACTGTCACGGAGCTGCCAACAAGGGTAGGTCCTCCCCTACGCTCTCTACTGAAAGTTCTCGACTGACTGCCACCCTACCGTCTTTAGACCTCGACACTGCCCTTCACGTCTTCAACAGCATCATCGAGCACAACGCGCCCAGCATGCCGTTTGGTCAGAAGGACCTGCCCGATGCTGTCTGCTGGGAGGCCATCTTCAACGTCATCCTCATCCACCGACGGTTTGATCTCTTGGCCGAGTACGTCGACAAGATGCGCGTCTCTGGCCTCCAGTCGACGACTTACATCCAGAATGTCCTGATCCGAGCGCTGGCGACGGAAGGCAACATCGAGAAGGCGCGAGAGCTGTTTGACTCGATGGTGGACCCTCCGATGGGTGCGTCCTCCGCTCGCTCCTCTGCTCCGGCACCCATTGCAGCGCTGACTTATCTCGATCATTATCTCTGCAGGTATCGCTGCACCTCACGCCCATCAGAACCGCAAGGGTCGAAAGAAGGCGCCAGCTCTTCCCGAGGGAGTCGTCCACCGAGAGCCGTCGACGTACGAGATCATGGTCCGGGCCGAACTCGCAGCAGGCGAGCACGACCGAGCCGTCCGTCTGTGCGAGCGCATGGAGGAGCGCATGTATCCCGTCTCTGTGACCGCCAAGGTTCGAGGTGTCCTGGGAGAGGACGTCTAGTCTGCCCATTCCCGACTTTGTATCACCACCACCAACCCCTCAACCCCACCACTCAGCTCTCTTCAGCATGTTGTTGTCAATCAATCGGTTCTGCGGTGTCGGGGTAAGTCCCGTCTCCTCTTCTCCTCTTTGATCGTTCGTTAACTGACCTCCAATCCCACCTTCACAGGATCTTCGACCCCCCTCTCGCCTTTGCTTTCCCTCTTCTTTTACGCGTCGCTTTCCATCTTCTCTTCGTCGGAGAGCGCGCTCTATCTCACACCTTAATCCTTCGCAACCGCTCGGTCGGTCGACCTCCCCCCCTTGCTCAGCAGCGGGTCTTCTGCTTGCCCTACCTAATGTACTTGTACTAGAGTTTTGCGCTTCGCGTCTTGCTTATCATCTTGGAGAAGAACCACCCCTTCCAAGTCTTCGCGTTTGCGCAGTGCAGTCTTGCAAGTGTGCGATAAAGAACGAGGGGATACGATGTTGAGACGCAGAGGGAGAAGTCCTTCTGACGCGCGCGCTGGAAGAAGGATGCATGATAGAGTTCAAGACTCTCGCGTTCTTGCACCAGGCTTGGTCTCGTATGATAGGAGGGATGGAGAGTATCGTTGACGTATCTGATCGCGCGCCTGTGCAAGTGCGAGTAGAGAAAAGAATTGCCCTTTCTGTCAGTACAAAGGCGGCGTCGTCAGAAACTCCGAAATAGCTCCCTCGAGGTCCGCATCGTCGTCCTCGTTTCACTGACCGTACCCGACAAATCACCAACAACAGGGGAGACAATCTCGCGCTCCTGATACCCATCCCTGTCCTACACTCCTCATAGCACTGCTGCGCCAGTCCCCAGATGTGTTTCTCCTCCGGGGTACTCGCCGAGCTCTGAACGAATGGTACGAAGTCCGGATGGGGGACGACGCGTTGGCAGTTGAGGGCGGATGTGGTAGAAAAAGAATAAAAAATGGTAGACGTTGTTCAGGAAGTCGTAGGTCGTCTTCCTCCGTTGAACGACGGTAACGTCTGTGAATATGAGTTCGAGGGTGCTAGCGCGGAAGGGGGCGTATGGCCAAAAGTCGTGGGCGTTAGCGACGAGAGTCGTGTGGGCGAGTCGTTCAACGATCTGCGTCGAAGCGTACTCGACAAGTGACTCGTAGATCCTGTGCCCGCTCGAGAAGCCGGAAGCAATTCAAAGCTCGATGGACTGTAGTTTGATAAGTAGCAGCAAGGCGAGGAGTTTAGGCAAGGCCGTGGTCTTCTCTCCTTCCTCCTCGCCAATCAAACATAAGTGCTAGATGGGAGTCGCCCACGAGGGTCGCGTTTCAAGGAGAGTCCTCAGAAGGGCGACATCCCTGAACTCGCCCAAGTCGAATCGAAGAGTAAGGGAGCTGAAGGTCAGGACGTCCGATCGGCGGGGGTTGAGGCAGGGACCGAAGGTCCTCAGTCGCCCGACTGACGTAAAGTCGAGGGACTTGTACAGGAGGGGAGCGAAGCAGCCTTGAAACCGCCGGCACCTCTGGAGGAGAGCGACGTTGAGCAGGGGGGCGACCTGAACGAAGAAGAGGACAAGATACTGGATCTCGGCAATCTTGAGAGGATTTGTTGTCGTTTGGGAAAGGAAAGGTCCTCTGAAGTCAGTACGGTGGCGAAAAAGGTACGCAACTCGGTCGAAAAGAGACGCACCTTCAACCTGGATTTTAGCTCAGCGGTACTTCGACCACCTCCCGAAAGCTCCTTGTGGATGGTCGAGTCCAAGACGAACGCGTGCAGAAATTAGGTGCGATGAAAGTTAGTACCTGACGCGCAGCGAGAGGGTTTCTCTTTGCGTGCCCCATCGACAAGCCTTCAACAGGCAGCAGTACGTACTTGATTGACGCCTCGACCTGCTCGCAATAAGGAACACTCCTCCTCAAGCCGACGAACCACCCCATCCAACTGCAACGCCTTCTCCTCCGCCCGCGCCCTCCCCTCCTCGGCCAGCTGCGCACGAGCGCGTGCGAACCCAAGATCCTCCGGGAGAGTGCCGATCCGTGGATCCTTCTCAACAATCTGATTCTGAAGGAAGGCTAGAAAAGCGTTGTTGGGGGAAGAGGGAGTGGGTCGGGTAGTCGAATGAAGGGGGAGGTTTGAGCGCAGCAAGCCCGTCGGATCGAGGTGGTCCTCCGTCCTCCCGGCGGTCGAGCTTCCGGCCTCGTTCAAGCTCGAGGAACGCGCCTGATGGGACCAGCGTTGTTCAGCAGAGCTCTGACAAGCGTCGTGCGAGGGAAGAAAGTGCTTACGTTGTCCCCTTCCGCTGGGAGCTTTCTGCTTCGCCCTCCCTCCCGTTCTCCTCCCCAAGCCTCCATGTCCCTTGACCGCCGAGTGTCGTCCGTCCGAAACAGCTGGAGTCTGATCGTCCATGCTTGATGGGTAGCGAGAAGACTGGGAGGGAGGGGCGAGATGTGGTTTGAAGGGGCAGAGTTGGCGGTCGGACGGACTTCGTCGTCGCGAGAGACTCACCCCGCCAGAGGTCCACTTTCAGGCTACAACCTCTGATCTCACGTATCTTTCGCGGTCGCTTACTTGCCGAAAGAGGCGAGGACGTCGAGTCGGCACGTTGACGAGCGGGCAGACGATGCGGCCGGCAGAGTGGCAACAGGCGGGCCAAGCGCGTGCAAGGACGCACTCACGACAAGAGACGCTGCAAGACGAAAAAAGCATCGATCGGATATCCGAGCCTGTATGTAGGACTCTATGAGCAGGAAGGGAAGGCAAGAAGAAGTGGGTGCGGAAGATAGGGAGGGAATCAGAAAAGAAAGATCTCTACTCGCGAGGAGTGAACTGCGAAGAGGGCAAGAAAAACAAAGTCAGCAACACTTTCAGAACGCAGCAGCAACCCCTCGAACAGACGTACCTTGAGAACGAGCCCGTCGCGGGGAAAGAGCGTAGCAATCACTTGCAGTTTGCCGCTGTCGGGGGTGAGCTTGTGTTCCCAGTCCATCGTGATCGCGGCGTACCCGACCGACGCGATCATGAAGGAGTAGACGTACTCAAACCCGATGCACTGGACGCCAGACGCAAAAGAGAGATAGAGAGCAGGGTCAGGATTTGGTCGTCGTCGGTGCAGACCAGCAAGAGAGTAAGGGCAGCGCACCTTGTGAGCTCCAGCGCCCCAGACCATGTAGTTCTTAGGGTTGGGGTCCTCGATGGGCTCGCCAGTAGCAGGGTCGAGCCATCGCTCGGGGATGAACGAGTCGGGCTCGGGGTAGACCTCGGGGTCGTGCAGCGAGGGCCAGATGGAGGGGATGAGCATGGTGCCCTTGGGGACGGTGTACTCGGGGTTGATGGGGAAGTCCTTGAGGGTCATGTAGGGGACCTAAAAGAGAACAACGAGACAGCGTCAGCAAAAGGAGAGCAACGCTGTGAGGTGGTAGGCACGGCAGACGCACCATGATAACGGGGGGCAGGACTCGAAGCGACTCCTTGACCATGGCTCGGGTGTAGGTCATCTGGTCGAGGAGCTCAAAGCTCATCTCCATGTTGACGTCTCCTCCTCGGACCCTGAGCTGCTCCTCCCTGACCTTGGCGAGGATGTCCGGGTGGTCGGCAAGAAGCTCGAAGGCGTGGCAGATGGACGAGGACATGGCGTCCTGCGAGGCAAAGAGGAACGACAGGACGACCATGGCGATCTCGTGGTCGGAGAACTCTCGAACGAGAACCTTTCGGGCCTCCTCGTCTCCCTCTCCGGCTCGGGCTTCGATCATCGACTTGATCCAGGCGTCGACTAGGCAGGTGGGCTCGTCGCCGCTGGCCATCGAGAGCTTGGACTTGGCCGCGACGTCCATGAGAATCTTCATGGCGAGCTTTCGAGCACCAATGGCGGCGTGGACGTTGGTTCCGGGCAGGGCGAGGGGGAAGTTGACGAGCTCGAGCGCTCGGGTGATGAGCCAGTACTTCTCGCCGATGGCCTTCTCGTCCTCCTGGGAGATGTGCTCTCCGCAGAAGACTCGGAGGGAGACCTCCATGTTCAGGTCTCGCATGGGCATCATGTACCTGCGAAAGAAGGATTGTGGCAAAGTCAGTTGGGTGAGGTCATGATGAGATCGTGCGAGGGTCAACGTACTCCTTGGGGGGCGAGGGGTCCGACTTCCACTCGTTGAAATAGCTCTTGTAGACCTTCTCCATGATGGGCAGGTAGATTCTAAAGACAAGCACGACGACGTGAGTCAGCCTCTGTCTTCGAAGCGCGTCTGAGGTTGGCGGGGAAGGCTCACCCAAGGGCGCGTCGGGTGAACAGGCCGTTGAGTCCTCGTCGGTAGTCGGCGTGCTCCTTTCCGTGGAGGAAGACCCTGTGTTGGTCCATAGGAGCAGCATTAGCACCGAGTAAAGAGCAGGAGGATCGATTGAGGGAAGGTGGACGCACCAGTTCTCCTTGAGCAGGACCTGCTTAGCAGACGCGACCAGGCACGGCTCAGCGTAGGTGGGCGAGTTGAAGACCTTTCGGGCGTACTTGTTCGACGACGCCATGACGATGAAGCTGCAATCGAGTCACGGGACGCTTTCCGTCAGCCATGAACGTCCAAGGAGCGAGGAGAGGGTGTAGGTAGTTGAGTCGACAGGCGGGTGGGCCGCTAGCCTGTCTTTTCTTCTGCCTTCCCTCCGAGGGCCGAGCGCCCTGTCCTTTCAACCTTCCCACAACGAAACAGAAGAACGTACATGTGGAAGACACTGGCCACACTGAGCTCTCCGAGGTCCCATCCAGCCTTGTAATTCTCGATCGAGGGCTTCATCGAGTCGAGGAACTTGCCAATGACCGGAATCGTCCATGTTGGCCCTGGCAGGTGGCTCTTTTTCGACCGGTATCGGACCTGTCGACAAAGCACAAGTACACAACCCATAAGCAAGGAGCAGAGAGGGTAGAGCTCGCAAGAGTAAAAGGGCAAGGGCGGACCTGCTCAGCGATGAGAAGGGTCACGACGAGGGCGAGGATAGACCCTCCGAGCGTGCGCGCGTCCCACGCGGTGGGTTGGGCGGGGTCGAGCAGGGAAGACGCGGACGAGGACGCGTTGACGGCATAGTGGGCGGAGGCCATAGCTGGGACCTGAGCGAGAGTACGGGAAAGAACAGTAAGGGGTGGTGTTTGGGACGGCTGTCGAATGGGGAGCTCGCTGAAGGAGGACACGACGCGCGCGAGACAAGAAGGACAAGTCGTACGACGGCAAAATACGCTGACAGGGCAGGGCCACCTCCGCCCCCGGTCCACCACCCCCTTCTCGCGAACGACTCCCAGGAAGGTGTGAAGAGCAGAAAAGGAAGGGGTCTCAAAAATATTTATCGGATTGGATTGAGGCAAAGGGTGGACCACGCTGCTCTATACTGATCACGGCCGCAGGCTGAGTCGCCTCATTTCCCTCTCGACCCTCTCTCGGCCCTCGCCTCCCTCGCTTCCGACCCCTTGATCTCGAATGCGGTTCTTCTCGAACCTGTCAATCGGCCGCGAAGGAAGGTTAGCTCAGGAGTGCGCAAGATCGAAAGGGGGTTGAGATATGTACAGGTAGGTCAGGAGGTTGATCTTCTCGGACGTGAGACCCTCGAGGAGCGAAAAGACGAGCGTCTCGTCTCGGATCCTGGAAAGCAGGGGCGAAGTGTCAGTACGGATAGTTGCTTTGGGCGCGAGGGAGGGCCTGGCGCAGGGCTTACACTAGTTGAGCGGCCAGCACGGCGGTTGCTGCACTCTCCCTCACCATCAACGAGAGCGAGTAGAGTCCCTGCAAGGATCAAAGGAGGAGCTGTCAGTCAAAGTGCACACCGAATTCAAAGATCCAGCAAGCAGGAAGGGTCCCGACGCACCGGCAGGATGAGATCTCTAAGCCGAGGGAGTTCCTCACTGACGACCTCCCCCGGCAAGCGCATCATACACCTCCCCAACTCGAGCAGGCCAAACCCAAACCCCTGCGGCTCACCTTCGTACCCTCCCTCCTCCGAACCTCCATCAGGAACCAAACCTCTCAACGTGGACGAGAGCGTGTAGAGGCAAAAGATGGGCGACAGGCGGTCGGTGACGAGCGTAAAGAGGGAGGTGGTCGCTTGGCGCACGGCTAGACGGGCGATCGGTCGGAGGGAGAGCAGCGTGGAGAAGAGGGCCGATTCGTGCCCTTCGAACAGGGACCACTGAGAGCAAGGCGGAAGGGATCAGTTGTAGACCTGAAGAGGGCTTAATTGGGGAGGGGACGTACCTGGTGGTGGATGAGTGACTGGAGGATGGTGAGGAGGTTCTCCACCTGAGCGGCCGTCTGCATGCAACACGAAGTCATTCGAGGAGTCAGCCCACATCGTCGCGGCGTGCAGACAGTATGTACAGAAGAACTCACATCCTCCTTTTTGAGCGCTGCCAACACTTTCTCCAGCAAGCCCTCAAACAACCCCCCCTCTCTCCAAACGCCCTCCCGATCCTTCCCGTCCAAATCCAAGTCAACCAGCCGTCCTTCCACTTCTTCCTCGCCCCCCGTTTCGAGCGCCCGTGAGAAAGCGACAACCCGCCTGACCGTCCCCTCGTCGCTCAGGTCCGTCAGGGCATCCAGGTCGAGTCGGGCAGCGTCGTCGACCGAGGGGGAGGCGTCGGCAAACTTATCGTTCCATCGGGTCCACTCGCCAAACTCGCCGTTCGACCCACTTGCGGCCGAGAGCAGGTCCCTCATCCTCCTCGCTCCTCCCTGCGAGCCGCCTGGGGCTGGTGAGTTCTGGAACGCGGCTGCGTTCCGCAGCGCTCGACTCTGCAGCGTCGGCGGTTGTGCGGGCGTGGGGAATCCAGCAAGGGGCGACTTGGAAGACGAAGCGGTCGGTTGGGCGGGCGTCGAGGGTCCGCTGGCTGAGGAGGGCGTTTGAGGACTGAACGGGTCCGGGGGGAACTGCGCTCTGGCTGGCGAGCGAGCTGGACGAAGGGGAGTCGACCGTCCGAGATCAAGCAGCGGCGCAGGAGAGGGTGTCGGGCTGGGCGGCACAGGTCTCGATGGAGAGGATTTTTCGGCGACGTCTGGGGCTGCTAGCGGAGAAGGACCGACGGATGAGGATCGGTCGACCTGCTTGTGGGGTGTGGGTGGTTGAGACGGGGGCAGAGGCGGAAGTTGGGAGAGCAGAGAAGGAGAGTCCTCCTCGTTCGTCTCAAAGTTCGGCAGGAGGATGTTTGAAGGTCGACCGGCCTGCGTGGGTGAGGGTGGAAGGGGTGCTTGGTTCACCGGGGAGGCGAGCGTCGAAGTGGAAGGAGCAGTGGCCGACCTGGCTGGACTTGCACCGTCGTCTGACCCCCCCGGCTCGACTGAGTTCTGTCGACTCTCCGCCGCACGCTGTCGCGCGAGCTCAGCCTTTTTCTGGGCGATGAACGACTTGGCGCCCATCTTCTTGACGGGCACGGCGGCGGGCTCACTTGCCGCGGGCGAAGACAGGTTGGAGGCGGAGGGAGACCTACCCATCGAGCCCGAGGCAGTCAGAGGGTAAGTGTCGGTCTCCCTGATGTCGAGCCGCTTCTTGGTCATGGGAGACATGGGACCGATGAATCTTCGAACGCTCTCGAAGGGGTCAGGGATCCCGCAGCTGCGCCTCAGGCAGGAGGTGGAAGAGGTGGGAAAGGTAAAAGGAACGTACGAGAGCACCCGTTCAGGCCAAGTGACCTTGTACCTGTCCCACAGGTCCTTCGCAGACTTGCGCACGTCCGCATCCTTGTCCACCGTCAGGATCTTGATCATCCCCTCGACGTCGTCGACCTTTCCGCCCGCCTTCCAACCGTCGACGGCGAGCGTACACGCGGCCGTCACGGCCCTCCGGAGCTTGGCGTTCACGTCTCTTGCCGGCGTGGACAGGTAGGTGATGAGTGACGGCAGAGGACAGGCGCGGATGATGGAGCACAGGGAGTGTTCGGCTCGCTGTAGGAAGAGAAGTCAGGGTCGTCAGCATCGGTGCGATGGGTTGGGTGACGAATGAGAGCTTCGGATGAGCTACGTACCTCCCGCACAATGTTGTTCGTCCTGCGGATGAGATCAAGCAGAGCAGGAATGTAGAGCCGTTGCAGACGCTCCGTAAAGTGCGTCGTCAAGCAGGTTGCGATGGCCGTGACGAGCTCGACAGCCGGCTTGGAGAGCGCAGCTCGTTCGGACAAGACCTGAAAGATGAACCACCCACGACCAGCCCGAGACGCGTCAGTTCCCGGAAAGTAGCCTTTATACTACAAGTAGACTGCGACTGACACATTGGACGATCTTCTCTCCCACCCCACCCTGGGCGACCGAACCGACGGAGCTTTGGAAGTTGTCGAGCTTGAACGCGCCGCCTCGTGTGAGTGCTGCCAGCCTGATGGACCGCGAGGAAGGAGTAGGAGTCAGTGATCGGAGCCCGTGCAGTGGGATTAGTAGCAGAGCAGTAGCAGCACGCACTTGTTGAGGCTTTTGCCGAAGCTCTCCCATGTGTGTTCAGACTCTGCCTTGAGGAACAACGTCTGCATCTCTACGATGTGGGCCGACAGCTGGGCGGGGGAAGCGCACTGCGGGCCGGGAAGCAAGACTCGGATCAGTCTTGAAGTGTGCAGCAGCAGCAGCAATAAAAGGATACTGACTGGGATCTGGTCGTCCGGGTCCTTGAACTTTGGTGCCATGGTCAGAAAGAGATGGTTGTTGGCTGAATGAGCTGGGACGCGTCCGAGTGCGATCGACCGCACGTCGGGCAGAGCCGGCCAACTGCGGGGGAATTCGCACTCATCATGATCATTAGCTAATCAAGGTGCGTTGTTCAGGGCCCGGCTTCTCTCAAAAGTTTTCAAACTCCGACCGAACAGCTTTTCTTCCCAGCACCTCCGCCCAGAGTGCTTCTCCCCCGTCGACGTCCTACTGTGAGTTTTGCGTACCCGTATACTGTCGGCAAAACAACCAGGCAACTGACTGCCTCTGTCCGTCCTCCTCTCAGTTGTCAGTCTCTCTTCTCTCTCTCCGTCCCGTCAGGTGTCGTCTACTTCGCAGGGGAGGAGGATGGTCTGGTTTCGGAGGTAGCAGGAACCTCGTCGGAGGGACGCAGGCTGACCAGCATGGGTCGCTGCTCAGGTCAGGCAGGCCACAGCAAGGCCCATGTTGGCCGATGGAGTCTGTTCTGGTCGGGTCAGGTGCTTGGACGTCGTTGAAGGAGGGACTAGAGACACGGATGACCTTGCAGGCAAGTTCGCTGTCCGGCCAAATCCTGACACTCGAATCTCCACTCTACAGTTTCGTTACCACTTTCCCTCAAGATGTCCGTCGCTGTCCAGACTTTCGGTAAGAAGAAGGTGTGTATCCTCTCACCAGCTCTCGGCACGCCGCAGCGGGTTAACTGACTTGCTTCCTTCGCCTTGCCTGGCCCTTTTCAGACCGCCACCGCTGTGGCTCACGCCACCCCCGGTCGAGGACTTGTCCGACTCAACGGACAGCCTATCGCCCTCGCTGAGCCTGCGCTCCTCCGATACAAGCTCTACGAGCCCATCCTCGTCATCGGCCAGGACAAGATCGCCAACATGGACATCCGACTCAAGGTCAAGGGTGGAGGACACACCTCGCAGATCTACGCCATCCGACAGGCTATCGGCAAGGCCATCGTCGCTGTGCGTCTTGCCCTTACAAAGCACAATCCTGAAACCGGCTGCTGACGAAAGTTTCTTGTCCCTGCAGTTCTACGCCAAGAACGTCGACGCTGCCTCTGCTCTCGACCTCAAGAAGACCCTCGTCGCCTACGACAGGACCCTTCTCATTGCCGACCCCCGACGAGCCGAGCCCAAGAGTGCGTCCCCCGTCCACTCAATCATACCCCTGTGCCCGTCCACCCGACCGCTTGAGCTCGACGTGCCCTGCCCCAGTGCAGCGCTGTCGGGCGAGGTCGGGCAAGGACTCCTATCCAGGACACCTAGGGCGGCTGACCGATATCCTGACCCCCACCCCTTTTTGCGCTTACTTTCCGTCTTGCAGAGGCTGGTGGACCCGGAGCCCGAGCCAAGTACCAGAAGGTCAGCCGAGCCGTCCCCTGCGTTCTTGCTGGGATCTGGAGACTGACTTTACCTCTGCCTCCCTTACCTCGCTTGTCTTCTCCAGTCCTACCGTTAAATGTTCCTTCCGGTTCATTTATTGGATGGCCTCTGTCACTACATCTCCTCGGGCCTCGCAGCGAGAGCGCGCGTTATTGCAAGATTCGTCAACCGCTGTGACAAGAATCGTTGTCACGCCAGCTTCCCTTGATCGACGAGAGTCAAACCATCGTTTTCGTGCAGGCGCAGGAACAGGACGTCACATTTTCCTGCGTCGGAATGTTAGATCGCTTTCATTGGAAGGCGTGCGTCGTTTTGAAGTTGTCCTTGCGAAGCGTCTCCTGTCAAGTCGACTTGCAACTATCCAGATCAACTTGCTTTGCTTTGCAACCGACCGCTGCTGCATCTCGCTATCATCAACATCGATGCCTCCTTGCTTGAGTGTTCATCAATCTGAATGTCTGTTGTGCTTGGACGAGTACGCATGGCGAAGTCTCGACTCTGGATCTGACTCGCCAGAGGCGAAGGACCTCGACAGCGATCCTTTACGACCCTCCTTCCGTGCTACTACTACTCTTACTTGGGCAGCAACCACGGTGCATGCATCGGACCCTCTACGCCAGACCTACCGTACAACCCCGCCTCTTTCCGCTCGTCCTCCTCCGGCTGCCAGCCTCCTCCTACGCCTCCTCGTCCCTCCGATCCGCCGAGCTTAGCCCAACTCCAGCAACCCGAACGATGACCTCTGTCCCGCCCACCAAGATCCAGCAGCCCACCTGGGCCGCCCCTCATCCCAGTCCTAACCAGCCTAATTTGAAAGTCTGGAACAGTCTGACCAGGACAAAGGTAAGGGAGCTCTTTCTTCGACGGGGTCTCAGCCGCCCTGTCGCTGCCTTGTCTTTTCCGACGCAACGAGAGCTGAACCTCCTCCACAACCCTCTGCCCCCTTCTTGCTAGGTCGACTTTGTGCCCAAGGACGGCAAGCAGGTCACCTGGTACAACTGTGGTCCGACCGTCTACGATGCCTCGCACATGGGCCACGCTCGGTGCGTATCCTCTCACTCCTCTTCGGCTCGTGCCTCAACTCCGGTACACCCTTTCTCTAAACCCTGCCCTCTCAACCCTCGCTGGGTTTGCTTCCTGCAGAAACTACGTGACGCAGGACATCCTCCGCCGGATTCTCCAGGACTACTTCGGCTACGACGTCCACTTCGTCATGAACGTGACCGACATCGACGACAAGATCATCCTCCGCTCGCGCCAGGAACACCTCCTCACCGCTCTCTCGACGGAGACGACCGCGCTCAACCAGGAGTTGATCGACAAGGCTCGGGAGGCGTGGGTATTCTTTCTCGGGAAGAACTTGGGTAAGCACCTGGCCGAGGGAGATCTGCCGGCTGTTGAGGGTCAGGGCGAGGAGGAGCGGGTCTGGGATGAGATCCTGCTCAAACGGTGGGCGAGCGACGCTGCGTGGAAGGCTGCGCTCGAGGCCAAGGAGGAGAAGATGAGCATGTACTGGAAGGTCTTGGTCAGTCGCGTCATCGTCTTTCGTCTGGGTTTCTTGTGCTTGAGTCTTTGGACTGATTCAGGAGGTTCGGGTTTGTTCTGCAGGGCTCGTCGAGAGACTCTGTCAAGGCTGCTGAGGCTGCGCTCAAGGCAGGCAACACTAGCAAAGAGACGGCCGAGGCGCTCATTAAGGGCGTGTCTGACCCGCTTGGCCTGTGGCTCGACAAGCAGGTACGCTCGACTCACCCTTGCGCGACGGGTCTCTTGGGGCAAGTGACTGACATCTTGTCTTGCTTTCGGCCTTCCTGCAGTTCGGCGCTACTGTTACTTCGCCTTTGATCTCGCGCTCGCTTGCCGCTCGGTGGGAAAAAGCCTTCATGGAGGACATGAAGCTCCTCAACGTCCTCCCACCCTCGACGCTCACGCGCGTGTCCGAGTACGTGCCCGAGATCGTCTCGTTCGTCGAGAAGATTGTCGAGCGCGGGTTCGCGTACGAGGACGGCGAGGGCGGCGTTTGGTTTGACGTCAAGGCGTTTGACGGGCACAAGAGCGAGGGAAAGGAGTGGGAGCACACGTACGCCAAGCTGGCGCCTTGGAGCAAGGGCAACACTCGTCTGTTGGAGGAGGGAGAGGGTACGTCCACCTGGTCAGCACCAGCACTGCGGTCATTCAACATCTGACAGTCTCTTCGTACCCTCTTACAGGCTCGCTCGGATCGCAGTTCGCCAAGCGCTCGCCGTCCGACTTTGCCCTCTGGAAGGGATCCAAGCCCGGAGAGCCCTTTTGGCCTTCGCCCTGGGGCCAGGGTCGACCCGGATGGCACATCGAGTGCTCGGTCATGGCGACCGAGGTCCTCGGCGAGGGCATGGATATCCACTCTGGAGGGATTGACCTCTGCTTCCCCCACCACGACAACGAGGTCGCCCAGTCCGAGGCGTTCCACGACTGCCGCCAGTGGGTCAACTACTTTTTCCACACCGGCCACCTCCACATCGAGGGCCTCAAGATGTCAAAGTCGCTCAAGAACTTTATCACGATCGGCGAGGCACTCGAGAAGAACTCTGCTCGGCAGCTCCGGCTGGCGTTCCTCATGACGACCTGGAACGCAAAGATGGACTTCAAGGCGTCCGGCATGGACCAGGTCAAGAGCCTCGAAGCGACCTTCAATGTGAGTGACTCTCTGGTCGATTCTTGGAGGCCCCTGCTACTTTTATCTGACGACAAAATCAACCTTCTCTTCGCATGCAGAACTTCTTCACGATCATCAAGGCCCGTATTTCCCAGGCTGAGGCTCACGAGGAGGAGTTCGACGGCAAGCACTACTACGACGAGGAGGAGAAGCAGCTTGTCGTAGAGTGCGTCCTCTTCTCGCCAACCCCGTCGCAAGGTCAACACTGACCAAAAACTCAATGCTCTGTCGTTTCCTCCAGCCTCAAGGCCGCCCAAGCCGCCTTCCGTGCCGCCCTCTGCGACTCGTTCGACACCGCAACGGCCCTTACCGTCTTGTCCGACCTAACGAGCAAGGCGAGCGTCTACCTGCGTCTCAACCGGCGCAACCTGTCTGCCGCGACCGCCTCGGCTGACTGGATCGGTCGGATGCTCAGGATGTTTGGACTTGGGGAGGGTAACAAGGCTGAGCTTGGATGGGGGTCGGCGGACGCCTCTGGTGCTGGAGCAGCAGACGTGAGTCTTTCTTCTGTGCTCGTCTCTCTCCCGCCAGGTGTGACTCTGCTGACCCATCAACATTTTCTCGTTTCGTAGAAGGAGTCGCTTCTCCTGCCATACCTGCGCGCACTGTCGGCCTTCCGAGACGAGGTCCGACGCTTGTCGATCGTCAAGGCCGACCCAAAGGAGGTTCTCGCCCTTTCGGATCGACTGCGAGACTACGAGATGGCCGAGCTCGGAGTTCAGCTCGACGACCAAGCAGGTGCGTACCCCTTCTCCTCTGTCGAATGCCCTACATCGCCTGCGCTCGGTGTTTGACTTTGGACGATCCCTTTGTCCTGCAGACGGACGTGCGCTCGTCAAGCTCGTGCCCGCAGCAACGCTGATCGAGGCGCGGGAGACTAAGCTCGCCCTCGCCGCCCAAAAGGCTGCCGAGGCGGGCGCGAAGAAAGAGGCCCAGCGCAAGGCTCTTGCGGACAAGATGGAGAAGGCCAAGGTGCCCGCTGCCGACATGTTCAAGCCCCCCCACGTCGCCGAGGGGCTCTACACGGCTTGGGACGAGCAGGGTCTGCCGACGAAGGATGCCGAGGGTGTCGAGCTAAGCAAAGGGCAGGCGAAGAAGTTGACAAAAGCTGCCGACGCACAGAAGAAGGCCAACGAGACATACGCCAAGTGGAGGGCAGAGCAGGACGCGGCGGAGGGAGCGTCGACGAGCTGAATTTAGTATGCCCCAAATCTGGCAGGAAACCGCTCATTTGCAAGTGCCTGCAAGACCCTGAGCAAGCTCATCCAAGCAAGAAACAACAAGAGAGAGATATCAACCACCGCAGTGAAAGAGAGAAAGGATAGGAAGTAGATGAGCAAGGGAGAAGCGTTCCTGGTAGCTAGTTTCCGGTCTAAATATGAGTCTACGTTCGGGCGATGAGGAAGTCGAGGCCAGCTTTGGAGACCTTCCACCATTGTCCCCCTGGAGCGTTCTCGGGACCGCCCTGTTCATCGGGATCTCGTTAGCCTAATGAACTTTTCACTGTCGAGAAGGGAGGAAATGAAGAGCGGACCTTTCTATCAAACGCATGCGGCGCCATATTGGCGCGTCCGCTGTCGACCTCCACCCCGAGCGACTTGAGCTTCTCAGCAAACGACCAGGACTGGGACGGTGCTACGAGAAGGTCCATCTGAGGGATGGCGAGGAAGGTCTGTTCGGCGCAAAGTTGACGTCAGTGCGACGGTTCGCTTGGTACGACGCAAGAAGAGCAGGACGAACGGGAGGGTAGGCCGACGTTGCCAGATGGAAAGGGGAGAGGGTCGCTCGGTTGGCGTCGGTGTTGGGCATGTCGGCCGGAAGGAGGTTTGCCAGCAAGGCGTCCGAGACCATGACCTGCGTTAGAAGGACGGAACTCTCTCAATACGGTAAGCAGGGCAGGTTCTCAAGATGGAGAGTCGTACAGCCGTCATCCAGGCTCGTCGAGGGCCAGGCTTCTCTCGCCTGATCGACAAACGAGATCTGTCAGCCATCTTTGCTCGCACCGGTTCAGATCATCGAGGAGACACTCACTCGTGGTCGGCCGAAGCGAGACACCCTCCATCCCAGACCAGGTCGACAAAGGACTTCTCTCGAGGGTGCAGTCCCAAGAAAGCGTTTTCCCGAGGGGTCGTTCCGCAAACAACGAGGTCCATCAGACCGTAGAAGGCGAGCAGCGCGCGAGGAGGAGGGGAAGCGACGCAGCCCTGTCAAACGTGCAACGAAAAGAACGTCAACCTCTCATCGTCCACTTGTATCAAGCAAAGAGAGGAGAGACAGACCAGCATAGCTGCCAGGTAACCTCCGGCGCTGTACCCGGCCAGAGAGACGCGGTCGACGTTGATGGTCGGTCCGGCATCGTCCGTCGATAGGAGGCCGTCGAGCTCCGTTCGGACCCAGTCGTACGCGTTAAGACAGTCCTGGTTCATCTCGACGATGTTGGCGCTGTTCGAACAACGTCCATCGGAGAGTCAGCATCACTGCAAGAAGGAAATATGGGGGCCGCTGCAAGGGTGAACGTACTGAGGCGCCTGTCAAAACTCCGCAGTCGGACCAAGGTCAGCTCCCCAGCTTCAGCAAACGAAGAGGCCACAAAGAGGACGCACCAGTCTGTACTCGACATCGACGATGGCCACGCCGGAAGCGAGCAGGTAGTTGACCTGGTCTGGAGGTTGCTCGCGCGTCTGGCCGACGGTGAAGGCTGCGGGTGAAGAGTCCAGAACGTCGTACAGGTCAGCCCAGCTGCAGCGAGCGGTCCCAGTTGAAGCTCGACGACGCACCTCCTCCGTGGAAGAGCATTACTATGGGCCGTTTGAAGAACCTCTTGTCAGTTGTGTGCTTATCGGAGAAGAAATGTGAGACGAGATGGCGCACCGACAGGGAAGCCGCCAGCTGGCTTCGGGGAGGATGGGAAGAAGACCTCGACGTGGCACCCGCCCGACCGCATGCCGCCGACGGGCTTGTAGAGCAGCCGCTTCGCTGCGCTGTCGTTGTCGTACGAGTAGGGCTCAACGTTGACCGTCATGGTGCCTGAGGGAGGAGGAGGAGGAGGTGATGGTTGGGCTAACTCGCCTGTCTTAAACTTCTTCTTCGGAGGACACGATAGCCGGTGTCTTTTGCGCCAGAGTACACTTCTCGCCCGAGCACTTTTCGTCACACTCACATCGACAGATACCTAGATAGTGTCCGAAGTCGTCTACAAGTAGACTCTACAACTCCTCCCTCTCCCTCCGGTCGGGGACGCCATCGTCTCCCTTCGCCCTCTTGACGAATGGGTACAGACAAACCGGGATCGCGAGCGCCATCGACACGCCCGTAAACAGGATCAAGCCGGCGTACTGGCCGTCGCGAAGTCCGTACGCGAGCGCGGCACCCTTGAATGAGTTTCCCATCGTGCTCGGGCTGAGAAGCTTGGACGAGATCGGGCCGACCATGACGCTTCCCAGTCCCCGGGTGGCGACGAACAGCGCGTAGAGCGGGAGAGTCTTTGAAAACGAAGACGGTCAAACAAGGGATCAGAGAGTGTTCAAGGAGTAGGAGAAGCAGAGAGGAGGGACGCACCTGAGTTGGGTCGGTCTGACTATGACTCACCATCGCCGGCCAGAGCGCTGCCCAAGATGGTGACGTAAATCCAAATAGCAAGGAGAATCCCAACAGTCCCGCAAATCCGTTTGACGTGCCCCAGATGGCAAAGACGGCGACGGCGCTGCCGACGGCCGATACGGCGAGCGCGACGGGCAGGTTCTTGTCGGACGCCCAGCCCATGAATCCGTACCCGAACGCCGAGAGCAGGTTGAGCATCGACAGGCAGAGCGTGCCCGTCTTGGTCGACAGGCCGAGATCGGTCGCAAACGTGACGAGGTAGAGCGAGGGGGCAAAGTTGCCGAGTCTGGGAAGGAGAGAGTGGTCGGCGTGGTCAGCGAAGTCCGAGAAAAGAATCTCGAGGGTGATCTTCAATCGCACCCTTGGATCGTGTTGCCGACTGGAGTGAGTGAAGAAAGTCAGAGTCAGTAAGGGTTGACACAAACGCCAGCAGACGTAGAGACGTACTGATCATCAACCAGAAGACGGGGTTCTTGATGTAGCCCCACGAAATCCGCTTCGTACCGACCACCTGAGCGGGAGGCAATCTCGACCGGACAAACGGCAGAACGGCTGGAATCGCAACCGCAAACATGCCGCCGAGCACTCGGAGCGTTGTTCGGTGTCCGTAGCGCGAGAGGAGAAACTCGATCAAGAGAGGGAAGACGACTCCCTGTGAGGCGGATCTTGGGCGTCAGCGGACACATAAGTCTTTAGATGGGACGAGGAAGACGCACTCCAATTCCAGTACCCGCGTAGAGGATCTGTAGGAGATATTTTGGGGAGGGTCAGGTTCTAGACACGAGGCGAAGCGGTGAGAGGGAGGAACGCACCCCGTTGGCCCATCCTCGCTTGACTTGGAACCCTGTTGCGCGAGCAGGACAAACACTAAGCATCAGCTTCCGCCTCTTGAGCTCAGGAAGTGAGCGAAGTCTCACATTCCCAGAGGTAGGTGGCCGCCGAGAAGTAGAGCACGCTGCCTCCGACACTGTAGAGGATTCCCTGGGTCATGACGAGCTGTAAGGGTGTCCGAGCGAAGGACGCCGAGAAGAGGCCGGCAACGAGCACGACGAGGCCAATCCACATGCACTTCTGCCTCTGGTTCGGATAGCGAGCGAACAGGGGAACGATGACGAGCGAGAGGAGGTAGGTCAGACCTGTCGAGATGGATCCGATCAGAGGCAAGAGGGGCGTGTCGTCGTCCGGCCAGACCTCCTTGCGGTAGTCTGCAGCAAGCATAGCGAGGTCGACATCGTCAGCCCCTTCAGGCTCGACACGAGAGTGATACCGGACAGGTACTGACAGTCGAGCATCGGACTGAAGGAGAAGGGCAGAGCCCAGACTGCGCGACATGCCATCCACCACCAGAGGTCAGCCCACAGAGTCGATAAGAACGACGGATAGCTACGAGCTCGCAACGCACCAAACATCTCAATCACGAACGCTCCAGCGAGGTACGAGTACGCCCTCCATCCACCGTCGACGGGAGGCAAGGACGACACGCCCTCTCCCTCCTCTGGCTCCTCGGCCTCGTACGTGCTCCTGCGCCTGCTCCTGGTGCTCGACTTGATCGACCCGGCGGGGAACGGCTCAGGCTGGCGGCCAGGGTCAAAGCCGAGCGTGTCGAGCTCGATGTCATCGTTGTGGACCGTCGAGCGAGCGGAGGACATTGTTCTAGTGGAGATGAGGGTGGGAGTCAAGGTCACTCTTTTTCTTGCCCTCCGAGTCAGCAAGGACGGAGTTTGGGGCCGCTTGCTGATGAATACTCAATCCTCCCATACTCACATTTTGGCGCGCGCCACACATCAGAGCGAGAATTGGTCATTCGAGAGCGATTGGGGAGAGTAGCGGTATGTAGTAGTAGATGTCGTGGCAGGTCGTAGCGTCGGACGGAATACGAATTGGTTCAAGGAGACTCGGCGTAGGAGGGCAGGACAAGAGAGGCCGCGTCGCAGCAGGCGCTAGAAGAGATGAAAGTCCACAGAGAGCAAGAATCAGTCAGTCAACGATGGTGGTGGAAGGTTGAGATAAGGAAGGGGGAGAAACCTGGAGATCGTGCACGGTTGGCTGTACAACGTCGCGACCATCAGGCGCTCGTCCTCGGTCGGACCGGTCGACTGGAAGAGCAAGTCGACGACGAGCTCGTGCGTCAGGATCATACCCGTCGTCTGGTCTGTATAGAAGAGCGTGGTGGGTTTGAGGATGTTGTCCTCAGGCTGAGAAGGAGAGGAGACAGAGAAGACGTCAGGCGACCCTTCAAACGGCAGCAAGGGAGGAAGAGGGCACTGCGATGGTTCCACAGGCAGTGAAACTCCAGCCCAGCTCGTCTCGATAGCCCTCCCTCAAGAGCAGCCTGTCCGCCATTTCCTTCTTCGCCCTGGCCGGAAACCCCTTCTGCAGCCAACCATCAAAACACCCCTCCCTCACGAGCGTGCGTTTGGGTGAGATGATGGTGCGCTCCGACCCACCCGGCGTACGCAGAAGGACCGTCTGAGAGATGTAAACGTGGACGCCGAAGATGGTGAGGTTGGAAGGAGGGGCGAGGAGACGGATGTCGAGGTGGACTACAGAGGCGATGGCCAGGCGCTGCTGGCAAGATGGTGCGTTGATAAAAGGTCAGAATGGACTATCAAGGAAGGAGCGAGAGGGAGACGTACCTCTGCCCAGAGGCTGACTCGCTGAGGACCAGACCAGAGCTGGTCGTGCGTCTCCTCAACCCGAAACGGGACCTCGTCCTCCTCCGCTTGTTCCGGAAGACAAACGACCAGCACCCCTCGCTCAGTCGACATTTTGTGCTTGAGCAGTCCACCCGACCCACGAACGCAGGCCTTGCACGTGTAGCGCAGCTGTCCATATTGGCTGAATGGGATCGAGGGGGAGGTCGTAGGGGCGAGATGGATCGAAAATTCGAACCTGCAAGGGTACAATGCAGCAACCTTTGAGTATCCCAACCTCTAGCGAGATGGAGAGGGAACGTACGTATTCACTCCTCGCTGCAGCTCAACCCTGTTGGACCCGCTCATCTGTGCGACCGACAGTTTTCGACTGAGCACGTCGAACTCTACGATGGACCCGTTCGGGAGGCCGACGTGCTGCCGGCCGACGAGCGAGACCCGGATGTCGTCGACAATCTTGTGCGTGAGAGAGACAATGTTGACAAACCCCTGCAGATGGCCCTAACCGACGCAAATAATGGAGGGGGTCAAAGTCAGATAAGGATCGGAAGTAACTGGAAGCGAGGAGGGGATGGGATGACTCACACCCAGACCGCTTTTAGAGTCGTCGTCAAACGAGCCGCTTGGCCTGGGAGGTTGAAGGAAGACCGTCTTCTCCGCCAATGCGAGCGAGATGCTGGGCTTGGATACTGTGAGGCTCGTCACCGACTCGAGAAGGTGGGGGAGGTAGCCCGCCGACGCGGTCTCGAGCGGGTGGACGCGCTGGATGAGGTCGAGCGGACTGAACGAGGTCGGGGGGGGCGAGTCGAGGAGCTGGTAGCCGGGTGCGCTTAGGGGAGACATGCTGGAGCAGAGGGAGTTATCGTAGGCTGGGAGAGCTGGATATCTGGAGGGACGGCGTCGAGAAGGCGGTGGTAGAGAGAATGGGGCAGTGGCCATCAAAACTCCGCTCAGGCCGAAGGTCCGAGGGCGGCGGGATCCGAGAGGTTCAGAGGAGATGGCAGAGAGCAGGAGTGGGTAGAGCGAGCGAGTAAGAGGAGGGGTGGCAGAGAAAGATGGAAGAGGGACAAGAAGCAGGGAAGCTGCACGTTTCCTTTTGAGCGACCACCTCTCGTCCCATGCTTCGAGTCAGAAATAAGGAACTCGCAAACGGTCTGCGGCATCTCTCCAATTACCGTGCTCTGTCAGCCCACTTCGATGGCTACGCGTGAGTCTAATCGCGAAGGAGGCGTTTCAGCCCGTTGAAAGTCGAGTCACGACGCGCGCAAGTCCGGTGTCTGATAAAATTCTTGACCCTGCGTCCATCTGCCGAGGCTGGTGGAGCAGCTCGACCATCGAAGACGAAAGCGTATATGGGTCGGTAGAGGTGTTTTGAGAGACTGAATTGAGGATGGGGGAAGATCAGGATCGGGAGACAGGGCGCGTGCGCGTGCGCGAACCAGGACCCCCTTAACCCCCCCTTCCCCGCCAGCGAGACCATGGCCAACTCGCACCCCTAAAACACTCCCGTTTGGAAGGAAATGCCGAATATCAGGTAGACAAAGTAAGCACGCGAATCGCAGCAGGCGCAACGGCTCGACCAGAGCGAAGCAAGGGGTGCAAAGTCTCGTCTTCATCTTTTTTCCGCTCCCTTTTTCCGTCCTTTACAGACTGAGGCTGAGACCCTCCCACCACGCAAAGGCAAAGACCGCCAGGAGTCCCCCGACGGCCAGGTCGAGTCGAGACTGGGCGATGGCGAGGATCCAAAGGGTGCTGAGCGGCGGAGACTGGAAGTGGGGTCAGTAAGCAAGCGCAAAAGAGTCAAACCAACGCTCTCAAGCGAGCCGCTTTGCTCAGAGAGAGCAAGACACACCTGCTGGATGACGACCAGCCAGCCCGACTTGTTGATTACCCAGATCAAGCGCGACCCGGCGAGGACGCCCAGCCCAAACAGGAGTGCCTGGGTGAGCCAACTCTTGGTGTGTCGGTTGCCTGGCAGCCAAAGGTCGCAGATGGAGTAAGTCTCTGCCTCCCTGCTCTCAACTTGTTTGCCGAATGACGACTGACTGTAGAAGATGAGTCCCGAGAGGACTGCAAACGCAACGGCTGAAGATCAGTGCCTCTCCTGAAAGGAACGCGCGCAGTAGGAAGAGACGTACGAGGGACCGTCGTCGCCAATCGACCGAGCTCCTCCAAGAAGGCCGGCTGTCGACCGTACTGCTGGTGGATGAGGATGTCCATCAGCAGAAAGCAGAACGTGAACGGAACGACGAGGATGGCCGTCTTGAAGATTTCGTCCTGGGCGTCCTCTTCTTGCTGCTTGAGCGCGGCTGCCTGGACCTCGTCGGCGGACATGAAGACGGTTCCTGGGATCCGGTCGACGAGCTTTGGACCGGAGACGTCGGGGATGTCTGAGGGAAGCTTGAAACCGAGCGCCTCTTGGGCGAGGAAGGCCTGCTCTTCGGGCGTGAGGTTGAGGTCGACGGCTGGTGCTGAAGGGGAGGAGGCGGCGCCGGCGGTGGTCTTGCGAGCCATGGCAGAAGAGGATCCCACTGGTCGATTTCGCTCGTTCGAGTTGGAGGGTGACGAGAGGAAGTTCCAGGAGACTTCCAAGGACGTCGTTCAGAGTTGAAAGGGTGGGGATTATGGACTTGAAGGCAGGACGGTTGACGTTCGGATGAGCACGACGCGCCAGAGAAGCACGAACCCGTTCAGAGGGGGCAGCAAACCGATGCCCTGAACTCCCACCCGACCCTCCCTCTCAACATCCTCGGACAGGCCAGATCCCGCAGAGGACACGGTCAGACCCACCCTCGACTTTCAGGCTCGGCTATCGAACTCGACGTGCGCGAGAAACTCCCAGACGGGATGAGCCGGAGCTCAACTCAGGCGACCGGCAGTACGAGCGAGAGCTCGGCGCCAGCGTCCCAGCTCACGAAGGCTCAGCAGAAGAAGGAGGAGGACAGGCTCAGAGGACTCGTACGTTCGCACCCGTAATGTGCTGCAGTCGACTCTGGCTGACCGTTAGCTTTGACGTAAACAGAGTGCCCGGATCATGCACTTCTCGCCGTCGTTCGTCCCAGCCGTAGTCGACTCCGGGCTGACTCGTTCTGCGCTGACCCAAAGCCTTCCACGCTCTCCATCCTCGCCGGCTGCGCTCTTACAGATGGTTCAGTGTTACGATGGGCACAGTCAGTCCGCCCTTCACTCGTATCGAGTCCAAGCCATCATGCCCTGACCCACCTCTCCTCCGCTTGTGCGCCGATAGGGCATCCCGACGACCCTAATCTTCAACTCGCCGTATCCTCAAGTCGTCGAACGCCTCAAGCCAGTCGCGACCGCCATCCTCCTTCTGAACGTCATCCTCTTCTGCGTGTTCACCCTCGTCTTTCTCACGCGGTACATCCGCTGGCCGTACATCGTCCGGTTGACGTTGACCCATCCTCAACATGTGCGTGTCTGCTTCGCCTGGTCCAACAGCCCCCTTCTCTGCTCAGTACTGATAAAAGCATGTGCGTTCGGTCCTTGCAGAGTCTGTTCCTCGGGACCTGGCCGATGAGTTCGTTGACGTGCATCAGCGGCATCATCTCCGTCTCTCAAGCGTACGGCCTGGGCGAGACGTGGCTCTGGGCCATGAGCGTGTGCTGGTGGATCACCGTACGTCTTCTGTCTTTTCTCTCGCCTATATTGGTTGTGGCTTGCTCGGCAACTGACCTTTTGTCTGATTGATTTGCGCTATACAGGTTGCAATCAGCGCCGCCCTCGCCTTCACTGTCCCCTTCCTCTCATAGTGAGTCGCGAGGCTACCAGCGAGAATCGTCGCACACGCAAAGGCGTTTGGATTACTGACACGCCTTAATCTCTTCCTGCAGTACGACGCACCGCAACGTGCCAGAGGGCATCACCGCCTCCCTCATCCTGCCCATCGTCCCGCTCATCACCTGTGCGTCCGGCCGCTCTCGAGCGACTAACTTCGAGTAGCGTTCGCCGCTGAGACTGACCTTCTTCTTCGCTTTACTCAAGGTGCCGCCATCGGAGCCGTCCTCTCGGACCACTTCACGACGATCGATCCCGCGTACGCCTTCCACATGTGGCTCTGCTGTCCGTCCATCCCTCTCCCTTCCTCGCCCGCTGCTCGATCCGGTGAGACTGATCCTTTCCGTGTCTTTGTCTTTTTCGACAACTCGACAGCGTACGCCGTCTTGGGCGTCGGGATCTTGGTCGCAATGATGATTTTGACGCTGTATCTCCAGAGGCTCATCTTTCACCACATCCCACCCAGTACGTCCTCAGCTTCCTCTTGCTTTTGTTTGGATGATTTGAGTCGGGGGTGCTGACTCAGGTTCGCGTTCTTCTTCGTTCGTGACAGACGAGACGATCATCTCGAGTTTCTTGCCTCTCGGACCTTGTGAGTTGCGATCCTCCGCTCAAGATCTGGAATCAGCGTCGACTGATATATTGAACGCCCTTCTCGCGACCATCTACAAAGGTGGTCTCGCAGGCTGTGAGTCTCTCGGTCCAATCATCCTCTCTCTCGTGACTTAACCCTGAACTGAAGCCCTGCCGTTCTTCCCCTGGTTATCAGTCTCGATCCTCAAGCTCGGTGCGGTGGCGATCAACCTCTTTCCTCTGGTGCTCGTGGACGAGCAAACTGGCAAGACGGGTGTTGGACTGGAGATGGCTGGCTACGCGCTTTGGGGAGTTGGAGTGGGCGCAGGTTCGTCTGCTTCACTCTCAGGGGCGTTTGGCGTCGTTTGAAGCTGACCCCCCGAGCCTTTTTGTTCGTTTGGTCGACCGTTTACCTAGCCATCCTGCTGTGGGCTCTTGGGGTGCGTTTCTCCTCGCCAAATGTCGCTGGATGGGTCCCGCGGGCTGCAAAGCTGACGGATTGAGCTCTCTTCTTTCGTCCTCTCCGTCCTCTCAGATCTGGTTCATGTTTGTCGCCTGCGGATCTCTTTGGGTTAGATGGCGGGAAGGAAACCTGCCTTTCAACGTTCGTCCGCTATTCTCCCCTTTCCGTTCCTGCCTCCTTTGACGATCCTGACCCTGACTTTTTTCTTCTTCTTCCAGATGGGCTGGTGGGCGCTCGTCTTCCCCTTGGCGTCGCTCGACCTTTCGACGCTCTTGATCGGCAAGGAGCTCAACAGCGACGGCTTCCATGTCATCGGCTCCATCTTTACGCTTGCGGTTGTCATTCTCTGGGTAAGGCCACCCTTTCCACACCCCGCTCTCTCTCAAAGGACTCATTCAAACTGAATTCCACCTTCTGTTATCTCCCTGTCTGACCTGTGCTAGCTCGCCGTGTCGGTCCCGACGATCCGAGGCGTCCTGTCAGGCAACCGGCGCGTGTTCGCCGCGCCCTGTCTGGCCCAGCTCAAGCTGGCCGAAGAGGGCGACCGGAACCCGAACCAAGGGCGCGAAGCACCCGTGTCGACGCCTACGAACGGTCTCGTCGAGCGGGGGGCTGAGATGGTCGACAGTCAGGTGTTTGCGAGGGAGGGAACCGGACCGGGCGAAGGAAGGATGGATGAGAAGGCGCTGGGTGAAGCGTTGGACCGGCGGGCTGGAGAGACGAGCTGAGAGAGGACTGAGGAACCGTTGTCAGAGTAGTGTCACCTGTCATAGATGTGGATTATACTTATTGTCGAAGATCCTGGGAGGTGTGTGCGTTGGGTGAGTTTTTGGAGGGGTTTCAACTCCGCCCCAAGTTGGCGGACAGGACGGACCGACCGACCCAAACAGCAACCTCGACAGGATCCTCCTCCGTCAGACCCAGTAGCCAGAGACCTCTCCAGAACACAACAGAGTCATCTCTCGCTCCCAGAAGTTCATCTCGAGCAAGCCCATCCCACAAGGAAGGAGTTGGTCCGTCCGCAGCTCCCTTCGCCCTAGAGGCCTTTTGCTGGCAGTACCTCGTCGTCCCCGTCGCTTACTTTTATCCTTGCCTCCTGTTCTGGACAAGGAAATCCTACAGTCTGCTTCTGCCCGACTCTCGCTGTCGTCAAGTGCTCGTACGCTCGTCAGCTCGCCGGCCTTCGGTCTCACTCTCGAACTTCGTCCCACCCAACGCTCGACCCTCGCCTGCCATCTCTCCCTCGATCTCGCCCTACTCAGCTCGTCAGCTCGAGACCAAGAAGGACAAGAGCCCTTCCTCGCAAGCAAACGTTGTAAATCATCATCTGCGAGCATTGCGACTAAAGGAGGGGGGTAGAGTGAGGAGGATAGATAAGGAGGAGGACCCTCGCAAGGGAAGGGAGAACGCGGACAACAACAGCACGCTTCGTGCTTGAGCGCTCTTACAGGCCGTCGCCGAACGTTGGAGACGCGCCGAGGTTGTCGAAGAACGAGAACCCGCCGGCGGGCTCGACGCTCATGTCCTGGACAGAGTACGTCGACAGCAGGTTCTCGAGGGACCACTCGTCTGAAGAACAGCAAAAGGATTTGCAAATCTCGTCAGGAAGGAAACAGAAGATGAAGAGAACGAAATGAGAAGACGAAACACACAGTTTGCAGGCGGGATGTCGACCATGCCGGTCTCGGGACTCGTGGCAGGCGACATGGAGGCAATCGTCGCGAGCTGGTCGGCCGGGCTGAGACCTGTGAGGCAAAGATCAAGACACAAGGGGTGGATCAGCGGAATTCAGGATGGCCGAAAGGGTGGGGCGAAAGGCTGTCGGGAGAGGACGCACCTGGTGGAGCGAGATCGCTCGTAAACCGACGGAGCACACCAGAGTCGGGAAGCGAGACGAACGTCTTGATGTTGTCGCTCGTGGCGGAAAAGTCGATCTTGGAGTGCGTCATGCCTGTGAGAGAAGGGGAGGGGAGTTTCGTAAGCGTTTGGCCTTTCTCGAACTGTGCAAGAAAGTCTGAAAAGGGAAAGGACGGACCTTGCGACCTCTGCGTCAAGATGTTGAGCATTACGCCCGCGCCCGCCCAGTAGTGCGTCATCTGCCTGAGCGCCTTGATGATCACGTTCAAGTTCTGCTGAGCGAGCAGGTTGAGGAACTGGTCCGACGCCTGGAGGGGTGCGCCGGGCGTGTGCGACGCAGCAGGAGGGGCCGCTTTCGTCGACGACGAGCCGTTGGTCTCTTCCTGCTTTGACGAAGGCGACGGTGGACGCGAGGCGGAAGCGCTGTTCATGCCCGAGAGTCCGAGTGAGGCGTGCTTCATCTCGGCAATGAACGCAAGTCCGGCTATGTAGAGCGTTTGGGAGAGTTGAGGGGAGGCGGTCTGCGAGAAAGAAGGGCAGAGTTTTGTTCGGTCAGACCTGTCGCGCGTTCTTTGGTCGGTGTTGGAAACGGAAGACGCACGTAAGACATGGGAGAGCAGAGGTCTGCAAAGACGGCGCACTCGCAGATGGTCCTGCTGGACGCTAGCGCCAGCTTGATGGACCGGTTCATCGTCCCGGTCATGGGCGTGTCGCTGCCTGCCGGCGAGTATAGGATTGCAGGGTGGTGAAGCATGCCGATGACGGCGTTGGCTGCAGAGGGGAAGACCGAAGGAAGAGGTCAGCCTCTGCGACTCTTGTCGAAGATTCAGTTTGCGATCACGCACCCCAGCAGTGGAACATAAGGAACACGCCTCCTCGCTCCTGCTGCGCCTGATTCTTGAAGTTGTCGACGCTCCAAACCATGCTGGGCGGGATGCGCGAGTAGAAACCGACGAGCTCGGTCTGGAGACTCTTGAGCTCCTGCGTCGACGCCGCCTCGGGCGAGACGAACGTTCGCGCTCGACCGCGAGACCCGTTTAGCAGGTTGCTATCGAGTAGAGGGCAACAGTCAAAGAGGAGCATGAGCAAGAAGTCAAAGGGACAGAAAGACGAAAGGTGAGGCTGGACGTACGCGATGCGACCGCAGATGACCATGAGCTTGACGACCCACACGAACGGCGACGGCAGCGGCGGGTCGTTCTCCGTTCCAGGCGGCCTCGGACCCTCGGGAATCTCCTCCTCGAGCGGCAACGGAAGCTCTATGTCTGACTCTTGGATCTGATTGTGCGCAAATGAGACGGCTCAGTCAGCTCCTGCTAGCGATGTGCTCGCACGTGAAAAGGAATAGACCACCGAGCGGACGACGTACGGTGCAGGGACGACCGGTACTGAGCGCGAGCAGGCGGTCCGTGACAAACAGACTCCAGGCGAGGTTCTTGGTCCGGACAAAGTGCGAGTAGTCCTCGTACATCTCGTCGGTGTTGGTGAAGAAGCCCAGGTCGACGGCCATGCGAATTGCAAGGCCCGAGAATTGCTGCAGACAAGGGCAGGAGAAGAGTAGAGGTCAGCATTAGAGACGAAAGGCAGATGAAGAACACAAAAGGTCGAAGGCAGACGCACCCAGAAGCCACTTTCCGAGTTCTGGCCATACTCTGCCCAGGCGAGCAACAGCAGGCCCGTCACGCCGTCGGTCGTCGGCATCCGTAGCAGCGGGACGACGAGCTCGTGCGCCTTGGCGAGGAAGGCATTGCCTGCGTTGGCAGGATTCGACCGGCCGAGGGGCGAGTGCCGCGCCGAGATGGCGCACATCGCTGGTGGACAGAAAGGGAGGGTTGGGTTGGTGGTGCGCCCTTACAAGTGGCAGTCACAGAGCGAGAGAACTCACCGTTGCAGAGGAAGGCGCTCATAGTCCCACTGGCGAACCGCTTGACGAGACGCGGATGGACGATGCTCGGAAAGTGCTGGCCGGCAACCTCAAAGAACAGCTCAAACAGCGGCTGGACGACCTCGGGCGAGGCCATGTCGGTCACCGGGTCGAACTGGACGTCCTGCAGGTCCGACTTGGGCGCGGGAACGGCCGGGACCGTCAAGGGCGCGCTGGAGGGCGAAGTTGGCGGTGGAGGACGCAGCTGGAGCTTGAGGCAGATGCGGTTGATGCCTGGGTGAATGGCCGTGTTGCCAGACTGTTGGACGTTCCGATCAAAACGTCCATCAGAAACTCCACAAATGAAGTTGCGAGGAGAGGAAGGGGACGCACCACTCTGTAGTAGTACAACTTGAGGTACGGCTCGCCCGACTCGCCCTCGAGGTAGCCGACTTGGTCCGTGACGGCCTTCAGAATGCCCTCCCGCTTTTCGCTCGACTGCCCCCCGACGCCCGTCCCAGCCTTCCCCTGCCCGTTCCCGCTCGACCCTCCTACGACGCTGCTCCCGATCCCAAACCCGCCGCTGGGCCCGCCGAGCCGGTGGCCGAGGTCCAAACCCGACACGCGCCCACCGGCCCCACCGCTCGAGCCCTGATGGCTGTCGTGCGCCAGACTCGCGAGTGATGGCGGCGTGTTCATGACGGGCATCGCGTCCGACGGCGGTTTGGTCGGCATGACGGAAAAGCGTGACAGGTGGGACGAGGTCGACTGCGAGGGCGGTTGGAGGGGTTGCTGGGCGTAGTGAGCGTTGGGATGAGTCGAAAAGACGGACGAGACCTCGCTGCTGGACGAGGCGTAGGCCTGCTGTTGCGACGGCGAGTTGGTGGCCGTCGGAGGGAGGAAGGACGAGGTCATCCAGTCGGCCAGGCCTTGCGATGAAGTCTGGTAGCTCTGGAAGCCGTGCTGCTGCGGCGAGGCGAGCGAGGAAGGGAGCATGTACGGCGAGCGAGCCTGACCGAGATCCGTCGGAGTCTGGGTCGACGCGTGTGGATCCTGGAGACGTTCGGAAGGGAAGGCAGACACGCCCATGTCAACAAGTGGAGAGGAGAAGACGCTAAAGGCCGAGGGCCGTCGGGAGGAAGGACGGTCAAACTCACCACCTGCCAGAGCGGCATGCCAGAGCTCGAGAAGTCCATCGCCGACGACGACGACGCCTGGCCCATCTGCTGCTGCTGCATCGGACCAGCGTCCATCGCCCGTCCAGTGTCGAGTCCTCCTGTTGGCCTCGGCGCAGGCGGCGGGAGTCCCCGACCGGCGTCGTCCTGCGACCTGTCCCTCCTGGACGAGTCGCCGCCCGTTCCTCCTCCTCCTCCGCCAGGTCCAGCAGCAGCAGCCGCAGCGGCGGCCTCGATCATCTCCTTCCTCGTCCGCTTGCGCTTCCTGCCTGATGGCCACTCGCACACGAGGTTCTGGCGCGCACACTGGAGGCAGGTCGGAGTCGTGCCCGAGCACTTGGCCTTCTTCCCCCGACACGGCAGACAGGCCAGCGCGATGCTACACTCCCCATCCGTCGTTTGGTACCAAGCGTCGAAGAGAGAGAGAGAGAGAGAGAAGGAGATAGATCCCTACCGTCAGGAATCACGCGAGAAAGAGAGACAGAGCGTGGGAGAAACGGACCGTTGGTGCTTCTCGCCAGAAACGCCGCCACCTGCCCCGCCCTTGCCGTCGCCCCCCGTGCCATCGCTGCTGCCTATCGAGTCGCGTCGTTCGGTCGATCCAGAGCGTTCCATCCTTGCTCCTGCGTATGCTTGATGCTTGATGCTTGGTGCTGAGTTTGCAGGGAAGCTGAAAACGGTGGATGGGCGTTGTTGAGGGGGTCCCGAGGTCCAGGCAGGGCGGGGGCAGAGTCCCCGCGCAGGAACGGGACCCGGCACGATGCAAACAACGAATGGGCACGAAACCTCCATCTCTCTGTCACGTAACGACGAGGTAAGGGAGACGGGGGAGCATGAGAGAGGAAACGCAAGGAGATCTATCAGGTACAGTCTCTTGACTGCCGGGCGTTGAGCGCCCGCTGCCTTCGGCCCAGGTCGCGTCCCGGGCAAGCGACGGTCCCTCGGGGCGACAGGCCGTAGAACACTCGACCTCGCCATACATATTTCTTGCAGTTACACCTCGTACGGAGGGAGCAGGGCGCGCGCGCGAGAGAGAGAAGGAGAAGAGTCAGGACGGGGTGTCGAGAGGGGAGGATGTGGAGTGGTACAGGAACGCTCGCAGAGGTCCGTCGTTCTGGTTACTCGCTGGTCCGTTGTGACACCTACGAAGAGACTGCCAGTTCGTGATACGCCCTTACCCTCTCCTGTGTGTGCCTTGATAGTCTCTCCGCTCGACCACCCTGTCGCCCTCCCTCCCTTTCCGCGCGACCCGTACCCCCCTCCGACCCCAACAGTTTGTAGAAGTTTTCATCATAAGCAAAACCCCTCCCTCAACGACCGAGAAAGGGGAACCACTCCAAACAAGACCACGCCGCAGAATGGGTTTAGAGAGCAACGTCGTCCGAAAAGGAGGCGGGAATGATTTATGATCGGGGCTTCTCCTTCTTCTCCTTCCAGAGGGCAAGGAGACCGACACCAGACACCTTGACGACCTTGAATCGGACTCCGGGGATATCTCCCTTGGCTGTTTGTTGCGGAGAGCGGAGGCGAGGTGCAAGATGAGAGTGGAGGGAAAGGCAAACAGGGGAAGGGAAGGGGCGAAGGGAACTGTCAGTGTTCCCAACCTCAACCCTACAGGACGGCCAGAGCAGAGAAAAGCAAAACGCACCCTTTCCTCGTCGTCCGAAACCAGAGATAAGAACCTCGTCGTTCTCGTCCAAGAAGTTGAGGCAACCGTCGTTGGGGACGAAGGCGGTGACCTTCTTTCCGTTCTTGATGAGCTGAACTCGAACGCACTTTCGGATGGCAGAGTTGGGCTGCTTGGCCTCGACTCCGACCTTCTCGAGGACGATACCCTTGGCGTGGGACGATCCTCCGGTGGGCGACGTCTTGTAGACGTTTCCGAGGGCTCGCTTCTTGTACGACTTATCGGCCTGTTGAGACGGAACGAGACGAAGAGCAGACAGTCAGGAATCAGGCGATCCTGATCGACCTGGACAGACGGGAAGGATATCGACGCACCCATCGGTTCTCTCGTCGAGAGGTTCGGAGCTTTCGGGCGGCGAGCAGTCCGCGAGGCTTGTTGGCTGGAGGGGCGCGAGAGGGGGGAGCAAGTCGAGCCGGACGAGGACAGGTGGACCGAAGAAAGCGGGCGTTTGCACGGTAGGCGAGAAGATGGCGAAGGCGGAGCGAAAGGGATCGGAGGAGAGAGTTGACAACGAGACAACGAGAGCAAGGATGTCAGCCCTCTGGTCGAGCCCTGGTCGAACTCACGACGTGGTGGTGCCAGCCCTCGCCCCGCTTCATCCTTCCCTATCTCGTGTCCTTCTATCCTGCTCATCCAGCTCCGTATCTTTAGCCCATTCTCGGCCTATCAATCCTCTGACCCGAGCTGCTGAACCCTCTGAAACACGTCCCTGGACGACCGAGCGTGCGAGGCGAAGGAGGAAGGAGGAGAGGAAGAAGGGTCGGATACGCACATCCCTACAAACGCAAGCAAACACAAAAGCAGAGGTCAGCTACGAGTGTCTGTCATTATGTCTGTATGCTGCCTGGGGACGTACCATTTTGAACTTGAGGTGGCTGGCGACGAACGGAACGGGAGGAGCTCAAGTCAGCCAGGGCGAGCGCTCTCGCGCGGCCGGCCAGAAAACCCAGACAAAACCCCAAACCAAAGCCCAAAGATGAGCACCAAATGACCATACCCCAAACACACGGGAAACCCCAAACGCCTGGGGACGGCGGCCTCTCGCGCGCGTCATGCAGTAAACCGGCCCTGAACCAATATTCGCTGCCCACACTTGTCTCCTCTGCCACTTCAGACCTTACCCCTGTTCTCAAGAGAATATTCGCACCTCAAACACACCCAACTAGTGTCGTTACAAAAGTCATCGTGTCTATAGTCATGAACTCCAAATCCTGATCCAACGCAGTCTCTAGAGCGCCTCGACGCCGACACTCCGCTCGAAACCCGTTCCACCACCGATGGGCTTCTCGCCAAGCGCGTCGGCGTACTGAAACTGACCCGACGTCTCGTACTGAAAGACGGAGAAGATGCGGCGTGTCAGACGTGGTGTGCCGAACAGAGGGCGCTTGGAACAGGCGGCGAAATGACGAGGGGAAGTTGAGGACCTACCTCGTACATGTCGACGGCGACGACGCACGATTCTCGGACGACCGAGGGCAGAGACATGTCGACAGAAAGCTCTCGCAGGAGAGGCAGGACCGTCGGGTCTGTGGATCGTGGCGAAACAAGGCAGGCGAGAGAGGAATCACATCTGGTCAGCTTGATGGATCCAGACGTGCGCAAGGACAGGCGGGCCACACGGGCAGGAAGTAAGCAAACGGACCTTCTCCTTCACTGGCAATGCCACCAAGCGCCTCCGCGCACTCGTGTCGGACCATCTCACCCTCCTCCTCACACCTCAACCGCTCGATCAAACTCGGCACGCTCCACTTGCTCGTCAGTTGGCCGAAAACGTACGCGATCTCGTGCCTGAATAGCGCGCTCGGGTCCTTGAACCCGTCGGCGAGAGCCTCGACCGACTCCCTAGATGGGGAAAGGTTGCGGAGGGAGAACATGGCGCGATAGCGCGTGAAGAGCGGGATCGACCGGTCGAGCAGCGTCGCGCGCAGGTCGGCGATGGACGTCTGGGCCGCGACGACGGGACCCTTGGACGGGTCGGCCATTGGCGAGGGTGCGGGCACGTAGTGGCCTGGTGCGGGGTCGATAGTGGCGAACGGTCTGGTTGGAATAAGAAGATCTCGTAAGGGCGTCAGCGCGCGTCCTTCCGCAACACACAAAGCCGTCGTCTCTTCTTCTCGCACAAAGGTCGATACGACAAGGGCCAGGAGTAGGTGTGCGAAGGGGGTCAAACTCACACGCTGCCGTTCTCCTTGTTCATCCTCGCCTCCTCCTTTCCAACGTCCGAGTTGTCGAATTCGATCTTTGCGATCGCGATCTCGCACGTCTCGCGCACCTCGACGCTCGCGTCGGCCAAGTACTTGTTGAGCACGTCGAGACTTCCCGGGTTTCCGATCGCGCCGAGCGCTTCGGCGGCCTGGGGCGATTGCGCAAGGAGGGAGGGAATGAGTGAGAGTGAGTACGCATAATGTAGCCGATCGTGGGTGGGGAGAGAGGAAGACACGCACCTCGTGTCGGACCATAGGGTCTTCGTCGAGGTTCTCGAGCACACCAGCGAGGATAGGACATGCCTCGACGAGCTTGAGCTGGCCGAGGACGTACGCGAACTCGTGCTTCAGCAAAGCCGACGGGTCCTTGAAGCCTACGCTCCCAAAGTCCGTCCCAACCACCCCAAGGTACAAACCGATTCAAGCGAGTCAGCTCCAGACGAACAAGCATTGCAATGACCCAGTACACAGCCCGACACACCCTCTGCGACGATTCGGATGGCCTCGGATCCTCCGACGGCCTTGAGCGTGAAGAGAGCCCGGAAACGGTTGTGCAGCGGCTCGGTCTGCGAGAGGAGGGTGTGCTCGAGCTTGAAGAGCTGCTCAGGGGAGACCTGCATCGGAACGGGCTGGATTCAAAGGGCGAAGGCGAGTAGAGGAGGGGCTTGTAGCTCGAATAGATGCTGAAGCTGGGCCGAGTGTAGAGTAATGGTTAGGAAGAAGGAGGTTGGGCTGAACGGGTCGTCGATGTCGGAGGGGACGCTGCGCCGATCGTCCCAAAAATCCTTCCAGGGCACTCGACTCGGGGACCCCTCGAATGCCAGGTTCCTTCGGATCGGATACGAAAAGGCAAGAGACAAATTGCTGCAGAGGCCACTCTCGAATCGGTTGGAAGAGAGCATTAAAGAGATTACAACATGTACGCCTGACATTCTCATCGCTTCTCCTCTTGCACTCCTGCCCTAGTCCGCACTCAGCCATCTCTCAGCCTGCTTTGCGTGCTTGTCCATCAGCAAGCCCAGATCCCGCAGAACGACAACGACGATGACCTGGCCGAAGAACTCGGCGAGCCGCTTCAGACGCTGCTCGATGGTCGACCGGGACGCCGTCGGGAGGGCCAGGTAGGCCGCCGAAGGAGGCTGGGTTGGGTTCGTGAAGTTCTTGAGGTGGTCGTCTGAGTAGGTCACGAGTGAGAACAGGGGTAAGCGACGAGCGCGGTAAGTCATGACTCGAGGTGCGCAAGACGAGAACGCACCCAAGAACTGAGCCTGGCCGAACAGCCGACCGAGGTCCTCGACGTAGACGTTGTTGGCACTGACAGAAAGAAAAGACGGTCCGTGATCAGCCTTGCTCTTAGAGATAGGGGCTTGGAGGACGACTCACTTTCGTCCGCTGTTAAGTTTCTTCTGCGCTGCCGTCGTCAATTTCTTTCCGAGTCCCATGAAGGAGTTCTGGAAGAGAGCCGAAGGCGACGTCAGTCTTGGAACGGCAGAGTCTTCAAGTTGAGAGAATAGATACGCACGCCCGACTTGATCTTGACGGTGCCTCCAAACTCCATCCCGAGCTTCTTGCCGAGCGTGAATTGGACGTCGTCCACGGCGCGCTCGCCCGCCTCGAGCACGCGCATCCACTCCATCCCAACGACGAGCGGCTTGGCCGTCTGTTCGAACTCCTTCCCGGCGCGCTCCATGTTGGCGAGCGCGTCTGTCAGGCTGGCGAGCGCGTCGAGCTTGGCGTCCAGGTTGGCCAGGTGGACACCCGACTGGGACCACGTCTCGGGACTGACGTGCAGGCGCTTGGTCACGTACGCCCCTGACGGACTGACCATTGTCGACCGCAGGACGCGCATGAGGTAGAACGGCCGGTGATGGACGTTGGACGGGATGTCCTCGAGCCGGCTCGAGTGGAACGAGCTCGCGAACCGCGTCGATGAGATCGCGCCGGCGCCAGACGGTTTAGCGGCGTTGTACGACGTGAGACTCGGGCTGGGCGAAGGAGGGACCGGGGGGTAGTGCTCGAACGCCTCCCTCGAGCTGGCGGCCGAGCGCGCACTCGTCGACCGCAGGCTGCCCCCAGCTGTGGCCGAGCTCGACCGACCGATCCCAAACGGCGCGAGCGTCTTGCCCGGCGAGGTCGAGCCGGTTCTGCTCGCGAGGTGGGGGATGGACGACTTGCGCTGGATTGTCTGAGGGACGGGAGGAATGGAGGACGAGTCGGCCGAGGACAGGCTGGGTGAGAGCGACGGTCGTCGACCGGGTTGCGAGAGCGCCCGGAGACGGAACATGTTGGACTTTTCCTTTTCCTTTGGATTGACGTAGGGCAGCGAGTTCTGCGAGTCGGATCCGCCTGGCGTCGGCGAGGGCGTCGTGGTCGAGGAAGAGGACGACGACACCGAAGCTTCGAAGGGCGGCGCCGTTCGAACGCCCCCTCGATCCAGGTCAACCGACGACGACCTGACCGAACTCCCGCCCGAGATCTGCAAGTCCGGCAGTCCTCCCCCCGCTACGTTGGCCGCTTTGCGCCGCTGCGAGATCGTCCCTTCGCTCGTCTCGAGCACACTTACCCCTCCTGGACCCCTGTGCGCCGCACTGTCGACCTCGCGCCGGTCAAACTCGACCTGATGCAAGGGCGTCTTGTCGAGCACTTCCATCTCGGCGTTGAACCGCGACGACCCTCCTCCTCCTTCGGCTCCCGTTGTGCCCTCACCAGCTTCCGACACGCCTTCCAAGCCCAAGCCTGCCCCTCCGCTCGCCTTGCGGTTCCCGCCCTTGGGGCCCAAACTCAGCTCGAGCGAGTCCAGCGAGTCGAGCAGGCTCTGCCGACGGAGGTCCGCCTCGGCGCCTTCCTCGACCGTCGCAGGGAGGAGGGAGGACCGGTTGCTCGTCGCTCCCGACGATAACGGGTGAATGGGAGGGGGTGCGGTCGGTGGAGGCCCAGCAGGCGGAGGAGGTGGAGGACCGACCCCGCGCGAGTTGGCCCGCGGACGCTGATTGACGTCCGCCGCAAG
The DNA here is from genome assembly GCA_014825545.1 of Cystofilobasidium capitatum. Classification (NCBI taxonomy): domain Eukaryota; kingdom Fungi; phylum Basidiomycota; class Tremellomycetes; order Cystofilobasidiales; family Cystofilobasidiaceae; genus Cystofilobasidium; species Cystofilobasidium capitatum. The sequence continues at coordinate 11,489 of MVAJ01000006.1, read as the reverse complement.
CGACGGTGACGCGTTGGAAAGCGAGTGCGTCCGCGAGTGACTCGAGAGCTGCGAGGACGGTCGTGGGCGGTGGTACGATACTGGATTGGCCGTCAGCGGCGGCTGGGTGCTGGGGTGGGAAGCACTAGCGATGGACGTGGCGGAACTTGAGCTGGAAAGCATGGCCGAACCGATCCCTTCGTGCGCTTGCGTCTGGGACTGCGTGTATGACGATCGCTGGGCGTTGGACGAGGTCGGGTTGGAGGAGAAGGGGTAGGATTGGTAAGGATGCGAGATGGACTGCGGGGATGAAAGTGCCGGGGACGAGAGGGGCGTTTCGTCGTCCAGCTGCTCAGACAGCAGAGCAATCCTCGACGTGTAGGCATCGTACTGCATCGGTCGCGAAAGAAAATCAGTACGGCGAACCTTGGGGTTTGGTCAAAGCGTCGCTCAGCGTGAAGCGAAGAACTCACGATCCCTCTCAGAGTACGTCCTTCCTCCTCGGCCCCACCGACCGTACTCTGACCCCTCTCGCGCCTCCTCCTCTCGCCAGCCTCCACGCGGACCATGACCTGCTCGAGTAGTCCCACCGTCGTCTTGTACACCTCCAGCGCCTGGCCAAACTCGGACTCCTGGTCGAGCAGGACCGCCTGTTGAGCGAGCGAGAGCGCCTGCTGGAGCAGCGTCCTCGAGGGCGTCCTCGGTGTCGAATGCTGACGACTGAGCGTCGGCGGAGGATGTGAGGCGGTCGAGGAGGAAGAGATGAACGACCGGGTCGACTCGCTCAGGCCGATTTGGGCTTCTCCAGAGGTGCTAGCGTGGCTAGCCCCGTTGACGTGAGGCGACGCCGACTGGGCGATGGACCCGCTGCGAGATCTCCGGCTCGACGACTGGCCAAACGCCGGCGGGGGAGGTTGGCGAGACGCGTGCGAGGACGAGATCGTTGGCGGTCGCTGGCCGACGTCGGACGGGTGGGCGGACGTGCTCGAACTCGACGAGCGAGAGAGGGAGGAAGAAGGGATCGGGGGCGGAGGTTCGACAGCTGGTTGAGACAAACGGCACGATTCCCCACCATCACCAGCGACAAAGTACCGAAGCAAGCTCGCGGTCAGCTGCTTCGATTCTTGACGGCGGGAGTGACTCTCGAGGAGGAGGGCAAAGCTCAGAGAAGAATTTGGGCAGGACGAACGGGGGGGTCCCTGCGGCGGTGGTCCTAACGGCGGCGGCGGCGGAGGCGGCATCGACGGCGGCGGCATGGTTGGCTCGGCGTAGCGCGAGCGAGAGGTCTGTCCCGGCATCTTTTTGCTGTCTTGTGCGTGGACAGTCTCTTGAAGAGGAAGCTACGGGCTTAGGGAAGGAGGGAAGGAAGGGCGGGGCGGACGACCCTTTGTGTTGTGTCGACGCGCGCGCGATGGAGCGAAAAGGGCGAGGGAGGGTCCGCTACGTTGGGTCGCCTGGCCTCCGACCAAATGGAGAGCGTTTAAGAGGTCCTGTCTGACTGGTCCCCCGTGCAGGTACCGACAGGGAAAAGAGAGAGAGAGAAAGGGTGGAAGGTACGGGTTTGGATGCTGGCCGTTTGAATTTAGAAGTCATTTCGGAGGCCTCAGCTTCATCTCAGCCCCATCAACACTCGACCCCTTCCAGGACGACTTTCCCTGGTTCAAGGATCCTGCACTCCGGTCGGACGACTAATACTCTGCTCTCGCCCTCGCTAGCTCGCCAAAGAAAAGTATCGTTGAAAGGAATGGCTGTCGACGAGACCCGCCTGGCGCTCACGCCGGCGTTGCGCGACCTGCTCGACCATCTCCTCACCCTGCCCTCGCCCGGCTTACCCTCGTCCCTGCTCGCCCGTCTCCAGACTGTCGACGTTCAGTCTGAAGTAGGAGTCGGTGGGAAGGATCGCGGGATAGGGCACGATCTGGTCAAGCAGCTTGGGTACTGGGCTCAGTCGAGTGAGGGCAAGGACCTACTCCGGTCTGCTCAATTCGGTAAGCAGTGCTACTTCCCTCACCCTCGACCAAGAGAGATGAATGGACTGAACTCTTCTTGCTCTGGTGGTCGTCTCAGATCCAGGCTGTTACCACCCCCACTCGCTCCTCTCAACCACGCACACGCTCCTGCCGCCGTCCATCACCCGTCCGCCAGCCCAGTCGTCCAACCCTGACATCCCCACCAACTCGCCTTTCCTCCCGCCGTCAACCCAGCAGCCGGCGGAAGAGTCCTTCGCGCAGGGGTGGGGTAAGGTCGGCAAGCAGGTCGGAGCGGTCGGGAACGTCCTCTTCAGCGCAGGCGGGGTAGGCGGGGGGGTGTACTGGCTTGGAGGGCATGGTCATCGATGGACTCATACGAAGGTGCGACCTTCGCTCTCTTCTTTTGCACTCTGCTCTCCTTGTAGCAGGACTGACCCTTGCTTTTCTTGTTGCTCTGGGTGGGGCGGGGAATCACACACAGTCGGTCCTCCTGGCGCTGTTCGCGTTCATCGCCGTCGCAGCCGTCGAGATCGCCCTCTACGCCATCCACTTTTCCCGCGCCGAGTCCGCGCGGAAGGCCGACGAGCTTGCCAAGGCGCGCTGGGACCGGGGAGGGCTGACTGTTGTGGGCAAGGGCATCGAGCGGGTTGAGGTGCCGTTTGTGCAGGAATCTGAGGGAGGGCAGGAAGAGGAAGGGGAGGTGGTCGAGATGAAGGAGGAGGTGAAGAAGGTCGAGTTGAGGAGGCGGCCTTTGCTAGGTAGACAGAAGGAAGAGATCAATCAAAGATGACACTCTTTTCGCCCAAACGCAGAGGCTTTCGATGTTGAGGAGTCAGACAAGACCCTTGAGTCTGCCCGCTTTCTTTCTTGCTCTCGCGAACTCTCCAGCCTGGTTCCTGGGTCTAGTGTCATTCTACCAAGGGCGGAGTAGGCCAGAAGGGGTCTTCCTGCGAGAGGGCTTCCTCATACCTCCGCCTGTCTAACCACCCTCCTCCTTGACCCGCCCCGAAACGTGAACGAAACCGCCTACCTCCCCTCATATTCAAACTTTGAGGGCTCGACGTCCGTAACATTGAAGTGGTCGCAGACGTCGCCTGCTGGAGAGAGGATGGCGATGACCTGATAGCGAAGACCCGATGGCCAACTTTAGAGAAGAGCAGGCTGCTGAACGCGCGAAAGTCGAAGGGAGGCCGTCGGTAAAGCGTTGTACGGGTGAATGAGGTCAGACGAGGGAATCACTTGCGAGATCTCCCGTGTGCTCTCATGAAAGGCCGTCCTTGAGGCGTTCGAAGGTATGAGGGTTCGACTTTCTTGAGGTGTCCTTTTCAAGGCCAAAGGACGGGACAGACCCTCCCCTTGCGATCCGTCAGGACGACCCCTCTCTGAGCAAAAGGCGCGACTCTCCCTGGCGTACCCGCTCCTCGGGTCCAGCTTCGCCTCTCGAGCCAGCATCCTCTTCAATTTTGGCAACCGCCGGCACGTCCAGGCCAGCCCAAGATCGGCGCCGCGAGGAAGGGCCGAGGGTAGGTTTCGAATCGAGGTGGGCCATCGGCGTGGGAAAGAGGCGTTGGAGGACGAAGGGGCTGTCGAGACTCCACCGATGGAGGTTTGGCGTGTGCAGCAGGAGGTCCTGCGTGGTTGGCAAGAGGTCGACGTCAAAGCCGATGCGGTCGGGCGTGATCATGAGCGAGTGCAGGCGGTGTCCGTTCCCGACCATGGCGTCGAAGACGGTTTGCCTCGCCTCCAGCTTCGAAGGCTGCACGGGCCGGTCTTCGCTCGGGAACCAGTGGACGGCGATGTCTCGCAGCTCGGCCATCCGGTCGTACGCACCGTCCGGAGAGAAGAACTTGATGAGCTCATGGTCGTCGCCCTGGACGATCAACTCCGTGATCGTATCGAACTGTGAGAGTCGTGAAGGTGACTCCGGAGGATGGGAGGTCGCGTATCCGAACACCAGAGCGACAGGTCGAGCGCCTTGAGCTTGATGGGCTGACCGCGAAAGAAGTCGTGCACCTTCTTGAAGAGGGCGCTGGTCCTCATGCCCTCGTCGTCCTCCAGCAGCCAGATGATCTCGAGCGACTCGACGTTGGGCATCTTCTTGATGTACCTGAGCTCAGCCGTGATCTGACGATACTGTGGACTCGTCGGACGTAGGCCGCTCCTACTGGGGAGTACGTGGTGACCTTGAGCCAAAACATCGGGTTGTCTTTAAGGAAGAGATCGGTGAGGGCCAGAGAGCCCGTAGCGAGGAGTCGAAGGGGTCTGTCAGCTGCCTCTCCTACCGACGGAGGAAAACAGAGCTCTAGCTCCATGTACGTCAAAAGCTTTGCTAACTGTCCTGAGACTTCCGAGCGTCCTCATCCTGCGCACGATGCCGGGGACGTTGTCCTCTAGGTTGAGGTAGGACGTCTCGTCCTCGTCGACGGTCAAAGATCTTGAGGTACGGCTCGGTCGGAAGAGCGTCCCAGGGCATCATGGCGAGGTTGGACCGAGAGAGTAGGGCCAGTTAGATTGAGGAGAAGTCGCAGAGTAGAGACCGACGGGCCGTCGGGCATGACTTGGGTGGTGGGTGGAGCAATAGGCAGCCCCGAAGTTCAGCCCACAAGCCGCTTCGGATGGTCAACTTTCCCTTCCACTCGCACTCTTCTTTGACCCCATTTGTCTAACAGAGGGGACGTCGTGCTCCCCTCGTTCGAAGCTACGCTGGGAGCTGGGTCCTTGGGGTCGTCCTGGACGACCTCTTCCCGCCGGCCAGTTCCGGACCCTGGCCTGCCTCCCTCCGACGATCCGGCTTCGCCATCAACCTCCCAAGACTTCTTTCAGCAACGGACTGAATATGGAGCTTCGTCTCGTCAGCGTCGTAGGTCATCCCGGTCGAGCGACTGGTGGTGGAGGGAAGGCCAAGGACCATCGACTACCAGGTCTCAAACTCCGCCCGACCGTCCCTGCGCGCAGGAGGGGACAGGCGCCAACGATGGCCTCCCTCGAACCCACGTTCATCCATGACGATAGACTAGCTGGGGATGGGTCTGACTAATTTCTCATCTTCTACTATCTTTCAGCGGCTTAAAATCTCGTCCGGGTTGGTTTTTCCTCGTTCGACAAATCCGCGACTGACAGACGGTTCAGCCTCACTACTCTACTAGGTCTCCTTCCGATCGCGTCGAACTCTCTGGCGACAGATACGGCTCTACGACAACACTCCCTCGACTCTTCCTTTCGGACTCGACAGGGCGGGGATCGTCAGCTGCCTGTCTCTCTCGCAGGCTTGGAGTGGTTTCAGATTCCTTCAAGTCGAGTTGCTTCCTCCCCTCAAAGAGCTGACCTCCACGGGGCGCGCGCGATGCGCAAACGAGCGGATTGTAGACAAGTAGTAGAGCTGTGCGGAGTTGGAGGGAATTTGAAGAAAGAGGGAGAGTCGCACGTTGATGTGCTTTAGCCCTGAATTCTACATCAAACGTCCTCGCGGAAGACAAGCTGGATCTCGAGGACTTGAAGAAGCGAAGAGGTGCGAGAGTAGAGGAGATGCTGCTTTGTACTCTCCGACGTCCTTGGTGTCCTCCCGGATGGATTGCTCGTCGGGAGTCATGACGCTGTCGGGGATAGGGTAAGGGTACTTGTTGACGTAGTACCGAGTGACCTGCACGCTCATGGCCAGGGCCGCACACATCCCGAGAGTTACTGCAAAGCCTTGCCTGTAAAGAGGAGCGGTCGTCTTGGGCCAGAGGAACGATCCGTAGATGGAGGCCGAGTTTCCGAGCGCGTTGACGAAGGCCTGGGTGACGGCGCGCTTCTCCGCCGGCCAGCAGATGACGCTGGACGTCCAGGCGAAACCAGAGACACGCAGGCGTAGAAAGCACCCACCGTGAGCTTGTGAGAGTTAGTGAAGCTGCGGTGCGGCAGGGTGTGTGTGTAGACAAAAGGGGGATGGGTTGAACTCCGTGGGTTGGGCATGAGTACGCGCTTGACGTCCACATATCTCCCCTCCCTTCTTTCCCTCCATCCGCCACAGCATCTCTCAACGCTCTGAAAGGTTTCCCTCGTGATTATCTCCCGAGTGAATCGAAAGGGGCGGTCGCCGACCGACTATGCTCGGAGACGAGATTTCGCTTGCTCTCAACGTCGCCCGCGTTCACAGAAGGAAGCCAGAGGATCGATCGGGAAGAGGTCATGCCCATGTGAGTACTCAATACAATGAAAAGGTGGGGAGCGACGCGGAGGGTACGAAAAACAAAGGTCGAGAAGAGAGAGGGAAAGAGGAAAAACGAAGATCGCGTCTACCAGATACCGGCCTTGACACCGGCCTGGAACGACTCGACGATCGACTTGAATCCTCCGGGGTGGAGGACGAAGCCGAGCGAGAGCGAGTAGTCGTTGTTGAACGCCCGGGGCCAGGAGCCGACGATTCGGGCGTTGGTGGGGTCCTTCTTGTACTTGACGAGGTCGAGCGTGGCCTGGCCGGCAACGTCCCGGAGGGCCTCGAGCTCCTGCTTAACGGTGACGGTGAAACCGGGGAGGTTGATGACTCGAGTGTAGGGGAGCATCTTGGAGCAGTCGACGTGCGAGGCGATGATGAAGTTGTCGATGACGTTCTCGGGCGAGGCGACCCAGACCTCGAGCTCGTCGAGCGAGGGGTCGTCGAACGAGTCTCCGATGGGGCAGATGGCCTCCTCACCGTGGAGAGGCTCTCGGATGATGCCCGAGACGAAGGCGGAGGTGGCTGGCGAGGGCAGTCCAGGTCGGACGACGATGGTGGGGAGTCGGATGATTCGACCGTCGACGAAGCCTCGTCGTGAGTACTCGTTGACGAAGGTCTCGGCGATAAGCTTGCCGCAACCGTATGATCCCTCGGGCCAGGTGATGGTCTCGGGAACGACCTCGTGGGGAAGGGGTCCTCCGAAGACGGCGATGGACGAGGTGAAGATGAACTTTGGTCGCTGGTCGCCGGGAATCTTTCGGGCCTGCTCAAGCATCAATCGGGTCGAGTCGACGTTGATCTTGATACCGAGGTCGAAGTTGTCCTCGGCACCTCGCGACATGATACCGTGGAGGCAGTAGATGACGGTGGGCTTGCCGAGCTTGGTGTTGAAAAGCTCCTCAACGGCGGCGGGCTGCGACAAGTCGGCCTTGATGGCGACGAACCGGGACTCGTCGAGGTCCTTGGGAGGCTTGGGCTCGACTGAAGAGAGAAGAGGTTGCGCAAAGATCAGTCTCTGGGCGCTGTAAAAACCCGCAAGAGGGTACACGTACCGATGTCGCAAAGGATGAATTTGACGTCGGGGGTCTTGGGGTCCTTGAGAAGCTCGACGGCAAGAACACCTCCGAGCCATCCTCCGGCACCTTTCGATGGGAAAGAGACGCAAGTACAAGAGAGTCAGATACAAGTGCGCGCGAAGAAGAGATGAACGACGAGAGACCGTACCAGTGATAAGAACAACGTTGTTGGACATTTTTGAGATTGTTGAAGAGAGAGAGAGAGAGAGACGAGAGATGGGAAGGCGGGGGAGGGGTTGGGAGTCGGTGGAACAGTCGACCGTCCATTTCCTTTGAAGGGACGAGCGCAAGGGGCGGTCTTCCGACCTTCGCCCCGAATCCGTCCCTGCGCGCGAGGTCGGCAACTGCTTCAAGGGCGTACGCACCCGGTCCAGGACTCTCGGCCCCGGCTGGGCCTGAACGACGAGTGGATCGCGGCGAGGAACTAGGACGAGAAGTCGGAGCTTGAAAACTTATCGACGCGTCGAGAGACGCCACGGCCGAAAGCCCAAGCGCGGAGTTCTCGCCAAAAACTCCGGCCTTTCTTCCCTTTCACTTTTTTTCTGGTACTCGTTTTGCCCCTGTCGTCGACCTTGTCGCTCACACGCAGACTCTGTCGCTGACCTCTTCCCTTCCTTCTCCTGCTGTTACTGCTCTCCCGCACCCTCACTGACTTCGCCCTCAAGCTGACCCTCTTCCTTGGCCGATCAGACCGACAGGACCGCGTCGAAAAGGGCTTGACTCGGCGGCTGCCGGCCCTATCTACGGCTCAAAACATGGTCTCCCAGCCTGTCTCGATTTTCCAGACCCTCGAACTCCTACCCCACTCGATCCTCCTCCTCGCCGTCTTTCTCTATAAAGTCGAGCAAGTGGTTCCCCACCTTCTTTCTCCACAAGCCCCACTCTTCAAGCACTTTACCTGCACACCTTGCACCCCCCCTTCCCCTATTCTTGACAACACCTTCCCTTTCCTCCCTTTCTCCAAACGCTCCACCACCATGCCTCTTGGATTTGGCAACAAGTCCTCTGCGGTCGACAAGGCTGAGACCTCGCACGAGGAGTACCCTCGGGCACCGTCCCCCAACAGGGTCTACGTCCCAGGCTCCGCCGAGGAGAAGGCTCTCGTTCGCAAGATTGACCGAACCCTCATCCCTCTCGTCTGGGTCATGTACATTCTCTCGTACCTCGACCGGTACGTCCTTCTCTCCTTTGCACTCCCCGTGTCGCCACATGTCCTGACCGGTCAATTTTGCGCTTCCCAGAGCCAACATTGGTAACGCCAAGTCGGGAGGCATGGAGAAGGACCTCGCCCTCACCTCCAACCAGTACTCGATCGTCCTCCTCGTCTTCTTCGTCGGTTACGTTCTCGGAGAGGTTCCCTCCAACATGATTCTCACCCGAGTCAAGCCCTCCATCTACCTTCCTTCCATCATGTGGGTCGCTCTGTCCTGCTCCGTTGTCTCATTCGGCAAGGCCACTGACTGTCCCCTCTTCCTCCTCTTTTCAGGTTCGTTTGGGGTGGAATCTCCATCGCTCTCGCCGGCTGCCACTCTTACATCACCCTCTCGGTCGTCCGTGCTCTCCTCGGTGTAGTCGAGGCCGGTTTCAGTCCCGGAGTTCTCTTCCTCCTCTCGTCCTGGTACAAGAAGAACGAGCTCGCCCGACGATTCGCCGTCTACTACACCGCCTCGGCCCTCTCTGGTGCCGTCGGAGGTATCCTCGCTGGAGCCATCACTGGTCACCTCGGCACTCCTTCCTTCCAGGGATGGAGATGGTGCGTCTTTCTCTCCTCTCGCCTTTGGCTGGATCGGGTCGCTGACAGATCGCTCTAACCCTTTGCAGGCTCTTCGTCATTGAGGGCGCCGCCACCTGTGTCGTCTCCGTCGTTGCTTGGTGGTTCATGCCCGACTACCCTGCCCAGACCAAGTGGCTCTCCGACGACGAGAAGTGGCTCGCCGCCGCTCGACTCTCCTCGGAGGACGTCGGAACGACCGGAGCTGCTGACACCAAGCACGACGGACATTGGGCCTCGTTCAAGCAGTGCGTTCGAGACTGGCGAACCTGGTGCATGGTCTTCAACTTCATGATGGTCACCGGCTCCCAGACCATCCAGTACTTCATCCCTACGTGAGTCCTTCCCTGCTCGTACGAGTTTCGACGCGCGCGCTCGCTGACTGACCAACTCCGCTCCTTCCAGCCTCATGAGCAAGATCGGCTACAAGGGCACCATGGTCCAGTACATGACCGTCCCCATCTACTGCGTCGCCGCCGTCTTCATCATCATCTTCCCCTTCTCGTCGGACTACTTCAAGGAGCGACCTCACCACATCTCGATCGCCATGACCATCACGGCCGTCTCGTTCGCCATCATCATGGGACTCGGCAACGAGCACCTCAAGGTCCAGTACGCCTTCCTCTGCTTCGCCGTCGGGGGAATCTACGCATGCGCTCCTTTGGTTCTCGTTTGGACCTCCAACGTCATCTGCTGGCCGGCGGAGAAGCGCGCCGTCACCCAGGCCTTCGTCAACGCGCTCGGAAACTCGGCCTCCATCTACGGATCGTTCCTCTGGCCCAAGACGACCGCTCCTCTTTACAGGCAAGGCTTTGCAGTAACTCTCGGGATGTGTGCGGCCCTGGCCATGAGCGCGCAGGTCACTCGGTACTACGTCAACAAGTACCCTTACCCTATCCCCGACAGCGTCATGACTCCCGACGAGCAGTCCATCCGGGAGGACACCAAGGACGTCGGAGAGTACAAGGCCTAATGGTCCTTCTCCCTATCCGACACCTTGACTCCTCCGTTCTCAATCTTTGTTGTCGTTCATTCCCTTCTGTCCACAAAGTCTGTTCTGCCCCTTGCAGTCGTAGTGCCCCCCCCCCCAACCTTCCCTTTCATTACCACCTGTTCGTTCGCATCTGTATTTGTATCTCGGGCTTGCTTCGTGCATCGAGCGTCTCGGGTTTTGACCTCTGTAATGTCACACCATTCAACAATCGTTTAGGACGCTCTGGCGAACAGGCCGCCAACAACTCCGACCTCGCGACGGCACTTGGAACGCTTTCGAGCCCAGCTCGCGTTTGTACTGCTGGACACTGGAGAATACCTCTATCTGAACCTCATCTTGCTCGAGAGCGATGCTAGGTTGGGTCGACACACGCGAGTGGGGTCATCTTGGTAGGTGCACGCGAAAGGGCCCGTCTTTGACCGCTCCATTATTATTATTTACTCACGCCCCTCTTGATCGACGAGCCTTACTCCCTAAACTTCTCTCGACTGGGAGGAGGGGGCAGATTCGCTTGCTTGAGAAGGCGAAGTGCAGGTGACGACGTCATATGATGGGCAAAGGGCACAGCGTACAATAGGCAAGGTCGAGGAGGATGGGGAGAAGAACGCAAAAGGGTACAGGTACAGTCCGCGGATAGCGAGGAGTGAAGGCGAAGACCATGAGGGAGGGCTTACTTGGATATTACTCCGTCGTTGGCGAGGATCGTGAAGGGTAAAATGGGAAGGAGAGGAAAGAAATCCCGTTTTTGGTCTAAGCCTCGGAAACCTTCTTTTGGTTGAGGTCGGAAGCGTCGTCGGGAGTGATGACCCTGTCAGGCACCTGGTAGGGGTGCTTGATGACGAAGAATCTAGTGACCTGAGCGGCGATGGCGAGGGCAAGGCAGCAGGCCATGGTCGTGGCGAAACCTTGTCGGTAGAGAGGGGCGGTGGTGGCGGGCCAGAGGAAGGAACCGTAGATGGACGCTGAGTTACCCATGGCGTTGACGAACGCCTGGGTGACGGCTCGCTTTTCGGCCGGCCAAGAGACGACGTTGGAGGTCCAGACGAGAACCAACGGGCAGGAAGCATAGATACCACCGACGGCGAAGCACAAGAAGGCGTACTGGACCTTCAGGTTGTCGTTACCGAGTCCCATGATGACGGCGAAGCAGACGGCGGTGAAAATGCAGGCAGCGGAGATGTGGTGAGGTCGCTCCTTGAAGTAGTCGGACGAGAAGGGGATGATGAGAATGAAGACGGCGGCGACAACGTAGACGGGGACGGTCATGTACTGGACCATCGTGCCCTTGTAGCCGATCTTGCCCATGAGACTGATGGAGTGGGAGGACAGTCAGTCAAAGAGGCTCCAGTGGAAAAGAAGAGACGTGTCAAGGCAACTCACGTAGGGATGAAGTACTGGATGGTCTGCGAGCCGGTGCACATCATAAACATGAAGGTGAAGGCCCACGTCCTCCAGTCGGACATGGATTCCTTGAGGGAAGCCCACCCTCCGTGAGACGAAC